>CM033643.1:4351821-4597270 GCA_019512145.1 Engystomops pustulosus | reverse complement strand
ACTATCTTCTCTCCTGCATACACACGGGGGACACTTCTCTGTAATCTGCAATATCCTACTCACTTCTTTCTCTCCTGCTGACAGGGGCAACTTTCTGTACTATCATGCAACATCCTACTCACTTCTTTCTATCCTGAGCTACAGGGAACTTCTGTACTATCTGCATATCTACTACTTCTTCTATCCGCAACACAGGATACTCTCTAGTACTATCGGCAATATCCTACTCACTTCTTTTCTCTCCGGCTACACAGGGGGACACTTCTCTGTACTATCTGCAATATCCTACTCACTTCTTTCTGCTCCTGCAAGGGGGAACTTCTCTGTCATCTGGCAATATCCTACTCACTTCTCTTCTATCCTGCTACACGGGAAATTCTCTGTACTATTGCATGTATCTACTCACTTCCTCTCTTCTGCTACACGGGGACATTCTCTGTACATCTGCAATATCCTACTCACCTTCTCCTCTCCTGCTCTGAGCTGAGGCTTTGCACATTGCTTTGGAAATAGAAGCTCATGAACTGTAAACAGAGGCTGCAGGTAGTGTCTGTAGTGTCGTGCTGAGCTCTGAGCTGGGGATAAGCTGCTCTGCACGTGAGCTCAGTGTTGGGGAACATTTATCACACTGTGCTGCTTCTCAGGTTAGTCACTTTCAGGCTGGAGGTGTGTTTGTGCCCGTTTTTGCACCTGAATGGAAAAAGTTGCAAATGATGAATATTTTAGGGTGCAGCAAAACCTCTCGGGATGGTAGGATAAATGAGGGAAACATGGTTATTTTATGTGCAGCTAGTTTGGTGTTTAGTCTCAAAATGGGCACAACAGTCCGACACTATGAAAAGGCGCAAAAAACAACAGAAAAAACGAAGTAGATACTATGGCCCATCGTGTGTAATGGCCACCTAGAGGGGGCCATCCTCTACACGTACCTATAGATCCATACACTATGTATTTTGTAAAACAAGAAATAAATGAAAGAATTTAATAAATATTAGCACCCGTAGTGTGGTTATTGGATTTGTGGGCATTTTTTTTACATGCCGTTGATTTTCTTGTGTTTTTGCAGAATGGAAGACAGAGTTTCATCGGACACCAGTTGGGAGGTGTTTGCAGAAGTTCCCGAACAGCAAAGATCAACGGGTCAAGAATGCAAGAGCATCAAATGACTACTACCTCCAGATTATGGTCCGCTACCAAGACCAAATCAACGAGCAATGGGAACCGAATTTGCACACTCATCACCAGCTGCAGGAGGAGCATCCAGATATCCAGAGTTACTCATGAGTCCTTCAGCTGCTCAAAGACTTCAGAAAAACATAGAGTTGTCTAGAAGTAAGATTGTGGTGAGTATTATGCTGGTCCTCCTGGCTGCCCTCTCTCCAGCTCGATGAAGGACGTCTACGTAGCAAGCCTTCTTGGGTCTACTGGGAGTACACTTATTTGTATCTCCAGTGTCACCGCGGCGGAATATTTTCGTAACGGGTGGAAGATATAACTCGACTCTGCTGGGCATACCATTCTTTGCTATGGGTAAGGATCATTTACATATATGATTCCATATTTAGAACTGTGACTGGATATAGTATGAGGACATCCTCGTAGGTGAGGCCAACTAAATATAGTAAATGGGGGTTGTAAAATCGAAGGCAGTGTTCAGACCTCTTCCTGAATCTGGGATGGATCAGTGTTCTTGGATATGTTGGGTCCATAATATGTTGGTCCTCCTGGCTGCCACTCTCTCCACTCGATGAAGGACTGTCTACGTGGTAAGCCTTTTTTGGGTCTACTGGGAGACTCAATTGTGATCTCCAGTATCGGCTGTTACAATGTGCATGGGGATCAAAGGGATCCATATTGTGTCCACCATTTGACAGCAGGAAAAGTGATGCTCCTAAGAACTCTTGAGTTCTGAAAGGAAGGAAAACCGTAGACATCTCACTTAATGTACAACGCTGGTATATAGTTTCAGACATTCTTAAAGGGATTTTTAAAGCACAGAGGAAAAAACTCTTGGATTCGGCCGGGGCTCGGGGCTCGGGTAAATGAGGGAAACTAGTTCCCGACTGGAGTGTGCCATAGGGATCGGTCTCAACCGATTGCAGAAACATTGTGTGGCAGCATTCGGTATGGAAGTCTTTGGACTTCTTGGTCTGGTGGACTACGAGATGGTTGGTCAAAATTTCCGGTTCGTCAGTTCGGGATCGGCCACCTGCCTAGAACTCAGGTTACCACTGGCCAATCATTGACATGGCTATTTGTAGCGGGAGTCACATTTTGCCAGTTAGGTGGTCGTTCCACCAACCGCAAACCCAAGCACGGACCCAATGAACTGGAACTTTGGGTCCCGCTCATCTCTAGATGGGACATAGAAGGGAGGGACACAGGGATACTGAGAAGGTGTGAGTTTCTATATTTACTACGGACCTGTGGGAGAAAAAGAAAAAAAGTTCAAAATGTTTTGTAGAGATTAAAAAATAATTTAGGATCATATGGGGAAAAATATTAATTTTAATTAACTTTCGTAGATAGAAGGTCGTGGATTATCATGGATCTGGCCTATCAAAATCTTTGATGAAAAAAATATATAGCTGGATGAAATCAAGTGCTGGTCATACATCGGTATCTCACTACAGCGGCCACTGTGGTAACTGTCGGTATTAATTTGGCCATTCGATAAACATCTTGGGACAGACAGGGTTTATGATACACCTTACTTAGCAGATACTGTACGCCAGCCAATCCATATGGTAAGAGGATTGTTTTATGAGACATCCCCTTTAATATTCAATAATCGCTAGTAGAGTTTCTTTAGTATGACCATTAGTTAATTCATCTGTTGTCTATTTAGTCACATTAACATTCAGTTCTACGAGTGTCTCATCAAGAAGTGTTGTACAAAAATCCGTTTTATTATGCAAGGATCTTCACGGCATTAACAAGATTGAACCGCCTCCTTAAAACTGAAGAGAAATCTGGGCAGCATACACTAAAGAGATGAAACTCTATTTTTTCTGACCAATGCCCATACCAAAATAAAAAATGTGCGCTCGTGGTGTTTATGAAAACCAAGTCCCTACCGTTTTGTGTATTCAGAACTACCGTGCAGATCCTAGTTTCTCCTTGGTGTGAAGACTGTGCCTTAAGTTGTGTTACTCTACCCCATATGCTTGCTTAACCCATTAATTGACATAAAAATGAATAGCGGGACTACCTAGGAGGATGTTGTAGATTGCTGGATCAGAACAACACCAAGATTGTGTCGTCTGTTACCTTGGAGACACATTGGTCTCACTGAAGCCTATAAACATAAACTCTAGAGGAATTTCAATGAAACGAGGTGAGTGCAAGTTCAACATTACAGTATATGATGAACGTAACACAAAAAATAAGTTAAAACAGCCAATAAACAGCTTTTAAAGGGAACTATCAGATGTTTATGTCATTAAAAACACTTTAAGAGGAACATCAGTGTCTCTCTCACATATATTTGACAACACACCTTTAAGAGGCGCTGTCAAGCAAAAAAGGACCTTCCACATATCAGCCATATCCTGAATCTTGTTAAAGAAAAGTTTAAAGCAAGTGATGGTTGGTAGTTTGCTTTAGCTTCTGCTGTGAGAGACACAGAAAGGGCAGCAGTACATTAATACAACCCATTCCCTTCCCCTCTGACGATAGTGGGCCTATAATGCAGGCAAGCGTGAATACTCGTTCGCTCCTCTACGAGACTGCCGTTACGAGTATGGCAAGGAGGAGCAGACTTACTAGAGGGGGAGAGGGTACATAGAATGTCCCCTGTGTAGCAGGAAGAAGAGACGATGCGTAGGATATTGCGATGTAACAGAGAAGTGTCCGTGTGCAGGATAGAAGAGAAGTGAGTAGGATATTGCAGGATATTACAGAGAAGTGTCCCTGTAGCAGGATAGAAGAAGAAGTGAGTAGGATATTGCAGATAGCTGTACTATCTGCAATATCCTACTCACTTCTCTTCTCTCCTGCTACAGGGGGAAACTTCTCTGTCCTATCTGCAATATCCTACTCACTTCTCTTCTATCCTGCTACACGGGACACTTCTCTGTACTATCTGCATTATCCTACTCACTTCTCTTCTCTCTTGCTACACGGGGACACTTCTCTGTACTATCTGCAATATCCTACTCACCTCTCTCCTCTCCTGCTCTGAGCTGAGGCTTTTGCACATTGCTTTGTAAATAGAAGCTCATGAACTGTAAACAGAGGCTGCAGGTAGTGTCTGTAGTGTCTGCTGAGCTCTGCTGCTGGGGATAAGCTGCTCTGCACGTGAGCTCAGTGTTGGGGAACATTTATCACACTGTGCTGCTTCTCAGGTTACGTCATCTTCAGGCTGGAGTGTTTTTGTGCCCGTTTTTGCACCTGAATGAAAAGTTGCAAATGATGAATATTATTAGGTGCAGCAAAACATCTGGGATGGTAGGATAAATGAGGGAAACATGGTTATTTTTACTGTGCAGCTAGTTTGGTGTTTAGTCTCAAAATGGGCACAACAGTCCGACACTATGAAAAGGCGCAAAAACAACAGAAAAAACGAGTAATACATCTGGCCCATAGTGTGTAATGGCCACCTAGAGGGAGCCCATCCTCTACACGCTACCTATATGATCCATACACTATGTATTTAGTAAAACAAGAAATAAATGGAAGAATTTAATAAATATTAGCACCCGTAGTGTGTTATTGGATTTGTTGGGCATTTTTTTTACATGCCGTTGATTATCTTGTGTTTTTGCAGAATGGAAGACAGAGTTTCATCGGACACCAGTTGGGAGGTGTTGCAGAAGTCCCGAACAGCAAAGATCAACGGGTCAAGACTGCAAGAGCCATTCAAATGACCTACTACCTCCAGAATTATGGCTCCGCTACCCAAGACCACATCAACGAGCAATGGGAAACCGAATTTTGCACACTCATTCACCAGCTGCAGGAGGAGCATCCAGATATCCAGATGTTCTCACTGACGTCCTTCAGCTTGCTCAAAGACTTTCAGAAAACCATAGAGTTGTCTAGAAGTAAGATTGTGGTGAGTCTTATGCTGGTCCTCCTGGCTGCCACTCTCTCCAGCTCGATGAAGGACTGTCTACGTAGCAAGCCTTTCTTGGGTCTACTGGGAGTACTCACTATTTGTATCTCCAGTGTCACCGCGGCAGGGATATTTTTCGTAACGGGTGGAAGATATAACTCGACTCTGCTGGGCATACCATTCTTTGCTATGGGTAAGGATTCATTTTACATATATGATTACATATTAGAACTGTGACTGGCTATAGTATGAGGACATCCTCGTAGGTGAGGCCAACTAAAATATAGTAAATGGGGGTTGTAAAATCGAAGGCAGTGTTCAGACCTCTTCCTGAATCTGGGATGGATCAGTGTTCTTGGATTATGTTGGGTCCATCATATGTTGGTCCTCCTGGCTGCCACTCTCTCCAGCTCGATGAAGGACTGTCTACGTGGTAAGCCTTTTTTGGGTCTACTGGGAGTACTCACTATTTGTATCTCCAGTATCGGCTGTTACAATGTGCATGGGGATCAAAAGGGATCCATTATTGTGTCCACCATTTTGACAGCCGGAAAAGTGATGCCTGCTAAGCTACTCATGCTTTCAGAAGAGAAGGAAAACCATAGAGATCTCATTTAATGTACAGCTTAATATAGTTTGAGACATTCTTAAAGGGATTTTTAAAGCACAGAGGAGGTGGAGGCTGGGCTCGGGTAAATTAAACTAGTTCCCGATTGGATGCGCCTAGGGACCTGTCAACCGATTGCAGAAGCCATTGATTGGCAGCATCAGTCATGGAAGCTTTGGCACTTCTGGTCTGGTCGGGACTAGAGATGAGTTGTCCAAATGTTCAGGTTCGAGTTCATTGTTTAGGATCGGCCACCTGACCAGGAACTCAGGTTACCCCTGGCCAATCATTGACATGGCTATTTGTTAGCGGAGTCCATTTGCCAGATTAGGTGTTCGTCCACCAACCCAAACCCAAGCACCGGACCCTGAACTTGAACTTTGGGTCCGCTCATCTCTAGATGGGACCATAAAGGGAGGGAACAGGGAGCTGGAGAAGGGTGAGTCTTTTAATTTTTTTTATTTTACTACAGACCTGTTTGGAGAAAAAAAGTTCAAAATATTTTGTAGATTAATAATATAACGCAGGATAATATGGAATATATTATTTAACTTTTCTTTAGATCTGAAGGTCCGAGGATTATCATGGATCAAAATCTTTGATGAAACACATATATAGCTGGATGAAATCAAGGCTGGTCATACATACTGTATCCACTACAGCGGCCACTGCTGGGTTAATGTGGTATTACATTCTGGCCATTCATATAACACTTGGACAGACAGGGTTTATGATCACTCTTACTTAGAGATACTTACGCAGCCATCCATATTGGATAATGGGATTGTTTAATGAGACATCCCCTTTAATATTCATATTCCGCTAGTAGAGTTTCTTTAGCTATGACCTTAGTAAGTTCATCTGTTCTATTTAGTCACATTAACATTCAGTCTACGAGGCTCCTCAAGAAGATCGTGTACAAAAATCCGTCTATTTATGCAGAACGTCTTCACTGGCATTAACAAGATGAACCGTCTTCCTTAAAACTGAAGAAATCTTGTGCATACTCTTAAGAAAACCTCTATTTTTACTGCATCTGAAATTAAAAATGGAGTCAATTTAGTGACTCAGTTTTATTGAAAACAACCTACCGTTTTGTGTATTCAGCACCTGTGCAGATCTATGTTTCTCCTTGGTGAATACTGTGTGTACTTGGATGTGCTTAAGCTTAGCTCATGTACCCCATTCTTCTTGCTAACCCATTAATTGTACATGGACATGAAGTAGGGGACTACTAGAAGGATGTGTAGATTGCTGGATCAGACAACACAAGACTTGTAGTCTGTTACCTTGGAGACACATTGGTCTCCCTAGAAGCTATAAACATAAACTCTAGAGAATTTCAATAAAGAGTGATTGCAAAGTTCAACTATACAGTATATTGATGAATCTACCAAAAATAAGTAAAAAAAGTCCTATAAACTGCCTTTAAAACCCTTAAAGGAAACCTACCACTTAGAATGGCTGGGGTAAGCTGTAAGTACCGAGCACCAGCTCAGGGTGAGCTGGTGCCGGCACTTACTTTTGTTAGTGTTATAAACCGCGATATCGCGGTTTTAACACTTTTTAAACTCTAGACCAGAACAGGCTTCGGCGCTGCGCGCGCCTACATAGGAGATGGCGGAGATGTTACGCGCGCACTGTCGCGCGCAGCGCCGAAGCCTCTTCTGCTCTAAAGTTTAAAAAGTGTTAAAACCGCGATACCGCGGTTTATAACACTAACGAAAGTAAGTACCGGCACCAGCTCACCCTGAGCTGGTGCTCGGTACTTACAGCTTACACCGACCATTCTAAATGGTAGGTTTCCTTTAAAGGGAACCTATCAGCTGTTCTCTTTCACTAATTCTGACAACACTACCTTTTAGAGCAGCTCACAAAGTGGTACCTCCCCATCTTCCATATCCCTGCTCTTTGTAAAGTAAAGTAAAGCAATGGGGCACATTTACTATGGGTCCGCGGACCACAATTCTGTCGGGTTTCCCGAATATTTCCTTTTTGCGCCAAATTGTCCCGGCTTTTTGGTGCACACAATCGGATTGTGGCGAATCAGCGCCGGCTTTGCATGCGACTCAAATCTGGAGGCGTGCCATCAGACAACCCGACTGATTCGGACAAACCGCGGAATTTAAAAACGAAGTTGTGTCGCAAGATCAAGCACTTACATGCACCAGGAAGAAGAAGGTGAACTCGGTGGACCTGAGCGGGGAAGCGACACATGAAGGAAATTGGACGCACGATCTTAGTGAATCGCGGCAGACTATTCTCGCCGGACAACGCGTAGCGGGGATCGCGACGGGACGGTAAGTAAATGTGCCCCAATGTTGTGATTGGTAGTTTGCTTTAGCTGTTGCCTGTGAGAGACACAGATAAGGCAGCAGCTACATTAAGTACACCTATTCCCTTCCCCTGTCTACACTTCAAGCTCCCTTCCTCTGTACAGAAGCTGGATCCTATAACTGCAGGCAGCTGAATCTCTGCTCCTCTCACGAGCTGCCGTACAGTTCTGTGACAAGGAGGAGGACTTAGCTGAGGGGAGAGGTGGCAAGTGACCTATGGGAAGGGAACTATAGAGATCAGGCACAGCTCTGTCTGAGGGATCATCATATGGGCTGTCAATCAAGGACTGGGAGGTGTGGCTGTGCAGGAAACTCATGAACAAGCTTGATTCAGCTTCAGGGAAGACGCTGATGGGACTCACTTTGCACTTATGAAAATATATTAAGTTTGGAGAATTAATCTGACTTCCAGGTTCCATTGAAAGGATTTTTCAGGAATCCTGGAAACCTCCATAGGGGGCCAGGAAATGGGTAACAAACAAAACCAGCGTCGTGCTCCCGCTTCCAGCAGTGCGGCACTTCTGCAGTGACAACTCGGCCACAAGTGCTGCGTATTAGACAATTATTGGCCTCAGCGGCACCTATGACGTCGCTTGTGACTTACAGGAAGTGAAGTTTTCCTTAATGTGCCTGTATGAGGGTGTCTTTTTTGTGGGTGCAGTTGTATTTTTTTAGTGGAACCCCTTTTGGTGCGCATAATTCCTGTAAAACATGTTTATTTCACTATCCATTAAAATAAGATGCTCTCTTGACACTACAGGGCAGTCATTTAATAATTTTACAAATATTCAGGGAGAAAACTAAATATAATAAAATTTTAAGAACCTTGAAATATAAATGCTTTTTCCACAGTCCTGCAGCTACTATCACTTACACATAAAGGTATAATAAGGCAGATCTCTAGGGGCAAAACTTGAGACCGGCTGCAGAGAACATAGAGCACAGCAGTGTGAGGATTTCTCATTGCACATGGAGAAACCACAATCCTGGAATATTAATCCATATTTCGCAGTCCTGCTGCTACTAATAAACACAAAGGTGTAATTACACAGATCTCCAGCAACAATACATAACATTGGCTGCAGTGAGCATGGAGCACAGCAGTGTGAGGACACATCTCATTGCATGTGGAGAAGCTACAATCCTGGAATATTAATCCATATTTCGCAGTCCTGCTGCTACTAACAAACACAAAGGTGTAATTACACAGATCTCCAGCAACAATACATAACATTGGCTGCAGTGAGCATGGAGCACAGCAGTGTGAGGACACATCTGATTGCATGTGGAGAAACCACAATCCTGGAATATTAATCCATATTTCACAGTCCTGCTGCTACTAACATACACCAAGGTATAATTACACAGATCTCCAGCAACAATACATATTATTGGCTGCAGTGAGCATGGAGCACAGCAGTATGAGGACACATCTCGTTGCATGTGGAGAAGCTACAATCCGGGAATACACATTCATATTTCACAGTCCTGCTGCTACTAACACACAGAAAGCTAGGATAACATAGATCTGCAAGGAACTCATCTGATACTGTCTGTAATACCACTTTATCAAACTTGCTCAAAGTTTCCTTTAAGTCTATCGTAGGAGCATAAAATAAGAGTCAAATAATATAAAACAGAATCAGCAATAATAATACATGACATTTTTCTATGATCCCATTAGGACAGAATGTTAATTTCTCCGCACAGACGTCTATTCAAAGCGGCGGATACATATTTATTTCAACAAACCGTTTTACGATAAAGTTTTTTCTCGCTCAGGGCAAAAAATAAAAATCCTGTAGTAATTGATGCTGCGATTATGACACAAGACGGATTGCGGAATCAATGGAAAAACTGTGTTTTTAGCGAGAAGGAGGACGGAGGGAATACTAAAAGGTTTTCTATAATTTTCTACTTGGCTGAATCTCTCCGGATCCCTCTGGTGATATAATAAAGACACAGAGGGATAAAAAAAATACTTTTACCATTCGGAGTAAATAGAAGTTACATCCACAAAAGTATAAATTGCATTTTAAACCTGCGGGAGGTTTGTGGTTATGGGCGAAGTAAATGCACCGAGGTGAAGAGGCGGCACATGCGACAGAGGAAACATAGCATTCGCTGACCTGCTGTCAATGGTGGATAGAACAGCAGGACATCGGACTGAAACCGGGGTCCAGGACTTAACTGCTTCTCCTGACCGTAACATTTCAGAAATCTACACAGATTTTTCGTAGCTTCTATTCAGTTAACTCATATACAGCCGACCCGAGCAATGGCAGATCTTCATATAGCCAGTATGTGGGTGTGGGCCCCTAAGGGAGCCAAAGGCCCCGGGCACCAGCCCATACCAGGGCCCTATAAGAAGATCCGCCATCAGTCTTTTAAAAAAAAAAAACCTCTATACTCACCTTCTGCTTTTTCTCCCAATCCCTGCAACTCTGTCTTCTCCTCTGACTCCTTCTTCTCCTTTCGGCCCAGACGGGCACACTATGACGCGGCACTGTTCCGGACACGTGACGCCGTAGTGTGTGCACGCGCCACGCGGGCCGGAAGGTGAAGACAGAGCTGCCAGGAGAAGATGCAGCTGCGGGGCTTGGGGACAAGAAGCCAAAGGTAAGTATAGGGTTTTTTTTTTTTTAAAGAGGCCCCTGCTGTGGACATTTCATTAATAGTAGAGGGGGGCAGGGGCTGTGGAGATTCTGTAAAGGGGGGTATCGGATGTGGACATGTCTTTAAAGGGCGAATCTCCTGTGGACATTTCATTAAAGGGGGCATCTCATGTGGACATTGTTTTAAAGGGGGCATCTGCTGTGGACATTTCTGTAAAGTAGCATCTACTGTGGACATAACATTAAAACGGGCATCTGCTGTGGACATTACATTAATGGGGGAAACTGCTGTGGTCATTTCTTTAAAGGGGGCTCTGCTGTGGACATTACAATAAAGGGGTTTCTGCTGTGGACATTACATTAAAGGGGGCTCTGCTGAGGATATTTTATTAAATGGGGGCTCTGCTGTGGACATTACATTAAAGGGGGGGGCTCTGCTTTGGACATTTTATTTAAGGTGAGCTCTGCTGTTGACATTTCATTAAAGGGAGGATTTGCTGTGGATATTTCTGTAAAGAGGGGCTCTGCTGTGGACATTTCATTAAAGAGGAGGCACTGCTGTGGACAGTTAATTAAAGAGGGGGCTCTGCTGTGGACAGTTCATTAAAGAGGGGGCGCTGCTGTGGACATCTCATTAATGAGGTGTGGCTGCTGCTGGACATGTTATTAGAGTAGCAGCTGCATTTCCTACCCTAGGGCTTATACTCAAGTCGATAACTTTTGCCATTTTTATTTTTCTGTGGTAAAACTAGAAGCCTCGGCTTATACACAAGGATTTACAGTATGAGGGGAGATCAGCAGCAGAGCACAGAGGCCGGGCCTGGGGCAACATCCACATCTTCTACACTGTCTGGGAGATCTGGTCTAGGCGGTCGTCGTGGTGGAGGGCGACTCCATCGTGTCATGGTGTTTGCACAGGCCTCTGGCCATACTGCTGGGAAGCCAAGAGAGCCGGGAAAAGAAGTCACCAGAGCCATGGGGAGAAGAGGAGCTGTGGGGAGCGCCGGAGGTAAGTACTAAGCACAAAATGTCCTGAAAAAATTAGAAAAAATTATACTCAAGTATATACAGTACTCTATATAAATTCAATTAGCTGCTCCTCGGGGGTGTGGTTCTAGGTTGTGAGTTATAGGTGCACATATGTCCTGTTGAATGAGGAGCCACCAAGGTAGATCTGCCACATAAGAAGATAATGGTATTATAGACAGTAGGTGCGGAGCTTTGATAAAGAGTTCATATTCGAGTCAAGGAGATCTAAGTTATGGCTCTGTCCCTTCTAGTGGTGGAGGCTTTCAGGGAAAATAGTTTCAAATTAATTAGGAAGATACTACTTACAGAATTTGGGACCTAATATATGCTGTGCCTCTTAGTGAAAGTTGGGGTCCAGTTTAAGTTTAGCTTTGGGGATTGACCAACAACTCAAAGTTTCTCATTCCCTAACAAGTATAGTCCCACCTAACAGTCAACTAGACTGTTTCAACCCACGTGCAATACCAAGCACAACCACTGTCAAATCTGCGGTGTTGTGCTTAGAGGCAATGGTGGTGTCAGATACAGGTACACCAAACTATTATATTGTAAAATTGGTCATTGATACAGGACCTTAGTCCTTGATATTCCCTTTTAAAACCTCCACAGTAACCATGCATGGCATCTATTGATATAGACCACACTCAACCACTTCTTCAATTGGATGTTATTAAAAAAAATGTTCATGTGTGAAGATAATTTCTCATAAATGTAGTCATGATAAAACGAGATAGCTTCCTTTGGATACGACCACCTCACATTTTGGGAGAGGTGGCCAGACATGTGCTATTGAGCCCTGCCTGGCTTCAGCGTTCATAACTACGGGGCGGCTGTGAGACTTCCAGACATTTCATATACAAAAACCTTTTGTTTCTTTGAGCAATCAGTCCAGCAGAGGGGGTCATATCCAAGGACATAGTCTTGTTTCTAAGGGACCATATGACTACATTTTCTCATTGAAGTAATGTATACATATGGTTGATCAATGAAACTGAATGTGAATGCCCAGACGAGAATACCCCTTTAATGTTACAAACATCTAATTGGTGGGGTTGCCAGTTGTTGGACCTCCACCGATAGGATACGGATGATCCTAAAGATAGTTCATCAATATTTTGGTCTTCAAAATCCCCTATAAATCACGTTGTCACCTAAGGATCTGCCTTGGCCATGTGGGTCCTCAGCTGAAAGCCATCCTTGGAGTATAAGAAGAGTCTTGAGTCATCTTCAGCAGATGAGTGATGAATTATCCCATAACCTTAGGGGTAACTGATTTTCTTCAATGTCTCCTCGATGTGCAATTGTCTTCTACTGGACATTTAGGTCTCGTCCCCTGGGAGGGTCTGGAAAGGAACAGTTCCCCCCCCCCCACCCTTGGGAAACATGTGACCTTTTCAAATATATGAATAACTCCCCTCACTCGGGATTGGCTGTAGAGGAGCAGGGGGCGTCGCTAAGCCCAGTGATGGGTGTTTTCATATATTTGAAAAGGTCACATGGAGAAGCAGTTTCACAAGGGTGGGGGTAACTGCTCCTTTCCAGCTCCTCCCATTGGGCAACTGCCTAGTCACACAGCAGATGCTAATGAAAGGTACAATATAACATATCTTTTTTTCTGTAAAACCAATTTTTAATACAAAAACACTTTGGCAGTGTATGTACTATGCTCTGTGGGGACTGGGGGAGTGCTAAAAATGGGTCTCCTGGTGGCAGGTTCCCTTTAAAATTGGGACCACTGAAGTACAATTTGGGGGCTCGGTCTGACCTTGATCGTATCTCATGATTGATTGGAGGACCTTGCTTCAATTCCACGTGGAGAAGTCTTTAGAAATCAGTTATCGGGTTTCTACTTCAGGCGTCCGGCATCTCCTGAAGATGTAAATCTTTCCTGGTGAGCACTTCTCTGTAATTGGCTTGGGGTTCTGCATCTGACTGGAGTATTGATAAGGCTTTCTCCGTGCAGATATACATTATGTAACTCCCGGCAGGGGAGGGGGGGGGGCAGAAATCTGCGTAAACTTCACTAATTAAAGCAGCTTTTCTTTTGGTGCGAAGCGAGAATAAAAATAAACTGCAACCGAAATTATATTTTACCAATAAAATGGAAGGAGATGGTGGATTCAAGGTTCATTAGTCTGAAGTTCAGAAAAGCTTTTCCGTGGTGCAGTGATGAATTACTAATCACTGAATTAAATTATTATTTTATTTATTTATGTAAATGAGACAAATGATCTTCATACAGTAAGAGAAAGTTAAGCTCTAGACTAGAACTATAAATCTCACTGAATAGAAGTGTGAGCCTGGATACACTTCTCTTTATATGGGATACTGAACTTTTATACCCCAGAGCTGCACTCACTATTCTGCTGCTGGTGCAGTCACTGTGTACATACAGGCATTACTTATCCCGTACTGATCCTGAGTTACATCCTGTATTATACTCCAGAGCTGCACTCACTATTCTGCTGCTGGTGCTGTCACTGTGTACATACATGACATTACTTATCCTGTACTGATCCTGAGTTACATCCTCCGGGGCCTGGCTCTATTAGTGTTATTATATTATTATATTGTACAGTGTTTCTGCCTGGGCTCCTGCAGCGGCCATGTGCATGTAGCGCCGGGGTCAGGGGGCACATCCCCTGAACATGGCGACTATAGTTGGGTGGGGCTTCTGCCGTCGCGGTGGGTGGGGCTTCTGCTGTCGCGGTGGGTGGAGCTTCTGCCGTCGCGGTGGGTGGAGCTTCTGCCGTCGCGGTGGGTGGTGTCGCCCTCATACAGATTCCTTGACTTTAAATTAAAGTAGAAAGCAAAATAATGTAAAAATCTGGAAGCCGGGAGGTCATAAACCTTATAGCGGATTCTGACTTGTAACATCCTAGAGTAACACAGCCGCCCCTGCAACTGCTGTGCAGCAATGAATGTGTAGTAATGACTATCTCTGGCGCCGTTCTCTCTATAGTGGTCAGACTCGGTTACTGCAGGTTGAGTTGCAGTTACCTGTCCTGTTCTCCTTTTACCATGCTTTTATCCTTCTTTTTATGTTTTATTATTTTTCCATTCTCGCCCCATCTCTCTTCCAGGTCTGCAGGACTCAGGCGTCTCGTTCCCTCCACATCCAGGAGACGCTCAGCCGGTTACAGACACAACTCCAGGCGGCTCCCGGTGCTGCCGCATTGTCAGGACAACAGGTAACACACATCATGTAGTCACCCAATAAGGTGTAGTACCACTTCCTGACTGCTGGCAGAGGGGGCAGTGCTGTGCTTTTATCCTGGACATCCCCTTTTATTGGCTTTGATTTTGCATCCGACTCTTCTTCCCATTTAGAATCAAATGATAGAACAACAAGAACTGATCCGAGACCTAATCAAGAGACTCAAGTTCAAGGAAGACGTCTTGGAGGTAAGTGACCTTAGAGGTAAGTGGATGTTATAATGGCGCCAGCTCATGGGACTTGTCTTCTCCTCAGGACTCCCTCACCTTGTTACTGACTCTTCCTGGAGCCTGTGACCCATCGGGAGAACTTATCACAGACTTTGTTGAGAAGCTGAAGACACGAGAAGAAGAGATGAAGGTGATCGAATCCTCTCTGATAATATACTCCAGAGCTGCACTCACTATTCTTCTCTGTACATACATCCTGAGTTACATCCTGTAAATCTTTTATTTTATATAAAAGTAAAAAACATAACAATACAAACAAAACATAATATACACTATATACAATGTCTTACCTGCTGGTCCAGCCACATTCACACCTAGTACACGAAAATCCATCCTGATAAACCAGGGACATTACTCATAGATCCAGGCACCGGGACTGTGGTATCTTCTTATATTTCTTATCCTCGGCCTCCTTCCTTCTAAAATCAAGGGCTCTGGGGGTGTTACCGGAGCCCCCCATACTGTAGCTTCACAGACTGTTACACTGTTTCCCCCGCTTCCCCCTCCTCCTTCAGCACTTGCCCATCCCTCTACCTGATGTAAACTCACACAGTGAGAGGGGGAAGTTCACCTGCACAGTGTAACAGCCTGTGAAGGTACAGCATAAAGAGGCTTTGGTGACACTCCCAAGAGACCTTCAGGCTCATTAGCATTATTATAAAAATTGATATTAGAAGGAGGGAGGCAATAGATAACAACTATAAGAAGATACCACAGTCACGGTGACTGGATCGGTGAATAAGTGTCCCTGGTTTATCAGGATGGATTTTGATGGAAGATTTCCTTTAAATTGAGAAAATAAAATTTATGCTCAAACTGACTTTACGAGCCTCCTCCGTCCCCCCCACCTCCCAAATACAAAATTAAATATTATATATAAACCAAGAAGAACTAAAGGATGTCTGGAAAAATCAATCACACAGCTCTGTAGATGGAAATGTTAGTAAAAATTAAAGGGGCTGCATAAAAGATATAACTAGTACTTACCTCATCCGGCGCTCCCGGTGTCCCATGCGGTGCTCCCTACGTGCCATGCCCCTATTTCTCTACCTTGCACCTTATGGACAAGCACGCCCACCCGAAACCATTCCCAGTGCTTTATAGGTGCAAGAGTGGAATTTCCCTGCCCCTGTAAACAGACGGTGGCTTGGAGGGAGCAGTGCGACGCCGGACACCTCCCCAGCCACCCAGTCTCGGACAACCCCTTTAAGCATCAGAAAGAAGCTAAATTTTGTAACTTATAAAACAACTATATAAATTAAGCGCCTCTCAAAATGTAGTTATCAGTCAACAAAGAAATGTTATAGATTCAAAAAAATTACCAGGAGTCAATAAGAGATGCAACACGTCCTGCAAAAACCAAGTCTTCATAAAACTAAACACCATGAACACTAAACTAGTTATGGTCCCTGTGAGACTCCATGCGGTCGGCTCGTGTTATCAGTGCACTGGATGCTCTGCACATGTGATAATTGTATCCCCGCTATCACTACACATAGCAGCGTGTAATATCTACTACATGGGGTATGGCCGAGACAAGCACAAAGTCACCCGTCATCCTGGGCACCTTCATACAACACATCCTGCCCTCCAGACCACCCGCACCTCTGATGTGTGCACCAAAGTATTACATCTCACCATGTATGGAGGAAGTTACTATATAACTACATATACCTCACCTAATGAGGAAGAATGACTGCTTAACCCTTTACCTCCTGCAGAGGCCATAGCTGTGTACATACATGACATTACTTATCCTGTAGATCTTTTATTTTATATAAAAGTAAAAAAACATAACACAAACAAAACATAATATACAATATATACAATATCTTACCTGCTGGTCCAGCCACATTCACACCTAGCAAAAACAATAACTTAAAATACACCGAAATGAATAAATACCAAATACCACAACCCCCACCCAACCGATTATCACATCCTAAACCAAACCAATAAACAATGACAAGCCACACCCACAAATAAACAAAAATGACCATAAATATACATAAACCCACCCCACACCCTCTAATAACAAACCACCCCACACAGATCACATCCCACACCCGTTTTTTTTTTCTAAATATATAATAACAAATACACATAACACTACACTAAACTAGATCCCTCGCCCGCACCCTCCCCTTCCCCCCAGACACTGGTCTAACGTCCAAAATATATAATAACAAATACACACAACACTACACTAAACTAAATCCCTCGCCCGCACCCTCCCCTTCCCCCCAGACACTGGTCTAACGTCCAAAGTAGTCCAGACCAGTGCCCAGGGTCGTTCATAAGTCCCACCACCATCACCCCCTTCCCAACCTAACACTATGTCCCAAACCCCACTATATACAATATATACAATATATACAACATAACATAAAGAAAACAGAATACAAATAAAACCTGAACAACATAAATACAAACCACATAAAGCCCAGGTTCGGTGCCTGCAAGCCGCTACATCACTATATGTTCAGATACAAAACAAAAATCTACTGTGCAGCTTCAGCCCAACACCAGGAGCGGAGACGACAGACTAAGGGACACTAAAGGAGAACCCCCTCCAAAGGAGAGAGGCCCTCCCCGTGCCCAGCCTCTCATACTCCAGAGAGCGCACCTTCACCAGGTCACCCAGAATGTGCCTAAGCACCTCATCCACCGGGAGGATTTTACGCTGCGTCGAAACTAAACACCGTGCGTTCCACGTGTGGTACCTGACCACTAGACTGACTAGGAATAACGTGCAGCGGTCCCGGCCACCCAGGCCTCTGAATGCTCCATAGGCCCACTCCGCATAGGAGAGACCGGCCAACCCGGGCCAATGGATGGAAGCGCCCACCCGGTTGTACACCTCTGTGTTAAAAGGACAATGAAGCAGGAAGTGGTCCATGCTCTCCAGCAGGCCACCGCACTCCTCCCGGGGACAACCCCTTTCCTCAGAGCTCCTACACTTCAGATTGTCCCTCACACACAGCTTTCCATGGAAGCAGCGCCAAGTCACGTCCCAAAACTTCAAAGGGATCCTGATGGAATTCAATAAACTCAAACCCACCCCCAGATCCTGACTTGGGCAATCCCTGAGGGCCAGAGGCTTCTGGAAACGGGCAAACAGAACCCTTTTGTCAAGGACTTTCCTCGACATGGTCCTGATCTCCCACATTCCCAGACCCCACCGGCGAATCACCTTCAGAACCGGGGTAGCGTAAGCCGGAAGATGCCCATGCGGTGTGCGGAGATCCTTCACTCGCCCTCCTGTCTCCCATTCCTGGAAGAAAGGCCGAAACCATCCCCTGCAGGAGTATACCCACGGAGGAGCCCTCTCTTTCCAGAGGTTTGCTACATTGATCTTAAGAAAGGTATTCACTAGGAATACCACAGGGTTGACCATACACAACCCTCCTTGTCTCCTCGTGCGGTAAGTAACCTCCCTCTTGATAAGGTTCAGCCTATTCCCCCATAACAGCTGGAAGAACAGACTGTAGACTCGAGTCCAGAGGGGTTCTGGCAACATGCACACACTGCCCAGATATATCAGCAATGGGAGCAGGTAGGTTTTAATCAGGTTAACCCTTTCTCTGAGGGTCAAAGACCAACCCTTCCACTGGTCCACCTTCTGAGCGGCAATCTTAAGCCTGCCGTCCCAGTTTTGCATGGGGTAATCCCCCTGGCCAAATTCGATGCCGAGAACTTTGGCAGAGTCCTGGGGCCCTGGAAGAGTGTCCGGGAGATCAAAGCCTGGACCTCCCTCTCCCAGCCAGAGACTCTCACACTTATCCCGGTTGATCTTGGACCCAGAAGCCTCTGAGTAGCGGTCAACCTCTGACATCACCCATTGCGCCTCCCCTCCCGAGGACACGAAAACGGTGACATCATCGGCATACGCTACCACCCTTAGAGTGGCTTCCGGTGCTGCCCGATCCATCCCGACTCCCACCAACGGCCCACGATCAATCCTCCTAAGGAATGGGTCGATCGCGAACACGTACAGTAGTGGGCTCAGAGGACAACCCTGGCGAACACCAGACCCGACCTCAAAAGAGCGGCCAATCCAACCGTTCACAAGCGGGAAACTCTCTGCCCCTGTGTACAAAACTTTCAGCCAATTGACAAACTCCCCCGGCAGGCCATACCTCAGAAGGACAGACCAGAGGTACTCGTGGTTAACCCGGTCAAACGCTTTTGCCTGATCCAAGGACAGCAAGTACCCCTTCCAGTTACCAGCCCTGCCCTGCTCCACTGCCTCCCGGACACAAAGCACAGCACTAAATGTACTGCGGCCTGGAGCAGGGCAGTGCTGGGTCCCCGAAAGGAGCCGGGGCGCAAACTGCACCAGCCGATTAAACAGCACCTTTGCCAAAACCTTTCTGTCCGTATTGAGAAGCGCTATGGGACGCCAGTTCTCAATACGAGATCGGTCCTTACCCTTTGACAGAATGATCAGGGCAGACCTCCTCATTGACTTCGGCAGAGCGCCCGAGGAAAGACACTCATTGAATACCTCAGTCAAGAGGGGAACCAAGGCGTCCTTAAAGGTCTTATAAAACTCAGATGTTAAGCCATCCGGACCTGGCGATTTCTTGAGGGCGAGCCCTTCAATCGCCAGGCTGACTTCCTCTTCCCTGATCATCTCTGTCAAAACATCAAGAGAGATAGGCCCACTCCGCATAGGAGAGACCGGCCAACCCGGGCCAATGGATGGAAGCGCCCACCCGGTTGTACACCTCTGTGTTAAAGGGGCACTGAAGCAGGAAGTGGTCCATGCTCTCCAGCAGGCCACCGCACTCCTCCCGGGGACAACCCCTTTCCTCAGAGCTCCTACACTTCAGATTGTCCCTCACACACAGCTTTCCATGGAAGCAGCGCCAAGTCACATCCCAAAACTTCAAGGGGATCCTGATGGAATACAATAAACTCAAACCCACCCCCAGATCCCGACTTGGGCAATCCCTGAGGGCCAGAGGCTTCTGGAAATGGGTCAACAGAACCCTCTTGTCAAGGACTTTCCTCGACATGGTCCTGATCTCCCACATTCCCAGACCCCACCGGCGAATCACCTTCAGAACCGGGGTAGCGTAAGCCGGAAGATGCCCATGCGGTGTACGGAGATCCTTCACTTGTCCTCCTGTCTCCCATTCCTGGAAGAAAGGCCGAAACCATCCCCTGCAGGAGTATACCCACGGAGGAGCCCTCTCTTTCCAGAGGTTTGCTACATTGATCTTAAGAAAGGTATTCACTAGGAACACCACAGGGTTGACCATACACAACCCTCCTTGTCTCCTCGTGCGGTAAGTAACCTCCCTCTTGATTAGGTTCAGCCTATTCCCCCATAACAGCTGGAAGAACAGACTGTACACCCGAGTCCAGAGGGGTTCTGGCAACATGCACACACTGCCCAGATAAATCAGCAACGGGAGCAGGTAAGTTTTAATCAGGTTAACCCTTTCTTTGAGGGTCAAAGACCAACCCTTCCACTGGTCCACCTTCTGAGCGGCGATCTTAAGCCTGCCGTCCCAGTTTTGCATGGGGTAATCCCCCTGGCCAAATTCGATGCCGAGAACTTTGGCAGAATCCTGGAGCCCTTGAAGAGTGTCCGGGAGTTCAAAGCCTGGATCCCCCTCTCCCAGCCAGAGACTCTCACACTTATCCCGGTTGATCTTGGACCCAGAAGCCTCTGAGTAGCGGTCAACCTCTGACATCACCCATTGCGCCTCCCCTCCCGAGGACACGAAAACGGTGACATCATCGGCATACGCTACCACTCTAAGAGTGGCTTCCGGTGCTGCCCGATTCATCCCGACCCACGATCAACCCTCCTAAGGAATGGGTCAATCGTGAACACGTACAGTAGTGGGCTCAGAGGACAACCCTGGCGAACACCAGACCCGACCTCAAAAGAGCGGCCAATCCAACCGTTCACAAGTGGGAAACTCTCTGCCCCTGCATACAAAACTTTCAGCCTATTGACAAACCCACCAGGCAGGCCATACCTCAGAAGGAAAGACCAGAGGTACTCATAGTTAACCCGATCAAATGCTTTTGCCTGATCCAAGGACAGCAAGTACCCCTTCCAGTTACCAGCCCCGCCCTGCTCCACTGCCTCCCGGACACAAAGCACAGCACTAAATGTACTGGGGCCTGGAACAGAGCAGTGCTGGGTCCCCGAAAGGATCCGGGGCGCAAACTGCACCAGCCGATTAAACAGCACCTTTGCCAAAACCTTTCTGTCCGTATTGAGAAGCGCTATGGGGCGCCAGTTCTCAACACGAGATCGGTCCGTACCCTTTGACAGAATGATCAGGGCTGACCTCCTCATTGACTTCGGCAGAGCTCCCGAGGAAAGACACTCATTGAATACCTCATTCAAGAGGGGAACCAAGGCGTCCTTAAAGGTCTTATAAAACTCAGATGTTAAGCCATCCGGACCTGGCAATTTCTTGAGGGCGAGCCCTTCAATTGCCAGGCTGACTTCCTCTTCCCTAATCATATCTGTCAAAACATCAAGAGAGGGGTCTACTCCTGGCTCAGGGACAGTCCAGTCGAGACGAGATGCTCGAGTTTCCTCCTCAGGCCCTGATACAGGCGGTACCTGTCCAGGCTCCTGAGGCTCGAGAGCTGGCGGAAGAATGTCACCACCCTTTTCTTGAGCATCTCCCACCACTCTGACTTACTGCTACAAAGGCCCAGCAATTGTACCTGGCTCTGAAGAAAGTCCTCAAAGGATTGTCTTACCTCTGCTTCTTCCAGGAGAGACGAATTGAGCTTCCAGTAGCCTCTTCCCATCCGGGGGGTCTCTGTAGCATTCAGAGAAAACAAAATTAAACAGTGGTCGGAGAACTCCACCTCAACAACAGAAACTGGTGAAGAAATGGCTTCCTCCTTTAAATAAAACCTGTCTATTCTAGACCTGCAGCTACCCCTATAATAGGTGAATCCCGCGTGGCCTGGGGTGTGCCGGATGTGGACATCCACCAGGCGAGCCTCACTAGCTATGCTATTAAGAGCGACGCTATCATAAGTCAGCTTGTCTCTGGAACCTCCCCTATCCTGGGACCTCGTGACAGCATTGAAGTCCCCTCCAGAGACCACCTGCCAACATGTAAAAAGGTAGGGCTTGATCCTCATAAAGAGACACTACCTGTCCCACTTGGACTGGGGACCATAGATGTTAATTAGGCGAAGTTCTTATCCCTTCATGAGGACATCCAGGATCAGGCATCTCCCCATTTCTAACTCAATAACTCGTCGGCATTCTACCGGTGCGGTAAAAAGGACAGCCACTCCGCTATACGGCTCGGCCGCAAGAGACCAATAGGAAGGCCCGTGTCTCCGTTCCCTCTTAGCTTTAAACACGGCCGCCAAATCTGGCAGCCTGGTCTCCTGCAAAAATAAAATGTCGGCTTCAACGGGCCGAGAAAATCAAAGGTCGCAAATCTAGCCGCATCAGACTTAATGCTGGCGACATTAATGAACGCCAGCGTCAACGGAGTGGGTGCCGCCATCATGAGTGATTGAGTTAGACGGCTTTCTTTTTACCCATCTTACCACCACCCTCGGGAAATGAACACCCCCTTTTTAGACATATTGTGGTGTCCATCTTCCTCATCTGCTTCAGGGGCAGATCCAGGACCTGCCTCCTCATCCTCGTCTCCAGACTCTGGGCCAGTCTCCCATCCGGAGGACCCTGACTCCCCAGGGGGAGACTCGGCACCCCCTGCAGGCCCCTCCGCCACCTCTGGCCCTTCAGCCTCAGCCCCTCCATCGGCAGGAGAGGCTCCATCCAGGGCCAGGAATCGATTTGAAAGTTCGACCAGCGGGGGGTTGGTTGCACCTTCCTTGGGTACCTTAGTCAGGAGATCTTACGCCTCCCTTCTTTTTACCCTTTTTCTTCTTTTTGGTGCCACGCTTACGCTTTTCCTCTAGCCACGCCCTATTGTCCTCATCCATACTCTCTTAATGGGAGGAGTCTGAGGACGTGGCACCTTCCTCTCTCTCGATCCTTGACCATACCATCGTCCATCAATGATCACACAGCTCCCTACAACTACTGGGTTTCAAAGCTGGGGACATGTGGCACGAACTGGCGTGACGCCTTGGAGGTTATTGCCTGCCTGCCGCTGCGTGTGTCCGAGCGGTTTTCAGTGCAGCATGTGTTGCATCATCAACGATAAGCGTACACGCCTGCGACGACAGCGCTGACAGGCTGACGTATCAAGATGCACTTTTAAGCCTGGATTTTCTGCATTTCATTCTCACCAGGGAAAGAAGCTGAACCTGAATAATGTATGCACTCTCCTCCTCAGTTTGTCTCTTCTCTCCTCTTTGTACACTAACAAGCAGAGGAAAACTGGCTATTTTTTGCCAGGGCCCAAACGGCTCTGGCTATAGTACTCTATGTAATTTCATTTTTGGAGGGCCAACTACCTTCTCTGTTTTAACAATTTTGGGGAAAGGGCCACAGACAGCACTCAATCTATGTAATTTTTCTGAGGCCCAGCGACCGAACTCCTCTGAGTTTGAAAAACTTTTTTGTGACTGCCACATAAGGCACTCAATTTTATTTAACTTTTTGGAGGACCAGCTACTGCTCCTTCTGGTATTGAAAACGTTTTGGGACTGCCACATACAGGCACTAAATCTATGTTAATTTTTCTGGAGGACCAGCTCTGATCCTCTGGTTTGAAACTTTTTTGGACTGCCACATACAGGCCCTATCCAAATTAAATTGTCTCATAGCAGCCACCACCTGTGTTTTTTTCCCTTTTTTGTAAAGGGGGCGACTTCACACGTTGTCTCCCATTGCTTTACCTCCACACGTCATCGCATAACTGCCTCCCAAAAGTGAAGTCCATATAGCTGCCTACGCCATTATCAAAACGAGCGTGGTAGAGCGAGAATTTTGGATTGTTTTTCATGGCTTCCGCATGTTAGTTTTGTCGCCACTCTGCTGGTAATAATCCACAAATATTACTGGCCAAACTTTTATCATTTACCAAGAATTATTTCAGCGCTTCTTGCGCTTCGTTTACATTCCCCTCATCCGCCATATCCTAACTATAAGAAGCTACTACACTTGATCTTATACAAAAGGTTCTTAGACAGTGCATGTTGGGATGTAGCCTAGGAGACAGGGGCTGGATTGGCGAAAGCTCGCCTGCCAGCGGAGCTGGCCAGCTCCATCCCAAAGATCAAACTAAACAAGTTTTAACTGCAGAACTTTAATCTTAAACTAGTTCACTGCCTCCATACATGCGTCCCATTATCAGAACGAGCTGGGTCAAGGCGAATTTTGGGTTGTTGTTCATGGCTCCCATCAAAACTTGTTAACTTGGTCGCCACCATGCCTTTGTAATCCACAAAAATATACTGCAAAACTTTTTATCATTTACCGATATATTGAGCAGCTCTTGCTCCACCTCCATGTGGTTCCTCCTGCACCATATGGTTTAAGAGCTGGGTCCATTTGGGGTATGTTGCCGAGGCACTCTATAGCCTGCCGCTGCTGCCGGCTGCCTAACTGCATGCCGTCCACTATAGTGTCAGGGTCAATATTGGATGTTTTAGATGCTATCTAGCCTCATCCGGTCAATCTGTCATGGCCATGCTGTCTTGCCCATAATTTGGCATTATGGTGCACGGATTAAGCGCCTAGAGGCAATCCATGCATTGCTTGCCCCTGCTTGTTTCCTGGTCCATTTCAATGGTGTTTCCCATCTTTTTGAGGTTCCCAGGTGCTTGGCCAAGCTTCACCTGTGCAGAGCCCTTCCTTGGTCCCCTTTGAAAAATGCTCGAGTCTCCCATTGACTCAATGGGGCTCGTTTATTCGAGCGAGCACAGGAGCCATGGGAAAAGTCGTTCGAATAACGAGTACCGAGCATTTAGTGCTCGCTCATCTCGACTTATCACCCATTCTGTAGATAATTGATGAGCTTCAGCGGTCAGTCTCCATCAGGGACACAAAGAAATGTGGTACTCTGTCAATTGTTTGCATGAATTTTCAGTCATTATGTTTCTTCATTCAGAGTACTGTAGGGTACCACGATTGCGTTACACCCATCATGGCAGTCCCATAGATTGTTGGAGAGGAAGTGCTTAAAGGCACACTATTTAAAAATTGACGACACCACCATTTGTTAATAGCGAGGGGCGTTACAGCCATGGGACTACCAAAATCATGTACTGATCCCCTATATGTGCGACAGAAGAAAGGTTTTGCCAATCTCCTTGTGAATTTTAAGATTGGGCCCTCTAGGAACCCATACTGGATGAATCGCATAAAAGCCCCCATACTTGGCATAATCACAATTATTATTTTTAGTATATGGGGTGATACATATTGGTATACTACCTATTGTTAGGAGGCAATTCTAACATTCTTGTGTCAAGAGTTGTTAAGTTTAATGGAAAACACTCATGAGGGGGAGTGGTAAGCACCCATTCATTAGGCATTAGCACATGGGGCAACATGATGGGCTATGGACTCCCAAGTGTAACTTTTTTGGGGGAATTCCATTATCATCTGGAGAGGCTGTTCCAATATCACTTCTGAAACCCCAATGGGTACTAATCATTAGTAAGGGCTATTAGTTTTTTCCCTTTTGTTTGTGTTGTATATGTAATTGTATGTATATTTCCTCGTCTAGACTAATTTTTCATCCCTGTCTGACAATTAATTATTTTGATGTCTTGCACTGCAGCATCCATGTATTAAATCTTTAAAACTTAATAAGTCTCACTTAGCCTTAAGGACTTATGATTCGAAGGGGATAACACTACTCGTACTTGTTAAGGAATCATGTGCTGAGTGGGTTATCTGTATCTGGGTAATAAAATTGTTGAGGAATTTATTTACGTAAGCCCCTATTGCCCTTCGTAGTAAGTATAGTGTTGGCAGGCAATTATGCAAATGTTTGAATAGGTGCAAGAAGAGTTGAATAGAGTATAGAATAAGAGAGGGAATAGAATATTCCTTTGGATAGGTGAGAGATTGTGTATATAGTTAAACTTATAGAGGTCCCTAGACGTGAGGTGCGCCCTGTGACATGACTGAGAGTCCGTGTACATCAGGGTCAAACTGGGACAGACAGTGTGGCCCCATTACAGGCTTCGAATGGGGCCCCCCTAAACCCGCCAATTTGTATTCACACAATTTATACACTATAAGTTACTAAGCACTGATACTAAGTACTAAGCCACTGATATTATTTTATACACTATTCATACATTTATACACACTTACGCAGATCTGTCCCAATAGGCTGCTGACCACATGGGGGAAGTACGGCAGGAATTAGAAAGGCGAGATCCCTAGTCATGTCATTTCTATCGGAGCTGTCAAATTATGACGTCACTGTAGAAGAAGATGTGCTCTCTATGTGCATATTAGCTGTAAAGAATCTCCATTTTTTAGTGTATCAGTTGGGATGCAGGGCCCCCTGACACGTGTGAGCCCCCATAGCAGATTCTATGGCTTGCTACTGCTGTGTTGTTATGCCGTAGTGTACATAAAAAATACATATAAAGACACGTCATTCATGACAGATTCATGTGACATCTTCTGGCCATTCATGATAATGCAGTAGCTGGTGTTGCTTCCACTCCCTGCAATCCCACAATACATGCTTTGTTCTTATAGTTTCAGTAATGCCTGTGTTTTGTCACCTTACAGGAGGCTGACATGACCTTGTGCAGTGAGGGTGGTGGCAGCGTGAAATCGAATTTGCAGAACTCTTAGAGAAGGAATCACGACAAGCAAGATACATTATTGTCTCAAAGACAGCTTGAAGAAGTGAAAGCAAGTAATTATGAAATATAAAGGAAAAAAGCAGTGTATGTCACATGTAGAAACCCTTATCTGGGCATATTTATTACTTCCTAATTTTAAATCTCCACAGCCACAAAAATTAGTCAACTCAGCTCGAGCCGTTTTCTACAGCCTCTTTTGGAGTTTTAACACCTACACGCAAATCGGCTCACAGATACGGACATGCCACCAATTAATTCATGAAGGATTCTTCGATACAGGTAGCTCACATGGAGTCATCACAAAAAAAGTCAAGGCTCATCTGTCTACGCGTTTCGGGTAGATTAATGGTAGATATAATACCATGTCATTCTCATAGTCCGGGTCCTCGCAGTTTTTACTTTTAATTAATGTACAGGCGCGCCCCTACTTAAGGAATACCGAGCTTACAGACAATCCCTAGTTACAAAAACGACCACTGGATTATTGGGTAATTTACTGATACTTTAGCCCTAGGCTTACATGATCAGACTTGTAACAGTTATCACAGTTGTCTGTAATGAAGATTTATTGTTAATCCTGGTTCTTATGAGAATCGCATTTTTAAATCCAATTGTCAAAGAGACCAAAAAAATTGACTGGGGTTACAATGACGTAAAATATACAGGTGTCCGGCTTACATACAAATCAACTTAACAACCTAAAACCCTATCTTGTTGTGTAAACCCGGGGCCGTGCCGGTATTCCTGTTTATATGATGCGTTATCTATGTCAATTAAATTGTTTAATAAGGTACTTCCGTGGCACTGCTCAGAAGGTTGCAGAATACGGTTACGTTTAGTGTATAGTTGCTATTTATGACCAGGATCATTGTGTGTTAAGCTAGCCATGAATAAGGGTAAACAGGTCTAACCGAAACGCGTAGGCGGTTTAGCCTTGATATTTTTGTGATGACTCTGTGTGACTTACCTGTATCAAAGAATCCCTTCAATAAAGAATTAGCATTGTTTTTTTTAAATACTCAAGTGGATGTCAGATCTGTGAGCCGGGTTCGTAGGTGGATAGTAGTGGATATATTACCTTTCTTGCCACCATGGTAATGATGTTAGAGGCAGCGTGTGCGTAAGGGTTTAATATAGAGAAGCAAACACGGCAGTGGGCCCCCATACCCACTGGGATATAGCAATATTGCCACCATACAGAAACCATTAGTGGTAGATGCTGATTCGATGGTAGTGCTCAGGGCATCTTATAACACTTGGTACCCCTTGTTTAATGTAAAGAAATGGTGCACAGAAAAAACTTGCATCTGACACAAGTTAAACATAAACTAATGAAAACATAACAAGAGAATAAAGCGCAGCGCATTGCTTTTCACCACTGATGCCTGAATAAGTGAACCGAGGTGTGCAAACCTCGTGCAGCGTTTGCTGTTAATTGGTGCAGGCATATACAGTAAAGGCATAATTTTGTGTTATTATTCATGAAGCCAAAATAACCCCCCATTAAAACAGGTACATGTACAGTATCAAATACATGGTAACGTGACTCACGAAGAACACACATGAGAGCTTTATGTCACCCCAGCAAGACACTGTCACCTGTCCCCAGTCTCGGCAGAGTAGGGCTGATCTTTACAGAAAGATGGTGAGGGAGTACGTAGCTGACCATACCAGCGTCCTAAATGATCACACAGCTCCCTACAACTACTGGGTTTCAAAGCTGGACATGTGGCACGAACTGGCGCTGTACGCCTTGGAGGTTCTTGCCTGCCCTGCCGCTAGCGTCTTGTCCGAGCGGGTTTTCAGTGCAGCTGGTGGCATCATCACCGATAAGCGTACACGCCTGTCGACTGACAGCGCTGACAGGCTGACGCTTATTATCAAGATGCACTTTTAAGCCTGGATTTTCTGCATTTCATTCTCACCAGGGAAAGAAGCTGAACCTGAATAATGTATGCACTCTCCTCCTCAGTTTGTCTCTTCTCTCCTCTTTGTACACTAACAAGCAGAGGAAAACTGGCTATTTTTTGCCAGGGCCCAAACGGCTCTGGCTATAGTACTCTATGTAATTTCATTTTTGGAGGGCCAACTACCTTCTCTGTTTTAACAATTTTGGGGAAAGGGCCACAGACAGCACTCAATCTATGTAATTTTTCTGAGGCCCAGCGACCGAACTCCTCTGAGTTTGAAAAACTTTTTTGTGACTGCCACATAAGGCACTCAATTTTATTTAACTTTTTGGAGGACCAGCTACTGCTCCTTCTGGTATTGAAAACGTTTTGGGACTGCCACATACAGGCACTAAATCTATGTTAATTTTTCTGGAGGACCAGCTCTGATCCTCTGGTTTGAAACTTTTTTGGACTGCCACATACAGGCCCTATCCAAATTAAATTGTCTCATAGCAGCCACCACCTGTGTTTTTTTCCCTTTTTTGTAAAGGGGGCGACTTCACACGTTGTCTCCCATTGCTTTACCTCCACACGTCATCGCATAACTGCCTCCCAAAAGTGAAGTCCATATAGCTGCCTACGCCATTATCAAAACGAGCTGTGTAGAGCGATGAATTTTGGGATTGTTTTTCATGGCTTCCACAACAATTGTTAACGTTTGTCGACCACCTCTGCTGGTAATAATCCAAAATATTACTGGCAAACTTTTATCATTACCAAGATTATTTCAGCGCTTCTTGCGCATCTGTTTCCATTCCCTCACCGCCATATCCTAAACTTATAAGAACGCTATTACACTTGATTCTTATACAAAAGGTTCTTAGAAGTGCTGTTTGGGAGTAGCCTAGCGAGACAGGGGCTGGATTGGCGAAAGCTCGCCTGGCAGCGGAGCGGCAAGCTCCATGCCAAGATCAAACTAAACATAGTTTTAACTGCAGACCTTTAATCTTAAACTAGTTTCACTGCCTCCATACATGGTCACCATTACAAACGAAGCTGGGTCAGGCAGAATTTTGGGTTGTTTTCATGGCTCCATGTTAACTTTGGTCGCCACCTGCTGTAATCCACAAAATATACTGCAAACTTTTTATCATTACACGATATTATTTGAGCGCTTCTTGCTCCACCTCCTTGGTTCCTCCTGCCACCATATGGTTTAAGACTGGTCCATTTGGGTATGTGCCACACTCTCTAGCCTGCCGCTGCTGCCGCTGCCTCTGCATGCCGTCCACTATAGTGTCAGGGTCAATTATTGGATGTTTTAGATGCTATCTAGCCTTCTCGGTCAACTCTGTCATGGCCATGCGTTGCCCATAATTTTGGCATATGGTGCCGATTAAGCGCCTCAGAGGCATCCATGCATGCTGCCCCTGCTGTTTCCTGTCCATTTCTGGTGTTTCCATCCTTTTCTGAGGTTCCCAGGTGTTGGCCAAGCTTCCCTGTGCAGAGCCTTGGTCCCCTTTGAAAAATGCTCGAGTCTCCCATTGACTCAATGGGGCTCGTTATTCGAGCGAGCACTCGAGCATCGGGAAAAGTTCGTCTCGAATAACGAGTACCCGAGCATTTTAGTGCTCGCTCATCTCGACTTATCACCCATTCTGTAGATAATTGATGAGCTTCAGCGGTCAGTCTCCATCAGGGACACAAAGAAATGTGGTACTCTGTCAATTGTTTGCATGAATTTTCAGTCATTATGTTTCTTCATTCAGAGTACTGTAGGGTACCACGATTGCGTTACACCCATCATGGCAGTCCCATAGATTGTTGGAGAGGAAGTGCTTAAAGGCACACTATTTAAAAATTGACGACACCACCATTTGTTAATAGCGAGGGGCGTTACAGCCATGGGACTACCAAAATCATGTACTGATCCCCTATATGTGCGACAGAAGAAAGGTTTTGCCAATCTCCTTGTGAATTTTAAGATTGGGCCCTCTAGGAACCCATACTGGATGAATCGCATAAAAGCCCCCATACTTGGCATAATCACAATTATTATTTTTAGTATATGGGGTGATACATATTGGTATACTACCTATTGTTAGGAGGCAATTCTAACATTCTTGTGTCAAGAGTTGTTAAGTTTAATGGAAAACACTCATGAGGGGGAGTGGTAAGCACCCATTCATTAGGCATTAGCACATGGGGCAACATGATGGGCTATGGACTCCCAAGTGTAACTTTTTTGGGGGAATTCCATTATCATCTGGAGAGGCTGTTCCAATATCACTTCTGAAACCCCAATGGGTACTAATCATTAGTAAGGGCTATTAGTTTTTTCCCTTTTGTTTGTGTTGTATATGTAATTGTATGTATATTTCCTCGTCTAGACTAATTTTTCATCCCTGTCTGACAATTAATTATTTTGATGTCTTGCACTGCAGCATCCATGTATTAAATCTTTAAAACTTAATAAGTCTCACTTAGCCTTAAGGACTTATGATTCGAAGGGGATAACACTACTCGTACTTGTTAAGGAATCATGTGCTGAGTGGGTTATCTGTATCTGGGTAATAAAATTGTTGAGGAATTTATTTACGTAAGCCCCTATTGCCCTTCGTAGTAAGTATAGTGTTGGCAGGCAATTATGCAAATGTTTGAATAGGTGCAAGAAGAGTTGAATAGAGTATAGAATAAGAGAGGGAATAGAATATTCCTTTGGATAGGTGAGAGATTGTGTATATAGTTAAACTTATAGAGGTCCCTAGACGTGAGGTGCGCCCTGTGACATGACTGAGAGTCCGTGTACATCAGGGTCAAACTGGGACAGACAGTGTGGCCCCATTACAGGCTTCGAATGGGGCCCCCCTAAACCCGCCAATTTGTATTCACACAATTTATACACTATAAGTTACTAAGCACTGATACTAAGTACTAAGCCACTGATATTATTTTATACACTATTCATACATTTATACACACTTACGCAGATCTGTCCCAATAGGCTGCTGACCACATGGGGGAAGTACGGCAGGAATTAGAAAGGCGAGATCCCTAGTCATGTCATTTCTATCGGAGCTGTCAAATTATGACGTCACTGTAGAAGAAGATGTGCTCTCTATGTGCATATTAGCTGTAAAGAATCTCCATTTTTTAGTGTATCAGTTGGGATGCAGGGCCCCCTGACACGTGTGAGCCCCCATAGCAGATTCTATGGCTTGCTACTGCTGTGTTGTTATGCCGTAGTGTACATAAAAAATACATATAAAGACACGTCATTCATGACAGATTCATGTGACATCTTCTGGCCATTCATGATAATGCAGTAGCTGGTGTTGCTTCCACTCCCTGCAATCCCACAATACATGCTTTGTTCTTATAGTTTCAGTAATGCCTGTGTTTTGTCACCTTACAGGAGGCTGACATGACCTTGTGCAGTGAGGGTGGTGGCAGCGTGAAATCGAATTTGCAGAACTCTTAGAGAAGGAATCACGACAAGCAAGATACATTATTGTCTCAAAGACAGCTTGAAGAAGTGAAAGCAAGTAATTATGAAATATAAAGGAAAAAAGCAGTGTATGTCACATGTAGAAACCCTTATCTGGGCATATTTATTACTTCCTAATTTTAAATCTCCACAGCCACAAAAATTAGTCAACTCAGCTCGAGCCGTTTTCTACAGCCTCTTTTGGAGTTTTAACACCTACACGCAAATCGGCTCACAGATACGGACATGCCACCAATTAATTCATGAAGGATTCTTCGATACAGGTAGCTCACATGGAGTCATCACAAAAAAAGTCAAGGCTCATCTGTCTACGCGTTTCGGGTAGATTAATGGTAGATATAATACCATGTCATTCTCATAGTCCGGGTCCTCGCAGTTTTTACTTTTAATTAATGTACAGGCGCGCCCCTACTTAAGGAATACCGAGCTTACAGACAATCCCTAGTTACAAAAACGACCACTGGATTATTGGGTAATTTACTGATACTTTAGCCCTAGGCTTACATGATCAGACTTGTAACAGTTATCACAGTTGTCTGTAATGAAGATTTATTGTTAATCCTGGTTCTTATGAGAATCGCATTTTTAAATCCAATTGTCAAAGAGACCAAAAAAATTGACTGGGGTTACAATGACGTAAAATATACAGGTGTCCGGCTTACATACAAATCAACTTAACAACCTAAAACCCTATCTTGTTGTGTAAACCCGGGGCCGTGCCGGTATTCCTGTTTATATGATGCGTTATCTATGTCAATTAAATTGTTTAATAAGGTACTTCCGTGGCACTGCTCAGAAGGTTGCAGAATACGGTTACGTTTAGTGTATAGTTGCTATTTATGACCAGGATCATTGTGTGTTAAGCTAGCCATGAATAAGGGTAAACAGGTCTAACCGAAACGCGTAGGCGGTTTAGCCTTGATATTTTTGTGATGACTCTGTGTGACTTACCTGTATCAAAGAATCCCTTCAATAAAGAATTAGCATTGTTTTTTTTAAATACTCAAGTGGATGTCAGATCTGTGAGCCGGGTTCGTAGGTGGATAGTAGTGGATATATTACCTTTCTTGCCACCATGGTAATGATGTTAGAGGCAGCGTGTGCGTAAGGGTTTAATATAGAGAAGCAAACACGGCAGTGGGCCCCCATACCCACTGGGATATAGCAATATTGCCACCATACAGAAACCATTAGTGGTAGATGCTGATTCGATGGTAGTGCTCAGGGCATCTTATAACACTTGGTACCCCTTGTTTAATGTAAAGAAATGGTGCACAGAAAAAACTTGCATCTGACACAAGTTAAACATAAACTAATGAAAACATAACAAGAGAATAAAGCGCAGCGCATTGCTTTTCACCACTGATGCCTGAATAAGTGAACCGAGGTGTGCAAACCTCGTGCAGCGTTTGCTGTTAATTGGTGCAGGCATATACAGTAAAGGCATAATTTTGTGTTATTATTCATGAAGCCAAAATAACCCCCCATTAAAACAGGTACATGTACAGTATCAAATACATGGTAACGTGACTCACGAAGAACACACATGAGAGCTCTTATCTATCTATCTCATTCTATCTCTCTATCTACTATCTATCTATCTATCTATCTATCTATCTACTATCTCCTATAATTTGTCTATTTCCTATCTATAATCTGTCTATCTAACCATTTATCTATCTAACTTTTTGTCTATTTACTTATAAGCTTCTATCTATTATCTATCATATCTATCTATATCTATATCATGTTTCATTTTTATCTGCTATCTCAATCTCCTTATCATCTGCTCCTATAATTTTCTCCTATAATCCCTATTACTAGACTTACCTACTATGTGTTAACTACAAAGTGTTATCATTCGCAGGTATAGGAGCCTCTTACTGACTGTGAACTGGCCCTGATTTGTAAGCTATGGTATAGGAGATACACAGATATTGGGGTACATTTACTTACCGCGGAGTCACATAAGTGCATGTCCAAAGATAATGGGGTTCATTACTAAGGGCCCGATTCGCGTTTTCCCGACGGTTACCCAATATTTCCGATGTTGCGCAGATTTCCCCGGTCTTGCCTTGGGATTTTTTGCAACCGATCGGATTTGTGGCGCATTGGCGCCCGGCATGCATGCGCGGAACACGGGGGCGTGGTCCGAGCGAAAACCCGACGGATTCGACACACCGTCGCATTTATAAAAAAGAATGGTCTCTTGGGACGCGCTTACCTTCACTTGTCCGGCCCGGTGAACTCCAGCGCGTTCATATGCTTTTTCAGCGCAGCAGCGCCACCTGGTGGAGGGGAGGAACTACTTGTGAATCCGTCCATACCCGAATCCAGCGCGATAACCCGCCGCTGGATCGCGATGGACCGGGTAATAAATCTGCCCAATTCACTCTCCGCGAGTTACTAAGATGGTGCTCCCGATATCCTTCATGTTGTCCGCTTTCCCCCTCGGTCGACAAGTTCACCATCTTCCTTCCTGGTGCGTGTAAGTGACAATTTGAATTTAAATCACGCGCTATTCCGCATCAGTCAGATCGGCCGACGGCCACCCCCTGATTTCTGTCACATGAAGCCGCCGCAGCCGCGCACTGTCCTTGCATGCGACACATCCCAGTGCAAACCCTGTTAAATACCTGTCACAGCCGTGTAATCCCCCGAAAACCTCGAAAGTCAGACGAAAGTGCATGCACGGACCCTAAGTAAATAAGCCCATTATGTCCCTCTATGGAATGAAAGCTATTTATCCAAAAAAAATATAACATCTCAACTTCTGTCATTTAAGGTAAGGACAGCAGTGAGAAGCAGCATTTCCTACATCATACTGGGAGGGGAACCCTACGGACCAAAATCAGTGAGCCTCCTGCCGTCTTATAGATAGGGGTAGTACACCCAGCTGCTCTGACACACCATTATTACTTCACATATCCACAGACGTTCGTCACCATTCAACTGAATCTTCAATATACGTAAAAGGTTTCGGCAGAAAAGGTTAGTAATATCTTGACCCGAATAAATTTGGTTACACTACATGAACTCCGTGGTCAATTTCTGAATGTTTCCTATGGGATGTTATAGAAAACACATCAATCCCATATCTATTGTACAGTCAAAGTCCAACTAACCACCTCCCCCCCCCCTCCTAAAAAAAAAATAAAAATACTGTAGAATTTGGGGTTTATCACTTTTTTATTTCTAAGTATATTTTAGTGTAGTTATCACTAAATCCAGAAATATATTTTACATTTTGCCCATACGAGGGTTTGTTTCTCACAGGAGGGTTGTGTTTTTTTTCAATTCGGTAATTGAACACTTAAAACTCTTGAAATAAAGGGGGGGAAATTACCGTACTATTCTCATTTTCCCCTATGGCAGAAATAATAATGATACATACATATTCTTGTAATTTCATTATGTTATGGCATGCCAACATTTTTATTTTTGTATTTTACCTTTTTGTAGCATATTTGATTGAAAAAAAGAATGTTTGGTCGCCAGTATTCGAGGTCCATAACTAGAGATGAGCGGCCCCGACAGTTGTTTGGTATTGGGTTAAGCGCGCCTGACCCTATATGTGCGCTGATTGGTGCGGATGAACAGCCACCGGCAACTTGCCACCCCTAGGACTAGCCATGACTTTTTGACCTAAATTGTCTCCCTGGGCAATTTTTCGAAATGGATAGTTAATAGGGCATCAATTTACTGGATGGACGTTTCGGCCACCAAATTCACAATATGTTCGGGTTCAAAACCCGAATACCGAACCAGGCCATGTGTCCCGCTGATTCCTATTGCCTTTAAAATTGTGGTCCCTCATAATATGGAAACTATTTTTTTAATTATTATGAAAGTTAGTAAAAATTTAAAATTATTCAAAACTTGTTATTGCCTAGTTGTGTTTATAAAATAAATTTAGTAAATTTAGTAAATTCATAGAAAAATCAAGACCCCCCATATGGTTCACCAGATACTTAATGGATAGATGTCACTAAGGTTTCAAGTATATTATGAAGTCATGTGGGTGATTGGAAGGGGCATGAGTCATGACAGCTAGGTCTCCACCCACTATTTAAGAGGACCCAGCCAATTCACAGAAGAGCTGCAGGCGGTGAGCTGTTAGAAAATTCAATGGCACCTTTTATCAGGTCTCTGTCCATTTCTGTAACCTCTACCTTGGAGCGCTCACAAAGGATCCATCACCGCCGTTATCTAATCATTCAACATTAATCATTTGTCAATCATCTTTTCTTTATTATTTCATGGGCTGGTCACATGGTCAGAGGCAGTGATGTCACCTCTGTTACCCCTCCCCTCTCCTCCCCTTGTCTCATGTCCTTTTGTAATGTATATAAAGCATGCTAGTGGTCTGTGCTTATCTGCTGCACATGCTGCATCCTCCTACTACACATGTGGTGAACAACAGGCATCAGCTACACCAGTGCTGACATGTCTGCCTATAACGTGGCTGCCTGAACTGTTGTATCTCCTATATACCACACACAGGCTGTCATGGGCAATAGCACCAGGAAGCACATGGAGGCAGCCATACACCATTATACCTCACACATTATACAGGCTGTCCAGTCATGTGTATAGAGTAATCTCCTACACACGGCTGCAGGGGGCTCCTGCACCAGGAACTCATGGAGGAGCTTACACGCATTATACCTTCACATCATTATACAGGCTGTCAGTCATGTGTAATGGAGTATCTCCTACCCCAGGCTGCCAGGGCGCGCTGTACAGGAGCACATGGAGGCGCCTTACACCATTATACCTCACCTCATTATACAGGCTGTCAGTCAGATGTATAGGATATCTTCTACACAGCTGCCGGGGGCGCCCCACCAGAAGCACATGGAGGAGCCTTAACACCATTTTACCTCACACCATTATACAGGCTTTCAGTCAGGTGTATGGAGTATCTCAATACACAACTGCAGTCGCCCCGCACCAGGAAGCCATGGAGGAGGCGCCCCATACACCATTAAACCTCGCACCATTATACAGCTGTCAGTCATGTGTATAGGGGTTATCTCAAATACACACAGGCTGCAGGGGGCGCCAGCACAGAAGCACATGAGGATACCTAACACCACTGTACCTCACACCATTATACAGGCTGTCAGTCATGTGTATATGCGTATCTCATCCACACAGGCTGCCCGGGCGCCTGCACTCAGGAAGCCACATGGAGGAGCCCTTACCATTATACCTCACACCATTTACAGGCTGTCAGCCATGTGTATATGAGTATCTCATATACACACAGGCTGCCGGGGCGGCCCGCCCAGGAGCACATGGAGGAAGCCCTTCCACCATTATACCTCCCACCATTATAACAGGCTGTCAGTCATGTTTATAGCAGTATTTCATACTCACAGGCTGAGGGGCGCCATCACCAGGAAGCACATTAGAGGAGCCATTACCCATCATACATTACTCATTATACAGGCTGTCGTCATTGTATAGGAAGTATCTCATACACACCATGCTGCAGGGGGTGCCATGCACCAGGAAGCACATGGAGAGCCATTACACCATTATACCTCACACCGTTAACAGGCTGTCATTAGCACTGGGGGTGTGGCCTGTGGCCTCCCCTTTATAATAAGCTGGACAGCTTGAACATGCTAATGACTCTTGGACATGTCAACAGTTCATTTGCATACAGCTTTAGGACCTCATTGCTTAGGTTTACAGACATGTAGAGGGACAATGAAGGGATAGGAGCAATGCTTTTCTAAGTGCGTTTTATGAAAATATATTTAGTTTTAGGGGAGTTAATTTGATGGGTTCTCTTTCGATTATACACGTCACCCAAATGAGCAGAAACAGCTCCTTTGTGCAATACTGGATACTGAATTCTCCAAATTTCTTGGAGGTGTAGGTGTGCCGAACTCCGCTTCACCCATAAAGTGCTTTAATGCGTTTTTAAAAATGGAAACTCCATTAACCACAGGCACAATGTCCCGCCTTTACTGTGACCAGATGTCACCAATGCTGCAGCATACCCAACGGGTATAAACTCCAATCCCCCACCTATCTCACTTGTAGTTACAGAACAGGAAATTCCATTTTTGGCCTGAACCGTCAGCATGCACCTGTCTGGGTTTTCCACAAGACTGAATATATGAGATTATCATAGTCTATAATAGTTATTTTACAATGACGATCATAAGCAATTATTTGGGGGGTATTTTTCACTTTATGGTGTCCCCTTGTCCTTTTACACTGTGTATTTTTCCTATTCCAGGCGGCTACAACTTTTCCACTGAACATTTGTCCACTGGGGCTTCATCTAACTCACTTCTGTTTTTTCTTAAGATATTAGTGTCTCAGATTATCTGACACTTTATTGTGCATGTCTTTTCTTCTGTTTATGTTCACATTTTGACATTTTATATTAGATATATGAGATAGATAGATAGATAGATAGATAGATAGATATGAGATAGATAGATAGATAGATATGAGATAGATAGATAGATAGATATGAGATAGATAGATAGATAGATAGATAGATAGATAGATAGATAGATAGATAGATAGATGGTGAGTGACCCCGCTGGCAGGATCTGCTCTGCTTTTAGCTTCCTATGCACTGGTTTTACCAAAAAAAGGCTTTAAAAATTATGTAAATGAGCGTGAGGGGCTCCATAACATAGGTGTTAATGGAGCCTGGATACCCTCCTGCTCATTTGCATCATTTTAAAAGCCTCTTTTTTTGTAAAAACTAAGGCATAAGAAGAATTGCAGATCCTGCCCAAGGGGGTGCATACCTGTATGTTATTGTGCTTGGTTTACAATCAATCCCTGATTCTGGTTGTAGATGTCCTTTAAAGGAGCAATACATCCTCTGCCGGCAAAAGTCCACATGCAGAGGGCCCCTTTAGGACAAGGGACCCAGGGCAAATGCATACAAGAAAATAGCGAAATGCACACACTGGGGAAAGTCACCCTTTACTGCAAAAAGTTCATTAAAAAAGTAATAGCTACTTACATTGCGGTCCAACAAGACAGTAGATATCAAAATGAACAAACCCTAGGATAAGAAAAATACAAGGATTGCAAAATTAATATGAAACATCAAGGGCCACATTTATCACTTGTTTTTTCTGTTGTTTTTGCGCCTTGTCTCCTGGGAATAGTTTGACTGGAGACACTTTGATGTTAGACTTTGCTGTTGAGACAAAGTAGAGAAGAGAATACGTTCACGTTCTGATTACCTAGAGATGGCAGTAGAGAGGCAGTTTTGTTCCTAATTTGCATTCTATTTCCCATGGTGCATTGCATGCGAGTGTATGTAGACCACAAGGACCAGTACCCTCAAGAGCAGGATCTTATGCGATGAGCATGTTTGGACATGTCAACGGACCAAGACCAATACAGCACAATAATATTGTCTAGTCTTTAGGCAACATTGTTCTCTATCAGTTTCCAATGGAATAAAATCATTCGTAAAAAGGTTTAGTATGAGGTCAATCATTCATGTCATGGATTCCCCACTAATCCTCTCCAGACCCTGTCCCTTTTGCAATCAATTTCTTCTACAATGCATCGGGAGACACAAGGACATGGAGTGCAAATGGAGTGCCCAATTGTTGCGCTAAGCTGCCGGCCACCATGATTTACCGAGAGTCCTGTGCCTGCCTGATAATGTGGTAAAAATAGTCAAAAAGGGAACAAAACAAATATAACCACCTATTAACGAGTCTAGTGTGTGTTTATTCCCTGACTACCTGTAGAGGGAGCTATAAAAACTTGGTCCTTTCCACTAGCCAATGTCAGACTGGCTCTATGTAATTGATTTTTTGGTGCTACCCAATTTTAACCACTTTTATGCCAAATTGTTCCAATGTGAAGTAGGGCACAGGTGTTCTCCTGTAGAACTCTGCACTTCCATTTCGGAAGGCTGTAAGTGAGCCTAACCCTTTAAAGGGGATCCGTCCACAGTTTTCATCATACAAAGCTGCCACCAGTATTAAATATTGTCCCTAGAAAGCTATGTAACCATACCGAATTGAATGGTTATAAAGATCTTCAGGTATGGTCAACCTTGCTGAGAGATTCGCTTTGAAATAGGGTACTCTCAATACTTAGGAGGAACCTACAGGCAATGTGGGTAGCATGGTAGTTCAGTGGTTAGCATTACAGCCCTGCAGTGCTGGGGACCTGGGTTCCAGTCCCAGGGTCAACATCTGCAAAGAGTTTGTATTTTCTCTCCGTGTTTGCATGGGTTTCCTCCGGGTCCTCCGGTTTCTTCCCACACTCCAAAACAGGTTGATTACATTGTGAGCCCCACTGGGGAAAGGGACTGATTTGGAAAGCTCTGTGCGCTATATAAAGGAATTATTATTATTAATAATATTCAAAGCTTGGCTTTTGTTTGAACTCATATCATATGTATCCTAGGGTGTAATTTTTTACATACTGGTAGCTGAATGCTCTATCATAAAATCTACATGTAAAAAATGTGGTCACATATCATACTTTTCGAGGGCGTGCCTGGATAACAGCCCGTTTATTTCATGTGACGTCAGAGTAGTTATGCTAAAAATGTAGTTCAAGAGAATATGTTAGTAGAAATCACCTAATAAACCACTACCAGCATATTGTCAAGTAGATTAACTCCTTCTAGTTTTTGTTTCTTTCATGGCCCAGTGTGGTGGCATCATCCAGAAAATCAACTTTAAAGTTAGATGTAAATTGGTTGTATAAAGTCCCCGGGGTGGAGAGTTTAGCACTGAAGTCCAGCTCTCCCTAAAGTCTCAGTAAACCCAATCTGCTGTAATTGATGTCATCAGTAACCCAGTTCTCTATGGGGCGTTCTGAGTTCTCTCTTCCAAGCTGATATTCTGGATGGTGCCACCACGCTGGGCATGAACGAAACATAATATGGAAGGTGTTCAGCTGCTGAAAAAGATACTAGTAGTAATGTAATTGGTGAGTTACTGCTGAAAGGTTCCCTGAAACTTTAGATGGCACTTGCCATCTTTTTGCAACTTTTTCATCTTTTACGTGTGGGGGCGGATCTGTAAGCTGAGACATGAGGGGATGTTGGGATCCTCATAGTGAAGAGCAGATGCAAATGGGCTTGTATTGGATCAATGCTGGTTCTGAAGCATCTGTCCGTTTACCAGAACCAATCCACTTTTTATTATATCAATATTAATGTATATTTTCTCCACCTACACCACATCCAACTTTATAATTACCAGGTGCCACTCCACCGATTCTGGCAAAGATCCAATTTTTCTCTTCCCTCCACCATTGCTGAGTAAGAATTGTCATAAGTATCAGATCCGCTGACAAGAGGGTGGTCTCAGACAGTCTGCTCCACATAGTAAACATATTTAGTGCATAAACTCATGACACCAAACTTTTTGTGTGACGGATGTTTGATATCCATCTTCTCGGCAGTAGGGAATGACCCATTCAGGTTCCCGTCTGCCGAGTTCAGCCGAACCACAACCTTAAAGTTTGGTTCTGGTACCGGAACGCTCACCCCCACCGCTATCACCCACGATCTATGCCGCCACTGTAAGTCATCGGGTAAAAAAAAAAAAACAATTGGGTGATTGTCTTACGTCTGCAGTATCTTTGCAGGGGCAGTGTGGTGGTACAGGTGTTAGTAAGTGGGTCTTGTGCCCCAAGACAGTCGTAGTCCTTCTGGCAGCTACATGTCGCTACAGATCCGCTGAGGTTGCAGGCTGAAAAAAAAATTATAGGTAGAATATGATTGTAATGTAGACCTGCACCAAGGTCCTTAAATTTCGTAATCACCGTGGGCCTACTATCTAGCAATCATATGCCTATATATCATGCTAACCAACATTTCTGCAGCTACCTATATGAGGTAGGCATTGCTATGTCTTCAGACATTTAAACGCACTTTCAGGAGATTGGGTTAACTAATCAAGGAGTCCAAATGGTCTCCCTCCTCTTCAGGGGCCCACTGGATGTCTCAATAAGCTATGATTCACAAAAGAACATTTGTGATCAATGACACCAATAGCCTATTGGAGTTTGAGTCATTATTATAAGCCATGCCAATCACAGCATACCTCACAGATAGAGGCGTGACTTAAAGGAAATCTACCATCAGGCTCATGGAATATAAACCAAGTGCACTTATATGGTGTGTGCCCCTTTAGCAGGTTCTGCTTTTCTTTTAACTTCCTATGCCCCTGATTTTTAAGAAAATAAGCTTTAAAAACTTTGCAAATGAGCCTGAGGGGCTCCAAAATCCATTAACTTCTATGGAGAATGGAGCCCCTCAGACTCACTTGCATAATTTCTAAGCCTTTTTTTTTGTAAAAACAAAGGCATAAAAAGCTAAAAGAAGAACGGATCCTGACAAAGGGGCCCACACCAGCATGTAAATACACTTGGTTTATAAATCCTGATGACAGATTTCCTTTAAAACCCATACCACACCCTCACTCATAATATATCATTTATAGTACCAGTGTTTTTATATGGGTAAAGACACCTTTGCAGATCCCTAATATGCCTAATCAGACCCAAATTTTAAAGTGAACTTGTTGCCAGAAATTGGCCTAACAAACTATTGCCAGTTGTCAACCAGCTGAACAGTTATCAATAATTTTTCTTTCATGGCCCAGCATGCTGTCATCATCAGAAAATCAACTTTAAAGTCAGGAGTTAACTGGTTGTATAAAGTCATAGAGGTGGAGAGTTTAATACTGAAGTCAAGGCCCCACAACCTCTGAACACCTCCTCCCCTGTGATTGACATAATGGAGGTCATTTACTAAGGGCCCGAATCGCTATTTTTCATTGGATTTCCCGAATATTACCGATTTGCGCCGTTTTTCCCTGAATTGGCCCGGGTTTTTGGCGCACACGATCGGATTGTGGCGCATCGGCGCCGGCATGCATGTGACGGAAATAAGGGGGCGTGGCCATCGGAAAACCTGACGGATTCGGAAAAAACGCGGAATTAAAAAAAAAAAAAAGTGCTGCTTGACATGCTCTTACCTGCACCCAAAATAGGACAGTGAACTCCAGCGGACTTCAGCGCAGCAGCGACACTTGGTGGACATCGGGCACACGATCTTAGTGAATCGCCGGAAGACCCGAATCCTCGTTGGACAACACGCTGCTGGATCACGACAGGACCGGGTAAGTAAATGTGCCCCAATGTGCCAGACTTCAGGAGAACTGGTCAATGATGTTGTTAGACGGAGGACCATCAATTACAGTGAAGGGGGCATTCTTAGGCAGGGAGAGCTTGACTTCAGTGTTAAACTATCCGTCTCCTTGACTTCATAAAAGCAATTTACATCTCACTTCAAAGTTGATTTTCTGGATGATGCCACCAGACCGGACCATGAAAGAAACATGATCTAGACCAGTGATGGCAAACCTTTTACAGGCCGAGTGCCCAAACTACAACAAAGACCCGCTTATTTATCGGAAAGTGCCAACACAGAAATTTAATTTGTGATTTATACTCCCTTCTCTGTCACAGTTTTCATTGATAGCAGCCCCTGAGGACACCAATAAAGCAGAAAATAGTCCCAGGTAGAGCTGTCACTTTAAAATAGCTCTGCGCACAGCAAGTCCTGGGCTGTCTGGGACTGCAGGAAGATACCTGGAGTCATCTCTGCTGATGGCCTGAGTGCCCACAGAAAGGGCTCTGAGTGCCACCTCTGGCACCAGTGCCATAGGTTAGCCATCACTGATCTAGACGCTGATCAGCTGCTTGACAACATATTGGCAGTAGTTTATTCAGCCAATTTCTGATGACAGGTTCGCTTTAAGTTCTGGTCTGCTGTTTGGGTGCGTCTGGCATGACCTTGATATATTAGAGGATTAGTGACCAACAACTAATCCGGCAAATTGATGCCACAAGCTGCAAGTCATAGCTGTGATTGGTCAGGGGGACTACCCAATCACAGCCATGGCTAGTAACTAGTGGCGTCAATTTGCTGGAATGGCTGCACATCTTTCAATCCAGTTTATCGGGACGCACACAAAACTGGTCCTGAACTTAAAGTTTACATCTACTCCCTTATGCTTCTGAACACAGGTCATAATTTCTACCCCTATTTACAGGACTTTGCCATAATATGTAATGATTATGTCAAGATCCTTACTATACCATTACCAAACTCACCTGGTGCAACATCTACACTAGATACTGTGGTGGAGTTATCCAAGAATAAGGTTTTCAGATTGTCCTCCAAAAAACTTGTAATAGCCGACGCCATACTGTAATCTGGAAAACTTATTTCAATGTCAACCTCATAGTTTGTTGGAAGGGCAGCTGCAAATACAAATAGTCGGTGTTAGGCTGGCTATGTGATATACAGGGATAACATGAATTGATTCCGTTTTGAAGAAATTGGAAGAAATCAGATTCATTCCCTCCAAGTTTCTTGATTAGCTTATTAAAATTCTGAACTACACATCTTGGGGGCGGTCCTTAGTCTGCATAAACCCTCCTCTGAGGAGCTATGGGAAATAATTTCCATTGAGAAAAACTTAAATTTTCTACTAGGTTACTTACTGCCTACTAATTATTTAGTTTAAGGGGCAGCCTACATCCCTTAGCAATCAGCTCCCTCTAGTGCTAGGACAAAATGAAGGTGATGGACACGGCACACACTGCACTTCAAATTAGTTAATACTAATAACCTTATTAGTGGTCTCTGGTTGCAATGCGTTTCTGAACACCAAGGTCTCTTTCTTGAGTAAAATATAGACTGAAATGAAGTAAAATAGACAAAAATATGCATGAAATATGCATAAATTGTAAAGTTGTAAAACAAGTGCATGAATAAGGATTATAAAGTGAGGGTTGGAGGTGCCTCTGCGCTGCACTCTAAAAAAACTGCAGATCTGGATGCGACTGGAGTATCATAGATGACCTAATGCCTCTACAACAATATTGGCTAAGTGTCACAATCAAAATCTTATACGTAGACTCACACATTCTTATACAAAGAACGTCTCTCATTGCCTATAACAACCAATCAGAGCTCATATTAATGACCTGCAGAAAAATAGAAGCTGAGCTGTGATTGGTTGCTTTCCAGGCTAACTGCCACAACATACGTCTCGTAATTTGCACCTGTTTTTTTTTTGAGCAGTTCTGCTCTTTGATTTATCCTTGGGCTGATTTCCTTTAGATAAACCTAAATCTTACTACTTATTTAAAAAAATTGTGCAATTTTTGACGCAAACTATACAAAACAGTTTTTCCCCGCTTGGTGTGCAAATTTTTAGGTGTAGATCAGTGTAACCCCATTATGCATTCTTCCATTTTTACAATTTCTTATTGAGTGCAGTTCGCTCCATAAAGGCGCTTCCTGCCCTTCATTTCTAATCTTTGTCTTGTACTTGTTTTACAAATTTTACAATGTATGTATATTTTTGTATTTTTTATCTATATTTCAGTCTTTTGGTGTCTCAAAACACTTTGTAACCAGAGACCACAGAAGTAATCAGTACAAACCCATTTGTGGTGTGGTGTGCGCCGTGTCCATCCCCACGTTACCCACGAGCAGAAGCGAAGTGTCACAACTGTATTCCGACAACAATGGATGGTGGCAGCGCCTTACATCAATAACAACGCCCTAACGAAAATTGTGGCTTCACTGCACAACCCAATTCAATTCAATTGCACCAATGACTGTTCACAACTTGGACAGACAATACTACTCTAGGGGGGACATATACAGTATCTTTATTTTAACTTTTTCTCTTTTTTTTCCAGGTTTTTTTTATTTTTTGGGACTTTTTGGGGGCATTTTTGCGACTATCCAGCACCTTAAAAAGATCGCCAGTGGGTGTGTCAGATGTTTTCTTTGTTTTGTGACTTTTTTAAAGATCAAATTAGAGACTTTTTAGGTGCAAAATTAAGAACAACTGACCCCATGTTTAGTTCCATAAATGCAACTAAAAAATAAAAAAAAAACCCCAGCAAAAGAGACAAAGAAAATAAAAACATGTTTCACAACTGCAAATTTAGAAAGCTACATAGCATTGCTAAAGTACCATATTTTTCTGACTATAAGGTGCACAAAAAAATCCTTTGATTTTCTCAGAAATCAAAGGTATATATGAACCGTACTTACAGACAACAGCTGCCTTGAACTGTGCACAAGTCTGCCACCTGCTGGTCATTCATCCTTATAATCAGGTGCGCCTTATATTCTGGTGAGCCTTATTTATGAACCTAGGCATTTAAGCAGGCATTTATTGATGGTGCGCCTTATAATCCGATGCGCCTTATAGTCTGAAAAATATGGTGTCCCGACTTCAGCCAACTTTAAAAAGTCACAAAATAAAACAAAAGATACATGTGCTCCTGGGAGCACTAGATGATACTACCCTGTTTTTTTCTCCAACTTTTTTGACATTTTAGTAAAGGACAAAATGAAGGTAACATGACTTAATGTAGAAAGTTTATTGGACAACTTCTCCCCTGCAAAGAGTAATTAATCTTTTACCTTCACGTTTCTCACGAACAAACGACCCCGGGTCATTGATCCTGAAAATCTAAGCAAGCATTAATGTATTAATTTATGTATTCACACAGTTACCATATATACTCGAGTACAAGCCTAGTTTTTCAGCACAAAAAAATGTGCTGAAAACCCAAACTCGGCTTATACTCGAGTAACAAAAAATATAGGTTTTAAATTAGGGGCCTCAGCTTATACTTAGGTCGGCTTATATTCGAGTATATACCGTAAGTTATATAGTATTGTTATAAGCACAATTTCACTACTTTTCTCTTGTCTGATATGACCGATCCTGCGTGACTTACCCGTTTGTGCCTCCCTTGTGGCACTCTTGTCTCTCATTGTTCTATTCAATAAAGTTTTTTTTGTTGATTAAAAATAAAAAACCACCAAGTAAAATATTTTTATCACAGAACAGTATAATGGCAATATCCCTATGGCGACCCCTTTTTATAAAGGGAATTGTTCCTTTTTTCAGTAAGATTAAAAACAAAAGAGAAAATTTATCAAGCTGCCTAAGAGTAAGAATGTGCTTAATTGCCCATGGCAACCAATTGCAGCTCCGCTTTCATTTTACCAGTGCTCATGAATATTTTAAAGGGGAGCTGTAATTGGTTGCCATGGGCAACTAAGCACATTCTTACTCTTAGGCAGCTTGATAAATCTGCCCAATGATCACAAGACTTGCCCCATAACAGGGTAAACCAGCTACAAGTGCCCCCATTAATGTGCCTCATACACAGAAGTCTTCTTATTGGTGTGTGCCCACCACAGGTTCCCCCAAAACATCCTGTGTCACAGAGGTCCAGGCTCCTCAAGCCAAACAGCCTTGTAATACAGAATGTGGCAACTCGTGATGAGAGGACCCGAGAGTCAATATTTGTGTCTGTGAAGAATATTGCGTGTTCAGGTCCCTGTCGGTTTGCTCATCACTAGTGGCAACCGTAGGCACATTCAGGAGGATATGTCATCCGTAACAGACAGCGTGCCAGACAGGGTCGGATCCAGGTTTCAGTAGACCCCTTGGCAACAGTCGCCCCCTGGGTCCCCGGACACGAACATGGACTTGAGCAAGAATCTCTGTGGGTTTGCTCATTACTAGTGGCAAACCTACAGGCACATCCAGGAGGACATGCCATCCATAGGTTATTACTAGCCACTAGCCATATAAAAGTATATGCCCTCCATGTGTGCCACCCCCCCCCCCCCCAAAAAAAAAATATATAAACCCTGTTTTTGCTTTTGGCTTTACTTCAGCATTAACTAATCGCCCGGACTGCCAGTAAGTGGAACTGTTGAGTTGTGATCATGTGATTGCTAATCCCTCCAGTCATCATGTATCATTTGTAATGACACCCTCCTGCAACTTTGTTAGAAGCAATTCTTAAACAGAGGTCAGTCACGGCCAGGATCAGGATAAGTTCTACAACGTGTGCGATTGATGACGTTAGGCTATGCAATGTAGATCTCATTGGATTGGATCTAGAAGCTCCTTTTGGATGGAGAATGTGTCATTCACTTACAGGTTCATATGAAATGTCTTCCTGATCTTCAGCCTTTACCCCCGAGGAAATGTCCAATGAAAGGTGAATAATGAATAAATAAGGAATGGAGGACAATATTGTCATTGTGGATTAAAAGCTGAAATAAAACATGGCAATAAAAAGTGAGAAGTCGGCCTTTTGCCTCGGAAATTATCATCTTATCCATCACATTTTGCTTAGGTTTTATCTATCTATCCATCTATCTATCCATCTATCCATCTATCTCATATCTATCTATCTATCTATCTATCTATCTATCTATCTATCCATCTATCTATCTCATATCATATCTATCTATCTATCTCATATCTATCTATCTATCTATCTATCTATCTCATATCTATCTATCTATCTATCTATCTATCTATCTATCTATCTCATATCTATCTATCTATCTATCTATCTCATATCTATCTATCTATCTATCTATCTATCTATCTATCTATCTATCTCATATCTATCTATCTATCTATCTATCTACAAAAAGAAAGTAGAAAGGTTTTGCCTAAGGTGGTGGAGGTACATAGACGACATCTTCCTCCTGTGGACAGGCACTAAACAACAACTAGAATTGTTTCATGATTTTGTGAACACCATTGATGAGTCAATTAAATTCACGGTAGTTTCCTCTGAAACGCAACTACAGTTCTTGGATGTTACAGTATCCATCAGTAATAACACACTCGAGACTGATATATTCACGAAGCCAACGGACAGGAATACTCTGGTCCGCTACGAGAGTAGCCATCCCCGCAAAACTATCAACTCGTTGCCCTATAGTCAATTGTTAAGAGTAATAAGAATTACCAGTGAACCACAAAAACTTCAGACAAACTTACAGACAATGACTGACAAATTCAGGAAACGAGGTTACCCTAAGCACATCATTGAGATGAACCTACATAAAGCAAACACCAAGAATAGGGGGGAGCTACTTTCTACAAATAGCACACAAAAACGACAAGACAGAATACCTTTTGTCACCACCTATAATGCCCAGAGCCATAACATCGCTAGAATAATCAACAAACATTGGTCTAAACTAACAGGTTGCAATAAAATTGTGCCTGAATTCCAAGTTCCACCATTAATGTCCTACAGGAATGCTCAAAAGGTCAAGGATAGAATAGTTAGAGCAGACATTGGTCCACGCAGAAGCAGCATACAACCAGGCATACTGGGCAAACTCAAGAAGGGTTGTTTTCCATGTTGCAAGTGTATTAATTGCAAATATATGACTAAAGGTTCCTTTTTCGAACATAAAGGCAAACGTTATGACATTAAACATTACCTGACATGTGATAGCTCTTTTGTGATCTATATTTTAAGTTGCCCATGTGGGCTATTATATGTGGGAGAAACGACACTTGAATTTAAGACGCGCCTCAACCAACACAGATACACGATACGATCCAACCGCAAAGATCTCCCGGTACCGAAACACTTTTCAGAAGCTGGACATCTAGAGAAACATCTCAGTTTCCGTCTCATTGATCACGTGCCACTTCCTAGACGTGGTGGTGATAGAGTAGCTATTCTAAAAAAGCGTGAGTTACATTGGATCTATACCCTTGACACACTGAGACCACAGGGTCTCAATGTGGATTTTAAACTTTGGTCCCTATGATCCTGTTGATCCAGCTGTAGTTCCTTTTCTATAGTCCATCATCAGAGTAGCAATGAGTAACTTTCTGTGATATAACAATTTTGACATTATATGTCTTTTTTTCTTCTTTTAGAATATGAGCCTATCCCAGATGTCTCCTCGTGGAAGCCTCCCTACACAACTCCCAAAAATACTTTTTGAGAGCTCCGTACATTGACAGAAATGCCAATACTGGAGGAGGCTAGAGGAGGCTTGGGCTTCCATTACCTCCCAGTCTTGCTATGGAGCCATTAATTAGTTTCATTCTCTTTTAAGACGGGACCTGGCAAGAGAAATGTGTCTTGGAACAAATGCTGCCACAACCAGGACAGAATTCAACCATGCCACAGTGGACTTTAGAAGATCAGTCATGACTCACCAATCTCTCACAGTCTCAGAATCGCCAGGAATTTGTCAGGATCAGTGGATCCTCTGGACACACTGCGGGAGAGGAAACTAGCCGACACCTGGGACCGGAATCCAAGTGGCACCTGGTTTTCACCAGAGCCCGCCGCAAAGCGGGTTGGACTTGCTGCGGCGGGAACCAACAGGTCGTTCAGCAGCGCGACCAGCCCGCGGTGGCAGCTGAGGTCGAGGTAGGTACCTTAGCAGAAGACAGTCTCGTAGTCAGGGTCCAGGCTCGGGGTCAGGCAGGCAGGCAGAAATGGAGTCAAGTCCAATCGGGGTCAGCAACGGGAGGTCCCGGCAGGTGGGAACAGGAAACAGGCACACGGAACACACAGCACACGGAGGAAGTCGGGTAACACGGCTACACAGGACTCGGGGGGGCGGAGACACACAGGAAGCAGGAATGCACAGGAACGCAGCAATACACAGGAATGCAGGACTACACAGGAAGTCAGGAATACACAGGAACGCAGGAATAATCACAAGGAAGCGTTCTCTTAGGCTGTGAGGCACAAAGATCGGCAGGGAAGAAAAAGAAGAGGCAGGATTCTAAAGTGGGTGTTCAGCAGTGCACAATTAGCGGTGCGCTGGCCCTTTAAATTTTCGCAGGAGTCGTGCGCGGGCCTAGGAGGTGGGGACGCGCACGCATGGCAGTCCAGGGGAAGAGCAGAGGCCGGGAGAGGTAAGTGAGACTGGGCGCAGCAGCGGGGGCAAGGAGGAGACGGATGCGCCCGCGATCCGAGACAGGGATCGCGGGAGCACCGTGACAAATCTCAGATTCATGCCGACAAAATTCCACTTTTATTGGCTGAAATGCCCCTAGTCACATATTGTAATGAACAGGTATTGTAATGAGTGAGTGTGCTCCAAGCAGAGAAATATTTAAATCATATGCTTTTATATAAACCATGTCACCCTTGTCCATGGGCTTTTGTGGGAATGCAAGACATAACAGGGTAAGAGTGCTACCTTTGAAAAAAAAAATGCAAAATCACACATTTTTCTAGACATTACTTCAATGTTCAATGTATTGATGGATATCAAACCTTTCTATGATGAATAAAATTATTTATCACAGAGGAATTTACGGACTGAGTAAAGTGGACTGAAGAGAAATCTGCTCAATAATTACTACTCAAGACAGAAAAGCCTGTCGAGAAAAGCAAGGATATGTCCTCCACAATATTCTCAAAACATAAAACGTATGTCTTACGTTAGAAAACTAGAGAAGAATATCATGATAATCACAGATAATTATTTTCACAGTCTGTTAATTAATCATGGACCGCAGAATGAATATGTTATCAATATCATTACCAACATACCCATTTATAAAAATCAGTAATGCAGTCACTTGCCCACAATTCTGTGATGTCACATATGAAATCAAGTATCCATTGTGGCTTATGTGGCATGTTTTCTAGTCTTTCCCGCCCATGAGCTCCATATTGAAGTATGTACTACTCAATTGTGTAGGGGTTAGAAAAAAATAGAAAGGCCAGCTCCAAGTACAGTACAGTATTAGGAAAGAGTGAGTCTTCTACACTGGGGCAGATGATGAAATTGGGTTTAGATTCCAAATATTATTAATTTCCTGAGGCCTTCGCAACACGAATATGTGCGATTTGCGGGACGCAAATTGAGAATGCGATCCCTTGTTTTGGTTTATTTGACATTGAAAGATGAGCTTAAGGGGTATTCTCGTCTGGGCACTCACATTCAGTTCATTAATCTGCCATGTGTAAGCATTCTTCAGTTGGATGTTATTAAAAAAATGTTCTTGTGTGAAGATAATTTCTCATAAATGTAGTCATGTTGTCCCTTAGAAATGAAGCTTCCTCTGATACGGCCAACTCTGCGGGAGGATTGCACAAAGAAACAAAAGGTTTGTTATATGAAATGTCCGGGTTACTTCAGTCCAGAGCCGTCTGTGGTAATGAACGATGAGATCCTGGTGGTCCGGCAGGACTCAATAGCTCATGTCTGGCACTGCTGCCAGAGTGTGAGGTGGTCGTATCCGGGAAGCGATCTGGTTTAAGAGACAACATGACTACATTTATGAGAATTATCTTCATACAGGAACATTTTTTTTTATTAACATCCAATTGTAGAAATCTTACATATGGGAATTGAATTTAATTAAATGTAAATGCCCAGATGGGAATCCCTTTAACTCACACTGCCAATGTAAAATAAAACATGACTGCCGGGATGCAAATATGGCCTGGAATATGACCTGCTGTATTTTTTGTGTGCATGGACAGTTGCCTGCACATGAGAAAAAAAGTCTAGCACTCGCAATAATTACAATTTCTGTGCATGAGACCTTAAAAGGTAATTAAATTTTAACATATTGTTAAATAAATAAGATAGCTGAGAATAATAATGATTGTTGCCAGTTTCGCGACAGTTTGAGAAGAAGAAAGGGGGAGCGCACTCATTTCCATAGGAGCGGTGAAATAGAAGAGTGTAAATGAAATAGAAGTGAACGCAGGGGTGAAGGTGCTAGCTTTGACAATTTTACCTTATATTAATGAATCAAGGAAACTGAAAACTACCGTAGATCACAAACAGAATGGCTTTTGTAACTTTTATATTGACTTTATTCAAAATATTGAAAAAGAAATTGTTGTGATAAATACAGGTGCCTGTCTGTATTGGTATAGAATAGGTATCAGGACAGATTACTCATGACCTCTGGGAGGTACTCAGGCAGTTCTACGAGTGTTGGGATGTGGTAAATTGATAGATTGGATAACAAACATTATTGTTTTTAATCTATAGACTTATGTACTCAGTCTCTTTTCATATGATAACTTACATGATAGGACAAAAACTAGTGGTTTCTTTTCTATCTTGTGTGTGACTCACATTCTCCTCTACATATGGTCTATGGGCACTTACAAAAAGCTCATGGGGAGCTTGAGAAAGCACTGTAAGAATTGCCTTACATTGAATGAAAAAGAAAAAGTAGGGATTAGATCTTGTTTACTTAAACCACACAAAAACACACATTTTGTAGCCTATGTGACATTACTCTGCTCTAGGTGCAGTTCTTTGGGACTACATTGTATGTAGTACATCATTGTTAGGTTGGAAAGGGAAAGTATTTAGTAGCGATGTAATAAAACTATGAATTGTGAGTTGAAAACTGTGATTGTGACCTTGTCTATGAGATATTTACAAACTCACCTTTATGAGTGGACGATAACATAGTGTGGCAGTGTACATAAAGAATAAAAGGAGCTTTCAGGCTGAACTATATATTTGTATATATGTACTCGAATATAAGCCCAGTGCTGAAAACCCAAACTGGCTTTATAATCGAGTAAAAAAATATGTTTTACCAGGATTTTGTGATAAATTAGGGGCCTCGGCTTATACTTGGGTGGGCTTATACTCGAGTATATATACGGTATGTGTCAGAAGAAAAAGTGGTAACCTCGTAGTAGTAGATGTGTGAATAATTCATTACACTGGTAATTTATGTTATATTAAAAATATTTGGGGAAGAACCATTCAGATTTAAATGCCAATGTCAGGGACCAGGGGTAGTGTACCACTGGAAAACCGTGGACAATGACATAAGCCGGTTGACATAAGTCTATGTGGCACCTGGTTTTCACCAGAGCTTGCCGCAAAGTTGGCTGGGCTTGCTGCTGCGTGGGTACCCACCAGGTTGCCCGCAGGCTGGACTTTGTTGTGGTGGACGGCCTTGGCGTAGTACAGAGTCGTAAGCAGGATCATGGTCGGGAACAAGCAGGAGGTCAGGACAGGCAGCACGGGATCAGCAATAACAGACCAGGGTCACAACAGGAATCACAGAGTAAAACAGGGCATCAGGAACAAGCTTTTCAATGGCTATATGGCACACAGATCTGGCAAGGTGTGCAGGGAAGGGCTGGGATAAAGGATTCTGGAAATGTCTAGCACCAATCAAAGTGCGCTGACCCTTAAATCTTTGGGAGCCGGCACGCAGACCCTGAGAAACGGGAGAGAAGAAGCGTGCGTGTGTGACCGCTGGAGCAGGAGGAAGGGGAGAAGTAGGAATGAAGCTGTGGGTGTTTGGAGCAGCAGAGGGGCATAGAGTGAGCCACCAAGCCAAGACGTGGGTCCTGGGAACACGTGTGACAGCCAATTTGGTTTAGAATTTGGTTCGTAAAAAGACAGGGTAATTCCATTTGTGGAACAGATTTCACCTATAAATCAAATTCACCTGTTTAGTTCATGTATTTCCCTATTAAATTAACAAAACTGTCACTAAAACAACCTCAAAACTGATTAAAAATGCAATTTTAACTGCAACATGTGAATGCATCCTTAGGATGTACATAATTCAAGCCATATTACTGATATTCAACCTTGTTGTTCAAACTTGGCCTGGACAATACACTGTATGTAACAACTAATTCGATTACTATCCTATTCTAATTTTCATGCTTAGACATACAGCAATTATACTGTATAAAATAATAATACTGTTAAAAACATTATAAGTAAGTAAAATTAATATGTTTGCGGTTGTTGATCTCATTGATCCACTAAAAGTTGTTGAAGCTGGTGACACTTGCATTATACTTGGCGGAATAAATAACTGATCACAAATTGCATATAAAAATAGAAAATGGAAATATAAAGTGAGAAGCAATGCCAAAAATCAAATATCTCACACATAAATGTATAGAGTGGGCACATTTCTGTTAAACAAGCAGAAGGTTACACGGAAGTGCCAGGAGAATATGCTGCCAATTTAGGTGGTGATTTTTGTCACGCTACAGGTCTCCTTGTACCTCCACCCTGGTCATACTTAAACTGTTGTCTAACCTTTTTCCTTAATCCATTTCATCTCCAGTTGATGGGAACTACTTTTCCACATTCCACCTTTCCGAGGTACAGAAACAGCTTCCTATTCAGAGCTTGGCCTGAGCCAGCAAACACGCACACACATAGAGAGAGAGAAAAAGAAACGAGGGTCCTGATTAATGGTCTGCGAATTAGCAATTGTTAATGACCAGGTGTCCCTGAGCATGGCCAGCTCTCTCAGCATGTAGTGATCCCTCAATGAGGGCCTTGCAAATCCATTCCCAGTGACCCTAGCCCTCAGCTGCCAGTAATGAAGCACAAGCTCTCTTCATTATACCAGGAGGGTCAGAGGGAGGGCCACTATCTACAAACGCAAACCTTTCCTGTGATTTCTAGTGGATCATCCATTTTATTTAACAGCAGCAGCCACTCTCACTCGTTTTTATGCCATTTATGTCTCTGCTGTTCATATGAAACGAGGCTAAAATAATAACTACACAGGAAAATTCATCATATTTTCGTCTTCTATTTGAGTGCTGAATACAACTTGTAGCAGATCTAGTATATTTATTAGTCTGTTTTATTCTCAAGCAGTGGACCTGTATTCAGAGATATTCATTGTCAAAAAGTTTATATCTTATGTTGTCTCTAATAATACTTCTTCTAGTGAAGAGGGTGTTCTCTGTGTTGCAATGAATGTCTTTGATGACAAAAATGCTTCCAAAAATGACAGCCAGTATCTCATGACTGTTTTAGACTGTTGTGATAGCTGAAATATGGACTGAAATTAATGCGTTAACCATTATACGCATAGTCATGACTTGTGGACTTTTGAAAAAAGGCCATAAAAAGTTGCATAGTCACTCTCAGTCCTCTTCAGGCACATGTCCGGGACTTTCTATTTATTTTGCGACTTTTTTGTGGGGAAAAAATCCCACCAGCGATTTAAAGCATAAGAACATTTATTAACACCTTGCCCTTGAAAGCCACTTTTCACATTGCTAAAACGGCCCATTTTTCAAAGTACTACAGATGTCACTATGAGTGGTTATAACTTTGGGACGCTTTAACATATCCGTGTGATTGCCATTTATTTACGAGAAATGGATCGAGGGTGTTACCCGTGACATTTCATAAATAAATGGCAAATCACCTGGATATGTCCACCTGGATATGTCCAGACCTATGGCATGGGTGCCCTGCGATCCATGCTGCAGATCGTGGGTGCACTCGTGCTCCGCTGTGTGCTGCCGCTGTCCCTGCTTCCCCAGTCAGTACTTACCTCCCCAGCTCTGATGGCTCCATCGCGGTCAGTCCAGGCCATAGGTCTGCCCCTGACTAGGCTGTGCGTTCCTGCTTCTAGGTGGCACGCGCACCTACTCTCAAGAATTTAAAGGGGCGCGTCCTCTTATTGGCGCTGGATTCCCACCTCTGCTATATATCCTGGCCACTCCCAGCATCCCTGCAGATCTTCAAGTCATTCTGCTGAGAGAAAGGCCTCCTGAGCGTTTCCATACGCATCCGAGTTTCCTAAACATTCTCCATACGCCTCTGAGTTTCCTGAGCGTTTCAGATGCCTTAGTTGTTCCTGTGGTTGTTCCCATGTTCCTGTGGCATGCCTGGTTCCTGTGGCGTTCCCGTGTTCCTGTGGCGTTCCGTGTTCCTGTGGCTGTCCCGTGTTCATGTGGCATTCCCGTAACCTGTGTGTTCCTGTGATATCCTGTGGCGGTCCCCGTGATCCTGTGTGGCCTTAGTTCCTGTGGTTTCCAAGGTGCCTCCAGATGTCCTTCCGAGGTCCGGCCAAGCCGTCCTTCTGAGGTCCTGCCAGCCGTCCTTCCGGGGTCGCGTCAGAGGTCATGCATCCCGAGGTCCTGCCTTTCTGAAATCCTGCCATCCAGAGGTCCTGCTTTCCCAAGGCCCTGCCTTCCCATGGTCCAGCCTACCGTTGTCCTACCTTGGCCTCTGGCGAGGCCTAGTCCACACCTTGGAGCAACTGGTGTGGCTCTCGCCGCGCAAGACCATCTGGCTCTGGGGAACACAGGGGTCCGTTTAGACTCCGATCCCGGGTTGCGGCTAGTATCTTCCCCCGCGGTGTGGTCAGGGAGTCCACAGACTTTAGACCGAGATCTTCCTGCCACGAGTACAGAAAATAACAATATTGTGGTGAAAATGGAGAAATTCTTGATTTTCGAAATTTAAATTTTTTACTTTTCTACAGTCATTTACTGAATGTCACCTAGGTTGCATGGTTTTTTATGAGTCCTCCTCTTCTGTATGATGTTATGTGGCTTTAGGTGCAATATTTTTTCATCTTCAAAAAACGCAAACTCATTCTTCGAGAGACCTGCTCAGATTAGATTTCAGAGGCCTAAATTACAGTAAAACTCCATAAATTACACCATTTTAGCAGCAAGAACACCCTGTGTAGTGTGGGGGTGGGTGCTTCACAAACCAATTACAAGCGGCCAAAGCCACTTTAATGAATCTGATGAGCAGTGGAGCTCTGAAAACAGACATAGAACTTTCTCAAGGAGCTGGTTTAATGATAAATAACACCCTTTAACTTATCTCATGGAGACCACTGCTGGCTGCAACGGCCATATGAATGGCAATACCTTCAAACAGTCAGAGGTGAAAACAAAGAATAAATAGTAAATGGAATCCAGTATATCCTGTAACTCTGCCCATGTAAGCATTAAAGGAAACCTTCATTTATTTAATTCATGTAAAGAAACATACCTTGAGATTGCTTGTAGCTACACTAATGCGGATCATATTTTGGTTAATCCCTGAGCTAAGTGGTTTTTCTGAAAAACACAATTATAACATTAGGAACTGGGAAAGCAGGGTCAGCATGGTGCCTTGGAATGACAATGGCAGGTTTGTCAAGCATGATACTGAACCTGAGCTGGATCACTCATACACAGAAGCTGGGAGAAGCTGGCAGAGCACATTGATTATCTGTCTGGCGGGAGAAGAGTGTGTATCATAATCCGCAGAGAAAAACTCACGGTAGGAGAAGAAGCAGGACCCAAGCGCTGAAGATCCATAGAAGGGGCAGAGCATCAATTATCATAAATATTATATCTGTTTTATTGGCAAAGCCACTCAGCTCAGGGATTAAACAAGATATGTGCCGCATCAGTGTAGGCTATGCATTCTCAAGGTATGTTTGCTTATAATGCATCAACTCAAATGGTAGGTTTCCTTTAATGCGTTTGGGGAATCAGGCTGAAGGAGGGCAACAGTGAGCCAGAAATGATTGTGGTGTTTTCTATAGGTCAGCAATCTTAGCTGTACATAGGGATATGGTACTTGTTTCGCATAGCTCCCAATTTGGGGGTCTGCCTTACCTATCGTCATGTCCTGGTTCATTAGTGAGCTCTGCTGACAACATGATAAATTACGCATTTACAGTGTCTTTTTATTAACTTGCAAAACGTGTTACGTGTGGTTAGATGGTTCACTGCTGCCAATATATGCAGTCCCCATACTTTGTGAGTTAGCTTTATGTCATTTGACTGACCCAGTGTGTTCCCTGATGACTAAACTGAGTCATGTCATTCAAACCCCTTCCTTAACTCTAAATTAGATCATAGATTTTGTAAATTCTGATGTGGAATTTATTTTACCGAAATGGTTATATTGTTTTGAGCTACATGAAACAATCTAACAACTTCTGTGTTCAGGATTGTGAGAACATAAATTCCTCGAGTAGTATCTCTGCTAAGTATTATGCATCTTGTTTATTTATCGCGTATATTATATATCATTATATATCCAAATACATACATATTGAAACCTGGCAAGAGGTCCTTTATTGATGGGAGGAAGGGACCATGGTACAGAACAAAATAAGATAAGACAATTATTATACGTTACAGTGGGAAAAGAATGACCGTACGTTGTATTTTATTCGTAAATTCCTTTCCATAGTATGTTTAATATCTATTAGCCTATTGAGTAATGACATTCTTCTGTATATAATACAGCGGACATGTTGTCGATATTGTTTGGTGAGTGGGCCCACAGCAGTTGGATCATCGAGAGGCTTTATAAGAGTGTTGGAAATTACTAAGCAACAACACTCAGTTATCTCCAGCATGTTCATTTATATTGTATAGTGCCAGAGATGGATACACTAAGAGTGTGCTCTATACAGTGTGTCACACTACGTAGACAGTGTCACAAAGTCTGGAGTTTAGTTACAGGCACCAATCAGGAGTAGGCAACTGTCGCGGAGCAGAAGGGTACTGGAGGTCGTGGACCCTCTGGACCAACGTGGGAGATGCATGGTACTAGCCGAACCCGGGATCGGAGTCTACGTGGCCACCTGGTATTCACAGAGCCCGCGGCTAAAGCGGGATGGTCTTGCATGCGGCCTGGGGTGCCACCAGGTCGTTCTATGGGTGCAGACTGTAAGCCAGTGGTGGTAGCAAGGTAGTGGAGGATTGCAGCACACCGTCCGAGCCACTGGGAGGCAGCTTGGAAAGGAAACGCTGCGCAACGCACGGCAGGACACGAGGAGCTAGCATACAGAACGGAACACAGGGAGGACCGGCACACTGGAAACGACAGGCAGGTAAACGGATGATGGGAATGACAGGAACAAGCGAGAAAAACTGCGTATCACAAGAACAGAGGCCAAACAAACTGAAAACCTAGAGGGCGTCATCCACTTAGCAGGAAAACTGTATGCTGAAGACCCATCTCGGGCAAAGTGAAGGAGGCCACGAGGTGTTAGTAGCCAACAAACCAGCCCACCAGAATACCAGCGCCATCAGGAGACATTTGTCCCTTAAGTCCGGAGAGCCGGCGCAGTGCCCTAGGGAGCTGGGGAACCCGTGAGCAAGCCTAGACAGGGGAAGCAGGCTCGTGGAGGGTAAGTCCGAGCTGGCGGGAAATGACGGTTGCCACATGGAAGGCACGGGGTGAGGCCCGACAAGACCACAACGAGGATGATGGGGCGGCTGACAGACAGTCTATGAAGGAAGGGTTGACCTACTTGACGTGCCACTCCACTACATTAGTGAGATAAGAAACCCAATTCTGTGATTGTGGCGAGAGAGGACCAGTGTTTGGACTCCAACAATTAGCGTTTACTAGGAAACCTCAAAACAAATGAACAGAAAGATATAGAAAGCTCTGTGTACTGCACAAGTGGATAGGAATCTCTCAATTTTTTTTGGTTAGTGATGGACCACAGTGTTGAAAGCCATCTCCACAGCCTCTCATTACTCTCTATGATAATAATGAGCTGTGCCACCCGTGCTGACATCACATGACCGATGGACAGATTCTAATCCACTGGAAGCTAGAAGCTCTATAGAAGGACAGCAAGCGAGGATTAATAAACCCATGGAAAATTAACGTTGTGTGTTGTTGATAAAATGCTGTATTAGCAGTGCATGAAAACTTTAAACAGCATATGAGTATAAAAAAATATAGCATATGGGACCAATACAACAATTTCCAGTGATGGAACCACAGGCAGCTGCAATAAATGGGTAATGCAAAATCGCCTCTTCTCTCTTTACTCGGAAACATGACTTTATGCGTGACTCGGTGACCTTCTCCTTTTTTGTGTGACCTTGAATATATACTCCAAGCTTCCCACGCTCTCTCCTTCTTTTTCCAGCGTTCTGGAGACTTTTTGTTCTACCAATAAAATTGAGTCTGAATTTCTAGCCTTCCCTCTCATGCCTTTGGTTTTGTAGTCATGTCACTATATTCTGTTTAGTGCCATGGTGCCTAATATATGTCACAGTTTATATACATTTTCTAAAGCCCAAAATATTTGCTGAAGAACCCACCAATAATACCTATCTTCCTCTTTTCTAGGAATGGCCATAAAGGGAATGTAAAAAGAACATCCCATGTGGTAAAGCCAGAGTCCATTTTTTCCATTTTGCAAATCCTTCTAAAAATGTAAGTAAAAAAGTACAAATTATTCATTTCCCAAATAGCATAAATGAGAACAATCAATCATCACACAAAAAGGCCCCTTACTCAGATCTGTACATGCAAGTTTGAAAAACCTTTACAGTTGTCAGATTTTAAACACAATTTTTTTTTGGAAGATTACATATTTTCAAAGGTCTGAATTAAACTTAAAAATTTTGGCATTTCCGACTGACCAAAATAAAGGGGATGTGTTATGTGGAGCACACATTGAAGCAAAAAATTAAGCCTAACGGCTCAATTTATGGAAACCTCCAACATCTGAACTTTTTTTTTTTGCAGCTTCTAGTAAAGTATGCAAAATATTTCAATGGTTCTAAAATAAGAAAGCTGTGGGAAAACAAGCCCTCATTACAGCTCTGTAAACGGCAAAAATAAAAAGTGACTTATGAATGCAAAAAGCAAAAAAAAGCCTGGATGTTAACTGGTTAAGAAAGTAATGCTGGGCGTGTGTCTTTTAGGATAGAAATATTTCAATACTTGTGGATGGAGAAGGATCGTTTTGTACCTGTAGTTATGTAAGCCACATAGCATTGGAGCTCGAGCTGTATTCACAATTCCTGCAGGATGTCACTACTACCAGTCACGAGGGTCACCACATCCACATACACACCAGCATAATGGTGTAGGATAAATTTCTCCGCATCCGATGGTAAAATCCGTGCGTTCCCAGATGAACATCACTGGGACATCGGGCTCTGTGATTTGCAATAAGTAGAAATTCATCGCTGAAGATCAAATAAAAACTGCGGAACTGGTCTAAGACAGTTTAAAGCTGTATATCAAGAAATGAAATGGACAAGACATTTGTTTAATGGCACTTTTTGTAAGATGATAATGGGGTCTTAAACATTCCGAGGTTGACGCACACCTCACCACTTACAATATCCACAATTGGATTTCTTTTGCGTTTTCGAAGAGAGCAGAGATCATTTAAGGGGATACTCCCTGCACTTCATGGAATAATGCAGATTTTCATCAAAGAAGAGTATAAAAATTCTCGGGAAAGCATCCAGAACTGCAGGAATTACTTGTGAATCTCCATGTGTTTTCTCTTTTCTAGGAATGACAATAGTTTTGGAGCTGGCATAAAAATGTAGGAAGTAAAGTCATAGCTCATAATGTCCAATACTATGATGAACATATGCATTTTGGGGTCCGGGAGATTGATGTGCCTAGAAGACAGGACATAGTTCTTCCAACCTGTGTTAAAAAACAAGTTGGTTTGGGGAACAAGGAAATGTATGCCGAACAGATGTGCTCGTGTGCGTTTTTCAGCCAGCTTGGTCTTCAAATGGATATTCCTATCTCGACATTGCATTTCATTTAACCCCCTTAACAAACTGGCCCCTTTTCCGTTTCTTTTTGTGTTCCATTTTTGCTCTCACATCAAAAATGTAAAACTTTTAAATTTTCAAGTAAAGGAGCTTGTAAGGGCTGTTTTCTGCCATAACAAATGGTACACCGTAGTGTCTGTATATATGTATTCCATGCCATGTACTGGAAAGTAGAAAAAAAATTCCAAATTAAAAAGTTGTTATTTAGTTGTGGGCTTGGTTTTACGGCTTTCAGAGTGCTCGCCAAATGTACATGTCTACTTATGTTTTGTGCAGTACGGATCGCGGGGATACAAAATTTATACAAGTTTTTCTTGGGTGTTTTAATATATGTAAAATAGTTAAAGCCTTTCTGTACAAAAAAAGGGTTCGTTTTGCAAATTGTATGATGCTAATAACTGTTCATCTGTGTACAGAAGTGTATAAGGTAGACTTTAGCAAGATGAGCTGATTGTTTTCATTGGGTACCATTTTGGGGACTTTCGAATTTTTTATTACATTTTTATGTGTGCCAAATGGCAACAAAGTGGCATTTCAGACATTTGAGAGAGACGCAATTTGTCTGGACAGGGTTAACGCAGAGGAATAACTGTTTTTCATTTTCATAGATTGTGACTTTTAGCTGTGCCAATACCTAAATGTTTATGATTCAATTTGTTTTATTTAAATATTCAGGCTAGGGGAAAGAGTGATAAGAACTTTATTTTTTAAAAAGGAAAGTGTTAATTAAATTTATTTTAATTTTTACAGTTTTGTTAGACCCCTCTAGGGTACTTAACTCTAGAGAGTCTGATTGCCCCTATCGGAGCATTTGTTCTACCACTGGTGTGCTGATAGAGATCTGGGCTGTGTGTGAAAATTCCTGAGAGTCTTCTTAAGAATCCAGGGCTGAAAATGGCTATTGATCATTGCTCCACAATGACACTAACGGCACAAATGATTCAAAGCCAATATGGCGGGCACCCACGGTTTTGCCTAGGGCAAGTCAAGGGGTTATGGTGGGTGTTTGCTGGCAAATTGCCCCCAGGCTGTATGGCGGGGCACAGTCTATGCAGCCTTCTCCGATTTATTTGACTTTAAACGACATGTTGACATGCAATGGTTCACACATCGCTCCTGGTTAAGCAAATAGGATAGATTAGGGCATATTTTATCAGAGCTGCTGCTAGCACTGATGTTGGCCCCACTCTAGGGCTGCCGCAGTATATCAAGAGGGCTCTGGCTTGTGGTGACACTACATGCTGCAAGGTGGAACACACTATTCTATCCCTACAGGCTTGAACATAAGTATTCAGGCATACAAGCCATAATAATACTACCGCATAAGTATATATATATATATATATCTATATATATATATATTATGATATATAAATCCTTTGGGGAGACATTTATAATACCACAGCCCATTATTAAAAGGGGTGGTATTACCATAACAACCTTCACATTTAATATTAATTCATGTGTTAGATATATGCATTAAATGAATTGGATATTATTTTAAAAATGTACCTGGCGTGAAGAGATAATCCCATAAATGGGTCACGTGTCCTATGTGTAAAGGACCACCTCTTCTGAAGTGATTGTGCAAAGAAACAAATCGTTTTGGACATATGAAATAGCCAGGAGTTATCCAATGTCCCACGTCATTGTGTGATAATAAACACTGGGTTAAGGTAGGTTGGGTAGGTATAGTAGTAGAACGAAACAAACGATACTCTAGCTTCATGCAGTGTTGACGTATAGGCTGGTTGACACAGGGTGGGGTTATTTCTGCCCAAATGTAATTTTGTGGCCCGCCAAATATAATGTTCTGCGGTAAACATTGTAGATAACAAGCCTCTGTAAACTGAAGTAACCCCACTGAAATAAACAAAATAATGTAAGCTTTGAACTATTTTTATTTAGTGATATCAAGACACTGCATAGAGTGCACTACAGGGAGAAAGGGAACCTTATATGTTTTGGTATATATTCTGAACACCTATTATTAATTCCTGAACATGAAAGTACAAGAGTAGCAATTCTTTAGTTATTATGAATGCCTCACTTAGCATGGTCTTGGAGTAGGACTTGGAGGATTAAGGGTTATAGGGTCTATGAAGTTTGACAGCCTTGAACAGCTCTCCTAACATGTTGATTGAAACGGTGGATGACTTAGCAACCAAGCAAATAAGATATAGCTGAGTATCAAATGAATATTTCACAAAGAGAGCATTACAAAGAATTTGCTGCCAAAAACTTCGGAGATAAAAACCCAACACGACATTCCTCTCATTATTTGTACATACATAAACAGAACTATGTTTTACACCTAACATTTTGCTGGGACTGTGGAATGGCATTTACATATAACTTAATATAATATAGAAATGTTTGCTCGGACATTACACGTGTACAGAATAGTGACACCAAAATAAGGGACAACTACAAGACCGTTACCTGGTCATCTGGCCCAGCAAATTCTGTACATATCGGTATCTGGTACAAAATACCGAAATGTTAATCCATTCAAGATGAGATCTCTGAAACTTTTCGAATTCCTTTTGCATAGATTTGATTGGGTAGAAATCTTGTTACCCCCGGTAGGTTCGGACACATGTTGTGTTTAAACCAAGAGATAACTAAACTTCTGAAAGATCTGTAGGGAGATATAATAAACACTTTGCAGTTTCCCAACTACCTATATACTCAAAGCCGATATAAACATAATCGCCGAAGGTAAGCCGAGTCCACCGGCCACATTGGATTGACATCTCCCAAAATGGGGAAGCGAAAAACTTATGGGGCTCAATACCTCGGGTCCCGACATCGCGCAATTTCGCGGGTTTCCAGCACCCCCGCATTTCCGATTTTGCGCCTGAATGCCCCAGGACTTTTAACGCCTCCCCCCATGCGAGGGATTTGCCGTGCATCGCCCCGCTGGATTCTCACGCGCAACGAGAATCGTGGGGCGTGGCAGGTCGGACAACCTGAGGATTTGGAAAAACCTCAGACCTTTAAAAAAGCACATGTGTCGCAAGAGCCAACTCACCACTCAAACCTGCACCGGGAAGAGAAGGTGAACTCTCCGGGACACGACATAAGGCCGCCCACCCCCCCAGCAGCACGCGACACCCCTCCCCCCGGGCGGACATATTGGCACACGGACCTTAGTAGCTGAAATACACGCGGAGACAAGAACCTCTCTAGGAGAACCGCGCTGCTGCGATCGCCGAATGGACCCCTGGAGGATAAACCCCTGTGCCCCATTGCCTTGCCAGCTACCCTCAAGCCCCCCTTAAAAACAAAAAACAAAAAGAATGTAATGAAAGAAAATTGTTTTAGGACGTCCCACTAGTACTGTTTATTTGAGACTTGTAGTACTAAGTGCTAAGTAGACACTTTTAAATCTACATAAATTGATTTAGCTTCAGCATCTATAAAAATAATGTCATCAGATATGTAAAGTCTCTTAATAAAATTAACCTACCCCAGTTAAATATTAGATCATCATTTTTGCATAATGAAGAATGACTTAACTCTGACGAACGAACACTGTTAAACTTACGGTACCCAACTATGAGCAGCTAGCTATTGATGTAAAATACCGCTCGCAGGCAATTAACCTAACAACTCCTGGCCGTGCGGTCCGGCGGTATCCTAAGTGTGCTTTAAGAGGAACTTCTCAGACGAGTGTACTTGTACCGTATGTGGACTCTCCCACTTAGCGGGCTCTCCCACTCTTCCTTGCTCGTGTTTCTACGCCAGCTGCCCTTTCAACCTAACCAGCTTGTGGCCAGCAACAGGACAGGCCGCGTGTCGTAAACCCACAATAAATCAAGCCATAGGACAGGGCTGTCCATGTGTGCTAAATGTCTACCTTCAAACATAACATCTGCCCTCCCGTATTATGCAGGCCCAAACCACCCGGAGCGAACTGCTCTCGTCAGCTCCCACAAGGGAATTCCTCGGAAAATAAAGTTCAGTAAACTGATAATCAGTCGGTTCCTCTGTAAACATGGGACAATCTCACAGTCTTAAGGCCTTAAATTAGCGCCTGAGTAATTACTGCGTATGCCTATAGGGAAACCTAATACTAATGTGCCCCTACTCTACAGAAGGTGTAGACTGTTAACAACGTTATTAAATTCCCCTATTCCCCCATGAGAAAAATGCTCAGCCAATCTATCTTTTATTTTGAAAGATAAAGAAAGGAAAATCCTGACCAGAGTATCCTTTATCAAGAGCCGGTAAAAACCAAAAGGACCAACCTTTTTCCGATTGAAATTCCGACCGCCGGTGGTTTTTGTGATTTTTACCAATTTAGATGTTTAGATAAAACTGGAGAAAAAGGGACAAAACGGAATACGAAAATATAAAGGAAGGCCACCTTCTACTTCTTTTCATGCTAAATCCACCTTCTGGGAAGAACACCACAAAGTGTCCGTCCCGTTTTGTAGGCGCTTGCACCAACACTCATTAATTTGATCGAAAGTTTTGTAATCCAATAACAAACGTTTAATGAGGGTTAAAACCACAATGCGTTCTCCCGGCTCCGGCGGGCAGGGAGACACTTCGTCCAGGGGAAATAAGCACCCTGCTCCTTTCTTCCTTTCTACTCCACTGGCCCTATTGGTGTATGTTGGATCCCAACATCAGACCGCATCACGCCAGCCCCTGTTTGTTGACATCCACCTCTGGCATTTAGTAAAGAAAAAAGTGCACTTGAACTTACCTTAAATTACAGAAAAATTGTTGAGTAGTACTCACCAGCCTCAAAAGGCCCGGTTGCCTACACTGAAGATGGCATGTCACTTATGATGACACATAGTAGCCTCCATCAATTAGAGAGACCGTGTGGGTTGAAACCTATGTAAAACTGCTGTTGGGGGAGCTACTTGTGCAGGGATCCATTCAACCACAAGATGACCCAGAAAAAGGTCAAAAACCCGGCCGTGGATGCCACCCACGGCATCACCTATGCTTCCATTCTAACCAATCTCCACGGGTTTTTGCTTATTCTACCGACAGGCAGAGGACTGCAGTAGAAGGGGATGGGTCAGGTGAATATTTTTATGTCATTCAGAGACAATTGGCCAAAAAGAGGTTTCCCTTTCCACGCACACCTTCTTAAATGATTGAAGCCCTTTGTATTCTCGAAAAGGAAGCATAGCAATAATAACTAAAACTAACCATTACGCTTCTTAGTTCCAGCCTAAAATACCTTATATAGGTCAGAATCTCTGAGTGTGAACCATTACGCAGGCGTGCTTATACTTGGGGGTGTGCCGGACAGCTTGATTACTTTATATCAACTGCGTTTCCATCTATTGCATGTTGCTGGTTATACTAGGTCTGTTGATCATTGTGATGATGAGCCTTGCTCTAATCTGCCATGCTAACCCTTTGATTGTGCTTTGAGTTACTAATCTTTGCATTGCGCAATCTGTCACTCTGTGCAATTTGTTGACTTGGTTAATCTTACTCTGTTTTTTGCGTTCTGGTCTCATCTCGCTGATTCTAGGTGTTCGCGTTCTGAGCACGCCTTATCAGAGTACGATTTATCTAGAACGGGGAAGGTTGCGCTACCGAGGAGAGTAGTGAGACCACTGAAAACATAGCCCCTTATTGTACAGTTTAATATGAACTTTAAGCGTTACTGTATCTTTAAAGTAGGCAACAGCCGTACAGAATGACTTTGGCCCCATACTAAATAAGCCGCGATTACAATATTTGACGTATTATTATGTACATCACATATCCCCATAATGCAGATTCTTTACTATGTTAGGGGCAAGTGATCAGCGTATTGTACTCGTGGGTACCCTGAGCTACAATTTATTTGCCTTACCTGCTATTCAAGGACCAATTTTAACAATGGAACCAAAGGGGCAAATATGTCAACGCGTAACCAGCGTACAGCAGCCGGCATGCCCGCTCCCAGTAATTACTGACGGCCACTGCCTACATGCAGGTCATGCCAGAAGACGACACCCGCAATGCGCAGGGAAGGACGGCAACCGTATTAGTCGATAGAACAGCTGTCAGCACATTTCTACCAATGTGCTGGCACTGTCAAACCCGCACTTGCTGAGCCCAAGCCCAGCACGTGTCCTGGGGAAGAACCCGGTAACATCTCCCCCCCCCTCCCCCCCCCCCCAGAGTGACACATGACTGGTTGCTATATAGTGAGAAAGTCCACGTTGTGTAGAAGGTCGCAGCCATGAAACGGTCCTTTAATATACTCTGCCAATGCCCGTTGTCCCCTCCCCTGCCCTGCACGACCTGTGTCCCAGCCAGTACAATCTTGGTCGCGTGCACACACCGTGACGTGGTTAACACTATCTATCAGTACTCGCCTGACGAGGGAATGCTGTTTCAGTGTCATCTAGGCCCCTACGTGTCAGCGCGGCTTGTGGCATAGCTCAGCGGACCGATTCACACTTGTTTTTTTGATCCTTGCACACGTACCGCCAATGTCCTTATCGCCGACTAGCCTCCCTTCTGTCCCACAGTCCTAACGGGCGAAATAGATATGGAATCCATGGACCACGCCGACCTCCGGCGAATAACAACCTTCCAGCACCGCAACCAGGGCTCGTCCTTGCCACAGAATCTAAGCTCGACACTCCGGACCCCCTTCGACACCAGAGCCCACAGAAGAGCATGGTCTTGCTGCGGGCCCGGCGGAGTCACCAGAGCTAGCGGGTGCGGCAACATAGGCCCGCCCCGCCGGTGGGGCCAGCACCAACCCCGACCCGCGTAGGGACCCCCAACCCACAGCGCAGCACACCGGGAACCACCAGGCCCCAGGAACACCGGCGAGCGCCAGGAAGGCACCCCCACGGCGAAGACCGGCAGGCACGGACCTTTAAACCCAGCCCGCAAGGCACGGCAGGAATCAGGACAGGCCCCCACGGCCCCCCAGGACCTCGGGCCCCATCCGGCAGCCAGGACCACCGGCCCCGATGGCAAGGCCAGGACCCCTCGGGAAGGTCTTTTTCTGCGCAGGCACCTCGGATGGCTGCGCCAGGACCGCACCACAGCGCCACCCACCGCTACCCAGCCACACGGACCCCGGACGCCACAAGACACAGAGACCCGCCTTGGAACCCCAGCGACCCTCCACACCACGACACAAGGGACCCCGCCACAGGAACGGGCCCACACACCTATGGACACCCACCAAGACACCACGCCGGAACAACAGCTGGAACAACGGGATCAACCATAGGGAACACGAAAATACAGAGCCGTATGCACGATCCAGGCAACCCCCGGCCTTGTATATCCTGGACTAGAATGACTGCCAGCTCCGGCCCCTAAGCGGCTAGTAGGGGATGACTGCGGCCAGCTAGCAGCCAGGACTCATCATAGCCCCGAGACAAGGACCTGCCAGAGACCAACAGCCGAGCCAGACGACTGGCATTTAAGGCTGGCGCACCGCAGAAACCGTCCCGCCATCGGCGGCCCCCCCACCACCACTCAGTGCACGGCTGGAGCACAGGGACGAGGTAACGTGAGGAGATGGGGGCAGCCAGGGACCCGGCCGGCAGAAGACACGGGGGACCACCCTCAATCCCCGTTACCCCCCCCCCGAGGACCCACGCGCGCGGTGTAAAACCGTTGAGGAACCTCAGACCCAAGTTAAACTACACGTGCAAGATTCAGTAAGACAAAAGACAAACCAATAGATATACGTGAAGAAACCAAAAGTAAAGAGAACCACGTCAATGCAACAAATAAACCCACACATCTAAATAGAGTTCTAATAACACCCTGCCATAGAGAGCCCATTGCACTCTTCCCTTCACCTTGGCCATATCTAATGACTCGCTAAACTTAAGCAATGAGGTCATAAAGCGCCTACGCACCCACTCGACCGGTGGCAACTGTCAATACTAATTAGCATTTCACAGATGTCCTAGCATATTCATGCCTGTGGAGAGGGCACACACGACCACACACCACTCCACGGCCCTCGCATGACAGACTTGCCATAACCGGATCTACTAGGCCCACCTGCTTCATTGCCGATGTATGGTGCCTCGGAGACCTACCAGCAAAGCCTGTGGAATGTAGGAGAGATTACCAACAGCTCCAGGCACGCAGGTTATAGCCAAGAATCCACTGTATGGACTTGTGCGTCAACCCAGGTGATCGCACTTGTCCCTATGATATGGTATTAGGAGGGAGAGCCCAGTCAGCCCCGATGCACCACACAGACACCTACCACTATGCTTTACCCCTATAACATCTACCAAGACATGCGACCACCGGGGACGGAGAGATGAGCAGGGGGTTAGGCCGTATCCATCAGGCGGGACATCACTGCACGCCTCCCGGGAGACACCCTGGGAAAAGGCACATTTAACCCAGAAGAAAGAACCGAGCGTGAATACAATGATTAAGGTAGGACTTACTAGTATATACGCGCAATGGGATGGAATACCCTGGGAGCTAGGTATCCCAATAAGCGGTGTAGGCAAGCAGGACTAGTTGGCAGCGACCTCTATGAAAGGGTCCTTGGACACATGTTTTTTTTTCTATTCTATCTCCCCATGCACCTCTAGATTTTATCCACGCGGTGATCACAACTTTGTGGATACGTATTTCTCTGGCATTCTTTAATTGTACAAACAGGAGTGACATAAGGATGCCCCCGGGTGTACATGAAGGGATAGAAAGCCCCATCGCAGCTACAAAGGGCCCACATTGGACGGGGCCCTGCCAACTTGTCCCACACACTAAAGAATGGAGCATAGGAACCATATCATACATATTGGGGAGAATTAATCAAGCAGTATTGTATTTCAGTCACCTAAGAAGTCTGATTCTAGTTGATATATCATGGTAACCAAATACAAAGTTCTTCCCTTAATTAGTGTTGGTCATCGACTGCCTAAAGATGAATGAAAGAACGATCAGGTACTGGTTTCTTTCTACGGATGTGGGCTTGAAATTTGGCTTTTCTGACTTTCATGACGACCGCTGGAATAAAGCTTACCAATCATGGTTTTCTCTTATTGTGTGACTCTTTAAATCTCACACAGGGTGGCGAGAAGGCTTAGTATATGGAGGAGTGGGACAGCAACTCCGTGAGGGAATAAGGGATTTATGTGGTTTGGTACAATTGTTTAGAAGTGGCGGCAGGACTTAATGTAGGGGTTGTATTTTCTCAAGCTGATAGCTGTGTTTCTGCTGTTTACCCTCCTCGTCTCTGGGGGCCTCTGTTCTTCACTACTAGGTACCTCATCGACCTTTGTTTTTTTTATGTACGCTCTCGGGTGCTCCACTCTTTGTTCTAGCCCTTTAATCAGTCCTGTGACTTTATCCCTGTAGAGGAGACACAGGACAGAAAATGTATGTTCTCTCTGTGTTTGCGTGGGATTCTTCTGGGTCCTCCTCCCACACTGATTAGATTGGGAGCCCCATTGGGGACAGGGACTGATTTTCAAGCTCTGTACAGTGCTGCTTAATCTGTGTGTAGACACTCGGCATATTCCTTTCCCAAAATTTTATTCACATAGATCAGCGATGGGGAACCTATGGCACGCGTGCCAGAGAGGGCACGCAGAGCCCTTACTGCTGGCACGCGCCCCATCCTCCTAACCACTGCCAGGTGCGGACAACCACTGTCCACACCTGGTTGTCATGGCTGCTAGCAGCTGCGCTCCGATACTGCTAACAGCCATGACAGAGCAGGGTGCTGACACTTCCTGCTCTGTCACTCCGATCACAGCAGCGCACAGGATGGTAAGCGTCCCAGCGCTGGCAGCGAAATGATGTCATTACGCTGCCAACGCTGGGCACCTTACTCCGTGTGCGCTGCAGTGAGCAGCCGGAGGAACGCCGAGTCTGAGGTGAGTTTTTTTTTTTTTTTTTGTGCGCTGCAGTGATCAGCCGGAGGAACGCCGAGTCTGAGGTGAGTTTTTGTTTTTTTAACTCAGTGCATCCACGGGGCATAGAGATGAGCAGGAGGCTGATTTCCTGCCCGCTCCGACCCTCCCTAAGCAACCGGCCCCAAACTCACATGCGCCGCTAACACAAGCTCCCCGCGCCCGAACCCCAGCTCGCTACGCACCCCTACCCCCTGCCCAAACCTCCGCCCACTACTGCAATTTGCCTGCCCGAACTCGCCGCTCTCACTACCCCCCCCCCCCCAACTCCGGTCACTGCCCCGCATCACCCCCTCCCCTGGAACTCATGCCTCATAACCCCATTGCCCCGAACTCCAGATGCTGCATCCCCCCCCCCAGCCCTAACTCTGGCCGCCCACCCTCTGCCCATCTACCCTACTGACCCCCCCCTCATCCCCCCCACCCCCGGGACAACAGACACCTGAACTTTCTGCCCGCCAGCATGGCCGCCACCTTGGACAACTAAAGAGTAAGTAACATATGTATTTCTATGTATGTATTATGATATTGCATATTATATTATATTTTATGTGCATTTATATTTATACCTGTGTGAGGGCTTATTTTTTGCGTAACATATTTTATTCTCATTTTATTCCATGTCGTGTACTGGGAAGCTGGATTTTAATACTTTCGCTGTGCGCTCCAAATCATTGGTCTCCTTTATTCTTTGAGTTCGGTAACTCACAGTGATTTGTAGGTTTTATTGTGTTTAATACTTTTTCAATAATTAAAACAGTGTACGAAAAAGAAAATAGTTCGCCGCCTTGTGACGCTATAAACTTTAGTGCACGGAGCTGGGGAGGTGTGATTTTTTTTTGCTTATGAGCCGTTTGTTTTCATTGCTACCATTTTGAGGACTCGCGTAACCTTTTGATAACTTCTTATTACTCTTATGTGATGTAAAATGGTGTAAAAGTGGCATTTCAGTGTGTATAGGACTGCTGGAATCAGAGCTCAGACAGTCCTGTGTAAATTGATTCTAAACTAAACCGTCAGTTATATGGTTAAATTGCACGTACTGGCACTTTGCGATAAGTAATTAGGTTTTGGGTTGCAGTTTGGGCCCTCGGTCTCTAAAAGGTTCGCCATCACTGCCCTAGACCTCCACTAAAGTGCACTCTCAAAAAACAAGACACTTTTTATATATCTTGTATTAGAGATTCTTTGAATATTTAAACTAAGTGTTCAATTATATTGTACTCCATATGTTTTGCATATGTAGTTGCTCATAGTTACTATTATATAATCTCACTTATGCATTCACTTGAAGCTGTTGTGTTTGCTTTTAGGGAATAGTAATTTATCGTTGTGATGCACAAACGGTGTGACATCATATGACCTGGACAATACAATGAAAAACAATTATTTACAGAAGCTGGATATGGGATATAGCAGAGATATCCTGCTCACCCTAAGGCTGCCGTCCCACTACTTTCTCTAGTTTTCAACAAATATGCCCCATGCCAAGTATCCTGGGCATCCTCTTCTTCTACATGAACGCTTAGGGGCTCTGCTGCTGTCTGCCATGTGCAATGGCACTCTTTTCTTAAAGTCTCGGACGTGGCTTAATACTCACGTTTTTCTCTTCTTCTTGTGCCATAAATTTCATTGGGATTAGAAAAAAAAAGGTTTATATAAGGTGGGGGGATTTAGCAAAACAATGAACATCTTATTCCTATCTCTCTCTGCGCTCCCGTTCCCCGCTGCAAAGACCATTACTCCCAGCTCTGATTATAGAGGCCAGCAGTGATGTGCGGTGACAGTGCATGCGCCGCTGCATCCTTGGGCTCCTGCTGCATGCGCCCACAAAGTATTGACTGACTTCAGCGCTGGCCTCTGTATACAAACAAAAGGTGGCAGCAAAGGCTGTTGCTAAGGGAAATCAAGGGCATGGCGACAGTTTTAAGAGATATTTCATTTTAATACACTATCCAGCCATAATAAACCTTTTTTCTGATTCTGGACAACCCCTTTAAACATTCCACCCTGAACACGAACTGTCATATCTTCTACAAACTTTGCTTGCCTGTCTCCTGCATCTTTGTTCATGTCTTCAGGTCATGGTATTGTGTCCTCGTGTCACTGTAGAATTTCATCAATATATCAATATCAATATATCCACAGATTCTTACTGCAGAAGTGACCTTTGGATATTTTTTGCAGCAAAACTCACATCCCTATTTAGGTGTGAATGAGTTAATACCAGATAATAGCTCAGACTTGTAGCACAAGCCATATTGGCAACCAACTGCATAATTTACAGTAGGTACAGACAGTCCACTACTAAGAACACCTAACACAGATGACCCCTAGTTACAATGGACCTCTAATTGGAAATTTACTGTACTTTAGCCCCAGGCTACAATAGACATCTATAACGTTTCAAAGGTGTCTGTATAAAGCTTTATGTAATCCTGGTTCTTATGACAATCCAACATTTTAAAATCCAATTGTCACAGAGACCAAAAAAATTTGTCTTACATTGGGGTAACAAAAATTTGGGGTTACAATATAAAAATATACAGTTCCAACTTACATACAAATTCAACTTAAGAACAAACCTACAGAACCTATGTTGTACGTAACACGAGGAATTGCCTGTATGTAACATTTCAGAAGTCTTATCTTCAGGTCATCTAAGATTTATAATATAAAAACAGCTGAGGCTGAGGATTGTGCTGGTACTGTGGAGGATATTTGTAAGAAAATACTAGTAAATGTATGCTTATACTGTAAAAACAATGTCTTGACAAGAAGTCGCTGTTGTAACAATCCATACTACAGTATATATAGAAGATAGAACAGCACTTGGTTACTTCATATCTTGTCTTCATAAAAGGTCCAGTATTTCTATCCAGGCCAGAGACTGCAGTTACTGCGGATTTGCTTCTGTCCCTAAGATACAGTACTTTTGCTACATGCTTCTGTTCTGTCAGGGCGGCTGCAGAATAATCATACAGTTACAACTAACAATGCAAAATTGATTCAATACCTTTGCGAAAAGCAAAGTCATGTTCCCTGAAGGACAGCTCTTTTACTATATTTCCTAACATACAAGTGTGCGGATCCAGAGATGAGACAACGTTTTGCATGGTAATTTGGGGTATGTTTTTAAGAACGCTTCAGTCATCCTTCTTAAAAAAAAAGTCTGTGCCCCATTCTCCTTCTGTGCAGCCCCCTTCCCAAGCCTCTGAGATGACACAGATCATTGATGCATCTCCCCTCATTAGCATTTCAGCGGCCTGCTCAGTGGGTTCAGAGGCAATCCGTCATGAGAATACTGAAGAATGTGCCCCATTTGCATGATTCTGTGCCAGAATGCAACTTTTTCTCAGCTTTCATTGTGCACTTTTCCCTTCAACATTAAACTTTCCCATGAAGTGCTGAAATCATATTATCATTTTACAGCCCAATTGAATATCTCTATAGCTTGGGTTTTATCAACTTTTGGCCTCACTGTCGCAAAATTTGTGTACACGTGAAGCGACTTCTACCTTTTGGGCTGTTATGTGATGAAGTATGAAGGAGCAGCTGTTGAAGAAAATTGCACGTTCATTTTTCAAGGATGCACATTGTCTATTCAGAATACTGGCGAACACTTAGTCCAAATTAATCTTTAGACCATCTTAAGTTAATTTTGTTCTTTCTAATTTTGTCCATTTATGAGTCAAGTGGTTTTGAGAGAGCTCTTGAAAAGCTGAGATTCATTAACAACTGGATTCAAATGTTTGGGACTGATAAGTTTTTATTTTTATAATTAGAAAAACAATTTATGAAGCAAAATTCACCACCAACCCGTGTTTTTTTAAATCTAGGACAATGCACTACAACAATCACCAGTATTAATTGCAATTTAATTACACATTTCATACACATACAACACACAAAGATGCACCTTTTTTTATACAGCATCTATACATCTTAATGGTTTATATACATTGCTTAGATACTTCAAAAACTAAACTAAGCAGTGCAATAATACTATACATGAGGCACTCTCAATTGGTATCAAGTAGTGTGAAACATTTTTAGGTGGGTATAGAAAAGATGCTGCTGAAGAAGAATGGTTTCTTTGAAGTTGAAAAAAATTGAAGTTTTTAAAACAGTTTTTTTGCGACAGGACAAAGTCTCCAAACATCCTGCATTAAGAACTTTTGAAGGAAACCTACCATCAGAAATCTACATATTAAGGTAGAGTGATGGTAGGCTCCTTACAACCTTCTAATCCTTATCTTTCTTTACCTAATCTACACTTTATCTAGCTAATTTGCCATTTGGCTTGTAGCCTCTTCAATCCCTCACACTTGCGCCCACTCCTGCTACTACTGGCGCGGCCCTGGCTTTTTTGGAGCTGTGCGCATGGGCAGTGCTGCTATAAGCACTGAATAGGAAGTTACGGCAAATGCAGAGTCCAAAGGAGCAAGAGAAGCAGCAGCACTAGCAGTGTGCATGCCGAAACAGGTAGGGGGATGGCGCACGCTGGCTAGATTCTACCGGCCCTGAGCATTTCTTAAGCAAGTGCACTGTGAATGTGATGGACCGCAGTGCGCAGACTACGCAGCACTGACGTGGTGCATCGTGTTACGGTGGGTGTTTGCTGCCATATGCAAACACCTATTGTATGAAGGGGCGAGCTCGTGGCCCTCTCATCACTCCCTCTCCCACATGGAGCTTGACTTTATGGATGCATCGGGAGAAGTACGAAAAAAGCCTTTTTCGCTTTTGCGTTTCCATTGTCACTCTCCCACCTCTCAAATACAATTAACATCATTTTATGAATACCGAAGCTATATAAAGGCCTGGAAACACATTACGTACTACCTAGTGACGGTATTTAATATTCCACATGTACTGGGAATGCAGTGAAATTGACAAATAAAACTTTTGCACCATTCTCTTGGGCCCTGTTTTACGGTTTTCCTGTATGCTCCAAATGACAGCTCCCCTATTTTATTTGGCTTGGTACAATCACGGAGATACCAATTATATAGGTTATTATGTTTTAATAGATTTAAAAAATTGAATCTTTTTACAGAAAAACTTTTGAGCCATATTTGAGAACAATAACTTTTATACTCAGCACGAGCTGTGTATGGCATAATTTTTGCGGGGTGAGATTAAGATTTAATGCTACCATTATGGAGACTGTATGACCTTTTGATGCTTTTTATTAAAATTTTTATGTGTTGCAAAAAACTGGTGTACTTTGGGCGCTATTTTCCATAATCGGGTTGCCTGACAAGAAATATTGATATATGGGACTTTTGGGATGCGATGATACCTAACATGTTTCTGATTTTTATTGTTATTTATTTATTTATTTATGTTTCAGTTCTAGGGAAAAGGGGAAATTTGGACTTTAAGGTTTTTTATAAAAAAATTTAAATATTTTTTAGACCTCCAAGGGTACTTTACCCTAGGTTGTCTAATCAATCCTACCATATACTGCTATACTACTACAGTAGTATATGGGAATTTTGGATATAATCTGTTACATGGGGCAGATTTACTTACCCGGTCCATTCGCGATCTAGTGGCGCGTTCTCTGCGCTGGATTTATTAAGGCAGTGGCGCTGCTGCGCTGAAGTTCCCCGAAACGCACTGGAATACACCGAGGGGCTGAGTGAAGGTAAGTGCAAGCTCCGCGACACATTGTTTTTTCAATGCAGCATTTTTTCCGAATCCGTTGGGTTTCGTTCGCCCACGCCCCCGATTTCCGTTGCGTGCATGCCCAGCGCCGATGTGCCACAATCTGATCGCGTGCTCCAAAATCCCGGGGCAATTCAGGGGAAATCTCGCAAATCAGAATATTCGGGTAACACCGGGAAAACGCAAATCGGGCCCTTAGTAAAGACCCCCAATGTGTCAATTGCTGATGGCAAAGACCCAGGCTGTCATGGCAACTGAAAATCGCTCACCAGACGTATGGGGAGCAATGATCCAGCCAAGATGATGCCAACCAGCGCCTCTGTCTATTACATGCCGCTGGCTGCCTGTAAAGGGTTAATACCTGTGATTAGTGCCAGCACAGATCACGATATTAGCACTGGGTGTTGTGCTGATTATACATATGCAGCAAACATCCAGACCCAAATCAGTCTGAACTGTGCGGTCATTGAAGCCCTTTCTGACCTTCTGGAGTCCTTCCAGCATGGCCTCCTTACCTTATGACTCCTTACCTAGTAGCTGCAAAAGACCAGGAGGCTTTCAAAAACTAACACCCTCCGGAACCCTGACTTGACCTAGGAGAAACTGGTCCACGCATTTGTGGGGATCCAGAGCTGCATTGCTCAGGCATCATCCACCAGGTGGGACTCTTCCTCAATGTCTGGGGTGGGTGGGCTGGTTACCCAGAACAAGTCGGTGCTACAAAAGGGAGATACTTTTTTAGAGACTCTGTACATTGACAGAAATGCCAATACTGGAGGAGCTAGAGGGGCTTGGGCTTCCATTACCTCCCAGTTTGCTATGGAGCCATTAATTAGTTTCATTTCTCTTTTTAAGACGGGACCTGGCAAGAGAAATGTGTCTTGGAACAATGCTGCCACAACCAGGACAGAATTCAACCATGCCACAGTGGACTTTAGAAGATCAGTCATGACTTCCACAATCTCTCACAGTCTCAGAATCGCCCAGGAATTTTGTCAGGATCAGGGATCCTCTGGACAACTGCGGGAGATGGAACTAGCCGACACCTGGGACCGGAATCCAAGTGGGACCTGGTTTTCACCAGAGCCCGCGCAAAGCGGGTTGGACTTGCTGGGGTAGGAAGGATTTCGGCGAAAGCGCGGCGGGGCAGCTGAGGTGAGGTGGTACCTTAGCAGAAGACAGTCTCGTAGTCAGGTCCAGGCTCGGGGTCAGGGCAGGCAGCAGAAATGCGAGGTCAAGTCCAAATCCGGGTCAGCAACGGGAGGTCCAGGCAGGTGGGAACAGGAACACGGCACACGGAACACAGCACACGGAGGAAGTCGGGTAACACGGCTACACAGGACTCGGGGAGCGGAGACACACAGGAACGCAGGAATGCACAGGAACGCAGCAATACACAGGATGCAGGACTACACAGGAAGTCAGATACACAGGAACGCAGGAATAATCCACCAGGAAGCGTTCTCTTAGGCTGTGAGGCACAAAGATACGGCAGGGAAAACAGGAAGAGGCAGGATTCTTAAAGGTGAGGTGTTCAGCCAGTGCCACAATTAGCGGTGCGCTGGCCCTTTAAATTTCGCAGGAGTGTGCGCGTGCCCTAGGAGGTGGGGACGCGCAAGCATGGCAGTCCAGGGAAGAGCAGAGGCCGGGAGAGGTAAGTGAGAATGGGCAGCAGCGGGGGCACAGGAGGAGCACGGATGCCGCCGGATCCGAGACAGGGATCGCGGGAGCACCGTGACAAATCTCAGATTCATGCCGAACAAATTCCACTTTTATTGCTCTGAAATGCGCAATCATAGTACATATGTGTAATCATGGTATGAAAAGATGTATAGTAGTGTGTCCAAGCAGAATATTTAAATATATATGCTTTTATTCATAACCATGTCACCCTTGTCCATGGGCTTTGTCTGTGGGAATGCAAGACATAACAGTAGGCTAAGAGTGCTACCTTCTTGAAAAAAAAAATGCAAAATCACACCATTTTTCTAGACATTACTTCAATGTTCAATGATTGATGGATTATAAACCTTTCTTATGATGAATAAAATTATTTATCACAGAGGAATTTACGGACTGAGTAAAGTGGACTGAAGCGAAATCTGCTCAATAATTACTACTCAAGACAGAAAAGCCTGTCGAGAAAGCAAGGATATGTCCTCCACAATATTCTCAACAATAAACGTAGTCTTACGTTAGAAAACTAGAAGAATATCAGATAATCACAGATAATTATCTTTCACAGTCTGTTAATTAATCATGGACCGCAGAATGAATATGTTAACAATATCATTACCAAACACCCATTTAAAAAATCAGTAATGCAGTCACTTGCCCACAATTCTGTGATGTCACATATGAAATCCAAGTATCCATTGTGGCTTACTGTCAGGCATGTTTTCTAGTCTTTCCCTGCCCATGAGCTCCATATTGAAGTATGTACTACTCAATTGTGTAGGGGTTAGAAAAAAATAGAAAAGGCCAGCTCCAAGTACAGTACAGTATAGGAAAAGTGAGTCTTTAACATGGGGCAGATGAAATTGGGTTTAGATTCCAAATATTATTTAATTTCCTGAGGCCTTCGCAACACGAATATGTGCGATTTGCGGGACGCAAATTGAGAATGCGATCCCTTGTTTTTGGTTCATTTGACATTGACAGATGAGCTTAAAGGGGTATTCTCGTCTGGGCACTCACATTCAGTTTCATTAATCTGCCATGTGTAAGCATCTTCAGTTGGATGTTATTAAAAAAATGTTCTTGTGTGAAGATAATTTTCATAAATGTAGTCCTGTTGTCCCTTAGAAATGAGTAGCTTCCTCTGATACGGCCAACTCTGCTGGAGGGATTGCACAAAGAAACACAAAGGTTTTTGTATATGAAATGTCCGGGAGTTACTTCATGTCCCAGAGCCGTCTGTGGTAATGAACGATGAATCCTGGTGGTCCGCGCAGGACTCAATAGCTCATGTTGGCCACTGCTGCAGAGTGTGAGGTGGTCGTATCCGGGGAAGCGATCTGGTTTCTAAGAGACAACATTGACTACATTTATGAGAATTATCTTCATACAGGAACATTTTTTTTTATTAACATCCAATGTAGAAATTTACATATGGAATTGAATTTAATAAATGTAAATGCCCAAGTGGAATACCCCTTTAACTCACACTGCCAATGTAAAATAAAAACATGACTGCCTGGGATGCAAATTGCCTGGAAATATGACCTGCTGTATTTTTTGTGGCATGGACAGTTGGCCTGCACATGGAAAAAAAGTCTAGCAATCGCAATAATTACAATTTCTGTGCATGGACCTAAAAGGTAATTAAAATTTTAACATTATTGTATAAATAAATAAGATAGCTGAGAATAATAATGATTGTTGCCAGTTTCGGCACAGTTTGAAGAAGAAAGGGGGAGCGCATCTCTTTCCATAGGAGCAGGTGAAATAGAAGAGTGGTAAATGAAATGAAGTGAACGCAGGGGTGAAGTGCTAGCTTGAACAATTTTACCTTATATTTAATGGATCAAGGAAACTGAAAACTACCGTAGATGACAAACGGAATGGCTTTTGCAACTTTTTATTGACTTTATTCAAAATATTGAAAAAGAAATTGTTGGTAAAATACAGGTGCCTGTCTGTATGGTATAGAATAGGTATCAGGACAGATTTACTCATGACCTCTGGAGGTACTCAAGGCAGTTCTCGAGTGTTGGGAAATGTGGTAAATTGATAGATTGGATAACAAACATATATTTGTTTTAACTATAGACTATTGTAGCTCAGTCTCTTTATATGATAAACTTACATGAGACGAAAAAACTAGTGGTTTTCTTTTCTATCTTGTGTGTGACTCCACATTCTCCTCTACATTATGGTCTATGGGCACTTACAAAAAGCTCATGGGGAGCTTGAGAAAGCAATTGTAAGAATGCCTTACATTAGAATGAAAAAGAAAAATAGGGATTAGAATCTTGTTTACTTAAACCACAAAATACACACATTTTGTAGCCTATGTGACATTACTCTGCTCTAGGTGCAGTTCTTTGGGACTACATTGTACTGTGTACATCATTGTAGGTGGAAAGGGAAAGTATTTAGTAGCGATGTATAAAACTATGAAATTGTGATGTGAAACTGTGATTGTGACCCTTGTCTATGGACATTTTACAAACTCACCTTTATGGTGGAAATAACAATAGTGTGCAGTGTACATAAAGAATAAAATGGAGCTTTCAGGCTGAAATATATATTTGTATATATGTACTCGAATAAAGCCCAGTGCTGAAACCCAAAACTCGGCTTATACTCGAGTAAAAAAATATGTTTTAACCAGGATTTTGTGGTAAAATTAGGGGCCTCGGCTTATACTTGGGTGGGCTTATACTCGAGAGTATACTATATATTATGATGTCAGAAAAAGGGCTAATCCCTCGTAGTAGTATAGAGTGTGAATAATTCATTACACTGATAATTTATGTTATATTAAAAATATTTGGGGAAACCATTCAAGATTTAAATGCCAATGTCAGGGACCAGGGGTAGTGTACCCACTGGAAAACCGTGGACAATGACATAAGCCGGTTGACATAAGTCTATGTGGCACCTGGTTTTCACAGAGTTGCGCAAAGTTGGCTGGGCTTGCTGCTGCGTGGGTACCCACCAGGTTGCCCCCCGGAGGTGGACTTTGTCTGTGGTGGGGGCCTTGGCGTAGCAGAGTCGTAAGGCAGGATCATGGTCGGGAACAAGCAGGAGGTCAGGACAGGCAGCACGGGATCAGAGTCAATAACAGAACCAGGGTCACAACAGGAAATCACAGAGTAAACACAGGGCATCAGGAACAAGCTTTATCAATGGCTATATGGCACCAGATCTGGAACGGTGTGCAGGAGAAGGCTGGGATATAAAGGATTCTGGAAATGTCTAGCACCAATCAAAAGTGCGCTGACCCTTAAATCTTTGGGAGCCGGCACGCAGACCTGAGAAACGGGAAGAAGAGCGTGCGTTGTGACCGCTGGAGCAGGAACGGGAGGAGAAAGGAAGTGAAGCTGTGGGTGTTCTGGAGCAGCAGAGAGGGGCATAGGTGAGCCACCAAGCCAAGACGTGGGTCCTGGGAACACGTGTGACAGCCAATTTGGTTAGAATTTGGTTCGTAAAAAAGACAGGTGAATTCCATTTGTGGAACAGATTTCACCTTATAAATCAAATTCACCTGTTTAGTTCATGTATTTCACCATATCATAATTAAATAACAAAAAAATGTACCTAAAACAACCTCAAAACTGATAAAATGCAATTTTAACTGCAACATGTGAATGGATCCCTTAGGATGTACATAATTCAAGCCATATTACTGTATTCAAATTGTTGTTCAAACTTGGCCTGGACAATACTTACTGTATGTAACACTAATTCGATTACTATCCCTATTTAATTTTCATGGTTAGACTACAGCAATTATACTGTTATAAACATAATATATACTGTTATTAAACATTATAAGTAAGTAAAATTAAATATGTTGCGGTTGTTTGATCTCATTGATCCACTAAAAGTTGTTGAATGGTGACAATTGCATTACTACATTGGAAAAAGTAACTGATCCAAATTGCTAATAAACTAGAAAATGGAATACTAAAGTGGAAGAAAGCAATCATTGCCAAAAATCAAAATCTCACACATAAATGTAAGATTGGCACATTCTGTTAAACAGCAGAAGGTTACGGAAGTGCACAGGAGATATGCTGCCAATTATAGGTGGGTATTTCACTTTCGTCTCCTATCGAGAGGTTCGGAGTCTACCAGTTGACTACCTGCACCTTTTTTCCAGTTGATCAACTGTTGTCTAACCTTTTTTCTTATCCATTTCATCCAGTTGATGGGAACTACTTTCATTCCACCTACTTCCGAGGTACAAGAACAAGCTCCTATTCAGATGCTTGGCCTGAGCCAGCAAACACGCAACACACATAGAGAGAAAAAAAGAAACGAGGGTCCTGATTATGGTCTGCTGAATTAGCAATGTTAATGACCAGGTGTCCCTGAGCATGGCCAGCTCCTCTCAGCATGTAGTGATCCCTCAATGAGGGCCTTGCAAATCATTCCCAGTGACCTAGCCCTCAGCGCCAGTAAGAAGACACAAGCTCTCTCATTATCCAGGAGAGGTCAGAGGGAGGCCACATCTACAACGCAAAACTTTCCCTGTGTTTCTAGATGGAATCATCCATATTAATTCAACAGCATGCACGCCATCTCACCTCGTTTTTATGCCATTTATGTTCTGCTGCTTCATATGAAACAGAGGCTAAAATATATAAACTACAAGGAAAATTCATCATTATTTTCGTCTTCCTATTTGAGTTCTGAATACAACTTGTAGCAGATACTAGATATTTTTAGTCTGTGTTTTATTCTCAAGCAATGGTACCTGTATATCAGAGATATTCATTGTCCCAAAAAGTTTATATCTTATGTTGTCTCTATATAATACTTCTTCTAGGAAGAGGGTGTTTCTGTGTCTGCAATGAATGTCTTTGATGACAAAAATGCTTCCAAAAATGACAGCCAGTATCTCTTGACGTTTTAGACTGTTTGTGATAAGCGAATTTGGACTGAAAATTAAATGAGTTAACCATATAATCGCCATAGTCATGACTTGGGACTTTTGAAAAAAGGCATAAAAAGTTGCATAGTCACTCCAGTCCTCTTCAGGGCATGTCCTGGACTTTCTATTTATTTTGCGACTTTTTTGTGGGGAAAAAATCCCACACCAGCGATAAAGCAAAAGACATTTATTAACACCTTGCCCTCTGAAGTCCACTTTTCACACCATTGCTAAAACGGCCCATTTTTCAAATCGTCCTAGTGTCACTATGAGTTGGTTATAACTTTGGGACGCTTTAACATATCCAGGTGATTGCATATTATTTACGAGAAATGGATTCGAGGGTGTTACCCGTGACATTTCATAAATAATGGGCAAATCACCTGGTATGGTCCACCTGGATATGTCCAGACCTATGGCATGGGTGCCCCGTATCCACTGTGCAGATCGTGGTGCACTCGTGCTCCGCTGTGTGCTGCCGCTGTCCCTGCTTCCCCAGTCAGTACTTACCTCCCCAGCTCTGATGGCTCCATGGGCAGGTCCCGTCCAGGCCATAGGTCTGCCTCCTGACTGAGGGCTGTGCGTTCCGCTTCTAAGGTGCGCACGCGCACCATACTCTCCAAGAATTTAAAGGGCGGCGTCCTCCTTATTGGCGCTCTGCATTCCCACCCTCTGCTATATATCGCTGGCCACTCCAGCATCGCCTGCCAGATCTTCAAGTCATTCTGCCTGAAGAGAAAGCCCTCCTGAGGTTTCCATACGCATCCGAGTTTCCTAAACATTTCCCATACGCTCTGAGTTTCCGAGCGTTTCCAGATGCCTTGTTGTTCCTGTGGTGTTCCATGTTCCTGTGGCATGCCTGTGTTCCTGTGCGTTCCCGTGTTCCTGTGGCGTTCGTGTTCCTGTGGCTTGTCCCGTGTTCAGTGGCATCCTGAACCTGTCGTGTTCTGTGTATCCTGTGGCGGTCCCCGTGATCCTTGGTGGCCCCTGTTCCTGTGGTTCTTCCAAGGTCTCCAGCTGCCTTCCGAGGTCCGGCCAGCCGTCCTTCTGAGGTCCTGCCAGCCGTCCTTCCGGGGTCCGCCTCCAGAGGGCATGCCATCCCGAGGTCTGCCTTTCTGAAATCCTGCCATCCAGAGGTCCTGCTTTCAAGGCCCTGCCTTCCCATGGTATGCCTGTACCCGTGTTGCCTACCTTGGCCTCTGGCGAGGGGCTAGTCACACCCTTGGAGCAACTGGTGGCTCTCCGCCGCAGCAAGACCATCTGGCTCTGGGGAAGACAGGGGTCCGTTTAGACTCCGATCCCGGGTTGCGGCTAGTATCTTCCCCCGCGGTGGGTGCAGGGAGTCCACAGACTTTAGCCGAGACTCTTCTGCACTAAGTACAGAAAATAACAATATTGTGGTGAAAATTGGAGAAATTCTTGATTTTCGAAATTCTAAATTTTTTACTTTTTCTACAGTCATTTACTGAATGTCACCTAGGTTGACATGGTTTTTTAGGAGTCCTCCCTTCTTTGTATGATTTATGTGGCTTTAGGTGCAATATTTTTTCATCTTCATAAAAAACGCAAACTATTCTTCGAGAGACCTGCTCAGATTTTCAGATTTCAAGAGGCCTAAATTCAGTTAAAACTCCATAAATTACACCATTTTAGCAGCAAGCCACCTTGTGTAGTGTGGGGGGGGTGTCCTTCACAAACCACTTACAAGCGGCCAAAGCCACTTAAAGATCTGATGAGCAGTGGAGCTCTGAAAACAGACATAGAACTTTCTCAAGGAGTGGTCTAATGATAAATAACACCCTTAACTTATCTCATGGAGACCACTGCCTGGCTGCAACGGCATATGAATGCCAATACCTTCAAAACAGTCAGAGGTGAAAAACAAAGATAAATAGTAAATGGAATCCAGTATATCCTGGATAACTCTGCCCATGTAAGCATTAAAGGAAACCGTCCATTTATTTATAATGTAAAGCAAACATACCTTGAGATTGCGCTGTAGCTACACTAATGAGGCTTCATATTTTGGTTAATCCTGAGTAAGTGGTTTTTCTGAAAAAAACAATTATAACATTTAGGAATGGGAAAGCAGGGTCAGCCTGGCTGCCTTGGAATTGACCAATGGCGGTTAGTCAAGCACATGATAACTGAACCTGAGCTGGATCACTCATACCAGCAGCTCTGGGAAGGGGCTGCAGCAATTGATTATCTTCTGGCAGGGAGAAGATGTGATTGTATCATCAACTCTGCAGAGAAAAACTCACAGGCTAGGAGAAGCACGGACCCAAGCGCGAAGATCCATAGAAGGGGCAGAGCATCATTATCATAAATATTATATCTGTTTTATTGGCAAAGCCACTCAGCTTCAGGGATTAAACAAGATAGTGCCGCATCAGTGTAGCGATAGCATTCTCAAGGTATGTTTGCTTCATAATGCATAACTCAAATGGTAGGTTTCCTTTAATGCTGTTTGGGGATCAGGCCGAAGGAGGGCAACAGTGCAGCCAGAACGATTGTGGTGTTTTCTATAGGTCAGCAATCTTAGCTGTACATAGGGGATATTGGTACTTGTTCTCATAGCTCCCAATTTGGGGGTCTGCCTTCACCTACGTCATGTCCTGGGTTCATTAGTGAGCTCTGCTGACACAATGAGTAATTACGCATTTACAGTGGTGTTTTTTTTAACTTGCATAACAATGGTTACGTGGTTAGATGGTTCACTGCTGCCAATATATGCAGTCCCCAATACTTGTGTAGTTAGCGTTTATGTCATGACTGACCCAGTGTGTTCCCTGATGACTAAACGTGAGTCAAGTCATTCAAACCCTTTCTTAACTACTCTAAATTAGAGAATAGATTTTGTAAATTCTGATGGTGAAGTTATTTTTACCGAATGTGTATATATGATTGTTTGGGCTACATGAAACATATCTAACAACTTCGTGTTCAGGATTGTGAGAACATAAATTCCTCGAGTAGTATCTTGCTAAGTATTATGCATCTTGTTTTATTTATCGCGTATATTATATACATTATATATCCAAATACATACATATTGAAACGGCAAGAGGTCTTCTTTATGATGGGAAGGGGGACCATGGTACAGAACAAAATAAGATAAGAAATTATTATACGTTACAGTGGGAAAAGAATGACCGTACAGTTGTATTTTATTATGTAAATTCCTTCCATAGTATGTTAAATATCTATTAGCCTATTGAGTAAGATGACATTCTTCCTGTATATAATATACGAGGACAGTTGTCGATATTGTTTGGTGAGTGCGGTCCCAGCAGTTGGATCATGAGAGGAGCTATAAGAGTGTTGGAAATTACTAAGCACAACACTCAGTTATGCTCCAGGCATGGTTCAGTTTACTATCTATGATAGTGTCAGAGATATACAAGTGCTGTGGCTCTTTACAGTGTGCACACTTACGCTAGACAGTGTCACAAAGCTCTGGAGTTACAGGCACCAATTAGGAGTAGGCAACTGTCGCGGAGCAGAAGGGTACTGGGTCGTGGACCCTCTGGACCACCGTGGGAGATGCATGGTACTAGCCGACACCGGGGACGGAGTCATAGTGGCACCGGTTCACAAGAGCCCGCGGCTAAAGCGGGATGGTCTTGATGTGGTGGGGTTTGACCACCAGGTCGTTACTAGGGATTTTGCAGACGTTAAGTCCAGGTGGTGGTAGAGCAAGGTTAGTGGGGATTTGCAGCACACAGTCCGAGCCCTGGGAGGCAGTTGAAAGGAAAACGCTGCGAACGCAGGCAGGAGTCACGAGGAGCTAGCCATACAGAACGGAACACAGGGATGGGCCAGGCACACTGGAAACGACAGGCAGGAACGGATGATGGGAAATGACAGAACAAGGAGGAAAAACTGGTATCACAGGACCTGCCTCCTCATCCTCGTCTCCAGACTCTGGGCCAGTCTCCCATCCGGAGGACCCTGACTCCCCAGGGGGAGACTCGGCACCCCCTGCAGGCCCCTCCGCCACCTCTGGCCCTTCAGCCTCAGCCCCTCCATCGGCAGGAGAGGCTCCATCCAGGGCCAGGAATCGATTTGAAAGTTCGACCAGCGGGGGGTTGGTTGCACCTTCCTTGGGTACCTTAGTCAGGAGATCTTACGCCTCCCTTCTTTTTACCCTTTTTCTTCTTTTTGGTGCCACGCTTACGCTTTTCCTCTAGCCACGCCCTATTGTCCTCATCCATACTCTCTTAATGGGAGGAGTCTGAGGACGTGGCACCTTCCTCTCTCTCGATCCTCCTGACCTCCTCATCCAGGACATCATCCCCTGGGGCCTCAGCGACAGGTGTGCTCTCCAGGACAGCGCCAGAGGTTGTCCCAGTAGCCCGAGACTCCCCCCGCTCTCTCTCCTGTTGACGCTTCTCTACACGCCTTAGCTGGGCAGGCGTCTTTTCCCTGTCTTTCTTCCCTGGACCCTCCATTCCTCTGCCTCTGCTAGTCCCCTCACCAGCAGATTCAGCCTCATGGCTTTCATACGCTGAGGTTGAGCCCGCATTAGCGAAGGAAAGAGGACAACGACTGTATGGGTGACCGAGATCACCACACAGGTTACACCTAATCTGTCCTGTACAGGATGCAGCGAGATGGCCGAAACCCGCACACAACGCACACTTCTGCACGCTGCATATTGCGCTGAAATGTGTGGGGTCGCCGCACCTGTGACACAGCTTAGGCTGCCCCGGTAGAAGATCAGGATCCGATCCCTCCCCAGGAAGGCTGATGAAGGGATGTGGTCGACTGAGTTACCTGAACGCCTCAACTTCACCATTAAGGTCCAGGCCCCTGACCAGATACCATACTCATCTCGATTTTTCTCGGGTAATCCTAGCACCTCTCCATAACGATTCATCCAGGTCATGATGTCAAAGCAAGATAGTGATTCGTTACGGGTAAGAACGGTCACTTTCTTGAGTTCGCTCTGGCGAACTCAGATGTACCATAGGGATGGATCAAGGCAAAGATGTCAGCCGCCTTGAAGTCCATCTTCAGCAGCAGCTCAACTACCCGTGCCCGAGGGGGACACACATCACTGCCACACCACCGAAGACGGACCCCATTCCTACGTTTAGCACCCAGCCCGGTTGTCAGGAGCGACCATGATGTCTCCCTGCCTCTTTGCTCTCGGAAGGCAGACAGGCCTTGCCTCTCTATCCAAAACGACAAATCAACCTCCTGCCCCGCTACATTGATCGTCCTTTCTCCCTTCTGTAAGGCCTGCAGGAGGCGCCGTTGCAAAAAGCCGCCCCCAGAGCCCAGAGATGAGGATGATGGAACCCTACTTCCCCCAGCAGCAACACTGGCATAGCTCTTAATGGGGGCCGCTACTGGGGGAGTAACCGGACCAACCCCTGCACCCACCACATTAACACTACCCACCTCCATGCCACTCACACCACCAGTTACTCTATCACTCACCCCCATAACTGGTAATGGTTCTGCACCACTCACTCCATTCACATTATCCACCACAACATTACTGACACCATTCACACTGGCTGGACCAGCATCAAAATCAGGGGACATGACCACCTCCGCATCTTTAGGCACAAGGGATGGGGGTCCCCCCGCAGAGCATCGCCCAGAGGGGACCACAACTCTTGTCGCACTTGTGCCCTCCGCATCATCAGTAGCAGATGTTATTTTGCTTTTTCTGGGACTTCGCCGCTGCTCTTTAGCCGGTGTGAGGCGCCGCTGATTTTCAGTCTCCTCAGAATGTGCATTATCCCCAACACCGACACAGAATAATACTTTCTGTCTGGGAGGTTCGGAGCCTTCAGCCTCAGCAACCCCTCCACACTGATCAGTGGCAACAGCATGAAGAGGCACCGGAAGCTGCCACCAGTGCCGGGCTATCCCACTGGGGGACGCACCACAGCACTGGATTTTGATTGTATCGCCACGTCCAAGCCGCCCTGACTGTCCGGCCTTGCGGCCAATGCCTCCCCTACTCCCCCACTGTTACCACAAACAGAGACGGAGCCCATCGCCACATCAGATGTCATACCTGTAATCTCCCTGCACCTTTGCACCGGGTCCACAGCAGAACTCGGGGGGGTTTGGGTAGCAGGGCTTGCACAGTGAGCTGACACTGCGCTTTGCCCGGGGGGGTGTACAGGGAGGGGGGTAAAGATGAAATGGAAAAAAGTGTAAAACTAGCTGACTGGTGAGGGGCTGACTGCTGGAATCCCAACTGATCACAAGAAAGGGACCCCCAGCACTCCAGGGAAAGGGAATCCATTTCGCACAGATGGGTGGGGCGGCAGGTTGATGGACCCCTCTGCTCTATTCACTGTTTATGGGAGTGGTTAGAGATATTCTAACACTGTACTCGGCTAATTCCAGAAAAGTCATCTAATATGCATGACCCCATCAGTTGTGGGAAAGCTATCTTGGTGCAGAGCTGAAATTATTTCAAAATTGAATACACATACTGTCCCTGAATGTATGGTTATATGATACCTTACTGCCACATCATTCTCTAGTGTTCTTATCTATAATACATTGTAGACTTAGTAGACTACCTAGAGTAGATACATAAATGGTGTATCTATCTTCACCAGCATACAAGGCATACACATTGAGCCTACCCCTCCCTTACTATAACCCTGAACGGTATGTATAGAACCACTGATGGGTCTGTGAGATAAATGGAATGAATAGCCCCTGATAGGTTCTGACTAGAGATGAGCGAACATGCTCGTCCGAGCTTGATGCTCGGTCGAGCATTAGGGTACTCGAAACTGCTCGTTACTCGGACGAATACTTCGCCCGCTCGAGAAAATGGCAGCTCCCGCCGTTTTGCTTTTTGGCGGCCAGAAACAGAGCCAATCACAAGCCAGGAGACTCTGCACTCCACCCAGCATGACGTGGTACCCTTACACGTCGATAGCAGTGGTTGGCTGGCCAGATCAGGTGACCCTGGGATAGACTAGCCGCTGGCCGCGCTGCTCGGATCATTCTGTCTCTGGATGCCGCTAGGGAGAGAGCTGCTGCTGCTCAGGGAAAGCGTTAGGGTGTTCTATTAGCTTACTGTTAGGCAGGAGTGATTCTCAAAGAACCCAACAGCCCTTCTTAGGGCTACAATAACGTTCTACTTTTTTTATTTTAATTTGCATCTTTTACCATTTTGTGAGGAATTAGCAGGGGGACTTGCTACCGTTGTGTTTAGCTCTTAGTGGCACACATATCCATAGCAAAGACCGAAGTGGGAAAATTCAGTAGGGGTTGGATTTCTATTAGGCAATAACTCAGTGTCATCTCATCTGGCATAGTAGTGTGCTTCCTTTGATACTTGGCTAGAAAATAGCCATAGGAGAATACAAACAGCTTCTTGAAGCCTACAGTAGCGTTCTATATATTTGATTTCTGGTTGATCTGCTGGTGGCTGTAGTTTCTGCAGTGCATGTACTTGCCAATTCTGAGCAATTTGTAGTGAGACTTGCGACCGCTGTGTTCTGCGCTTAGTGGCGCACATATCCATAGCAAAGGCCGAAGTGGCAAAATTCAGTAGGGGTTGGATTTCTATTAGGCAATAACTCAGTGTCATCTCATCTGGCATAGTACTATGTGTGTAGCAGGTGCTCAGTCAGTGCTATGTGTGTAGCAGGTGATCAGTCAGTGGTATGTGTGTAGCAGGTGCTCAGTCAGTGGTATGTGTGTAGCAGGTGATCAGTCAGTGGTATGTGTGTAGCAGGTGATCAGTCAGTGGTATGTGTGTAGCAGGTGGTCAGTCAGTGGTATGTGTGTAGCAGGTGCTCAGTCAGTGCTATGTTTGTAGCAGGTTATCAGTCAGTGCTTTGTGTGTAGCAGGTTATCAGTCAGTGCTATGTGTGTAGCAGCTGCTCAGTCAATTTATTATAGGGGACAATTTAAATGCATAGGGCAACATAAAATATGTTTGTATTCCAGTTTATTTTAATTATGTCAGATGGACTGTATTTAATATAAATTACAATGGCGGGTAGTAATATACTTTTTAGTGAACACGGTATATATTCTTTTTATTTGGTTGTTTACTATTTATTCAAGGGGCCTGGTATAAGTTATAAGGCATCACAGTGTGTATTGGGTGTATGCAGGGGACACAGTTTTGAGGAGTATATATTTCTTAGGAGCATAGTCTGGGACAGTGTTGCTATTCAGGTGACACTATACTTTAAGTGACTGTGGGGAAATATGGAGATTTCCTGAATCTGAAGACATCTGGGGGCAAATACAGAAGCAATGAGACAAGGTAGGGAGAAGTCATCGTGCAGTTTTGTAGCTTTTGCCCACGACCACTACGTAAGTAACCGCGCCTCTTCTGCCCAGAGAAATAACCTCTTACTATAATATTGAGAGATCCCCTTGAAGACAAACAAATTGTACATTCAGACGCACAATCAGCTTCAGAAAGAACATTAATGGGTCAATTGTTTTCTACATTTTTTTTTCCAGGAAGAACATTGTTGTATCAGGAATGAATGGGCCGCGCGACACAACAAAGGTTCAGTGTCTGCGACTTCTGCGAAGGGACGTTCTGCGAATCCACACATAGACCCCAACGTTCATGCTCCACGTGGTATTCGCGTTGGATAATTTCATGCACACAGGACTGTATCACATGCACTGCCGACGGCCCATATCCACTCCTACGAAGCCAATGACATTGACCCATTTATGCTCAAACATTCCAGCACCAAGAAGAAGTTGTTGGAGTGGAAGGAGACTTTCTCCATGTTGTGTTATATGGAAGTGATGACGTTATTGGAGAAAAAGGAGAAGATAATTGTGGAATACTACACTATAGAGACCAGGCTCTAGGACCCTGTTGACGCATCCTGTATAGTTTGTAGAAGTCCAGTTTATTTTGTTTAAACTGCAAAAGAAGGTGAAAATGACAATAGAAGGACACATCAAGGGCAACATAACACCAAATTTACTATGGCCAAGCAAAAAGACTTAGAAAATGGTCTGAGCACCAAACGTAACCACTGCTCACGGCACCTACTAATAGAAAGTAACAACAGCGAAGATGGTGGCAATGCATGGAGTGGACCATCCTGCTCTTCTCAGTCCTATTCTACGCCCCGTCTCTATCTCCTAACCTAAATGTCTTCAGATGGACCATAAAGGCAGAACTAGAAGTCAACAGTCTCTAACCAGGCAGTACACCGCCCAAAAGTAGCCTTAGGAACTAATATATGAACAAATCCATAGATTTTAGGCAATGAGAAAAATGGGCCACCAGTTGGGAGAACCTACCCAGGGATGTGGTCCAGTGTTAAAGAAGATGTCAATTAATGAAGTGGGTCTTAGTTCAAGGTCTTGCCCAGGAAGCAGAGGTGTCCTGTCACCTTAGCCTGTCAGGAGACCAGGCCCAAAGCAGAGGTCCATCATCGAGGACTCTGCTCCAACCCTGCTGTTTAAGCAGCCAACTCTCCAATCCCCAGCCTGAAGTTATTAACCCAGGTTGTGCACATCTCCCCGAGGACCTAAGATCCAACCAGACAGCAATACACAGCTCAAGTTTGCTGCCGTTGTGGCCGTTGCCTGCTTCCAATAAAGGACCGTAAGCTATTCTTTACCAACGTGCTTCTGAGTGATCCCTGTGTCAGGCTGTATACCACCAAGGGCGCCCCATCCTCCATCACCAGGGATCCCCATCTACACATTGGGGTTGCCGCAGGGAGAAACCTACATGTTCAGCCTCTCCCTCTATTTTCTTCACATCACCTGCGGGAGACCTGCCAGGCTGTGGACGAGGCCTCCATTCCTGATACCAAGCCCCATGATCATTGCCATGCGCTAGATCGCACCAGCCAGCCAATCCGGTATTCAGGCTTCTCTCCAGCCCCCGAAAAAGGCAAGGCCCGGGTGGGGGATGTTGGAATTGTAGATAACATTGGGATCTATTGTGGACATTATGGCAGATAATTTTTCCATGAAGCAGCATGAGAGAGCATGGCAGAAGGTATGGAGCCACCAATAACTACCGGAACTCATCAGCTATAGACTATATGACTGTGGAGGGTGGTTCAGGATGGTCCATGAATGGAGAGGAAGTATTTTGGATATGGAGCATTATCTAAACATAGGACCTAGAAGTCTCTACAGAATGGATGACACTGGTGGCTGCCGAGGAGCCTGGAGTCGAATCCTCATTACAGCAGCACAATCCCTATAAAAGCTGGCAGCGCTCCACAAGGCAAATTACAGGAGAGAAAGCCACTTGGAGATTGTACTTACTTTGTCCAAATGATGGAATCAGAATCTAAAATCTTCCGATCGACTACCGGGGAGGTTTATTGCTTACTAATAGGAAGGAGGGGAGAGAAAATCCTTTCTTCTCTTTCCTCGGGTTTATATTTTAGGTTTGTTGTATTTGCGGATAAACATGTCGTGGGCTTGTGCTTTTCCATGGCAGCCAATCTGAAAAGCTGAGCTGCAGAACATGCTGAGAGCCAAGGTTCAGGGGCGTCTGCTGAAGACTATTCCATACATTTTGTACTTTGTTGGACAGTTGAAAAAAATCCTTTTGCTGTTGGTCATCTTCTTGAGATTGTAATGCCTTATAATGGCTAACTGAAATATAAGATGTTACTAGCAAGCTTTGGGGACAGCTAAGATCCCTTCATCAGTATCCAAGTTGCGGTTGTGCCACTATTGGGACAGATGCCCACCAGCATTGGTTGGAGCACCACCAAACTTGGGATGGGTGGAGTGGAAGTGATTTGCACATATACTGGGATAAATTCTCTGGTTCAGCTCCTCCCCCCTAAAAGTGGGAAGAAGAGTTAATATTTGCACCGTATTTGGACATTTACACTCATATTATACGCTCAGCGGAGGCCATGGATGGATACTACACAGTGGCATCCGTCCCCATAAGTTATAATGGCTTTCCCTGGGTGTACACTGTTCTCTACAGCAGGATGATGCAGACTACGGTGCTTTTACATTCCATGTTTCCTGCTGAATGTGACATATAAGGAGCAGATGGAGGCAAAAAGGATGGCTCCACCTCTTGGTATGTTTCTATGGATATGATCAGTGTATATGCGGGGAGCTGTACGTGTGCCAAGAAATGTGATGCGAATGTAGCATTGAAGACATCAGCTGGATTTTTGGAATCATTCTCCTGCTGCTGGATACTCACTGTTCCTTCTTTTGAAAGTGCATTTACTTTGCAGTATTTTTAACACTTCCCTTAATCTTTTCCAGAAATCTTTAAATGGTTTGATTCTCCATATGGTTCAGTTGCTTCCAATGTGATTTCTTTAGTTTAAAGGACATCTACCACCAGGATTATAGACTGTATGCAAATAAGCCTGAGAGGCTACGCTCCATTAACACCTATGGAGCTTGGAGCCCCTTAGGCTCATCTGCATACAGTCCTTCGTCCTGGTGGTAGATGCCCTTTAAAGCGCAACTGCAATATTTTTTTTCACAAATCAATAGCTCTTTCCATGTAGAGCAACTTTGCCTATTATCTTGATTACCCATGTGCAGCAGTTTCTTTGCTATCCTCCTCAGTTTAGCCTACTCCTGCAGTATCTGTGTCTTCTGGCTGTTCCTGTGATTCCATAGCTTTGTTTAAAAATATGGTTTTAAAGAAGGGAGAGGCTGCTGCTCCCTGCTCACTCTGGAGGGAGGGGGAGGTCACGTGACAGTGCTATGTGTAGCTGAGTGTGTTCAGCGCTGTGGATGCAGTAGTCTTCTACACAGAATAGTGAGAAACAGGATCTCCCTCTTTAGTATCAGTCTCTCGATCCAAGTCTAGGATTTTTCAGAGTCTTCTCTGTCTCTCTCTCTCTGCACCCCCACCTTCTGCTCTCTGGGCACTTTATACACAGCAGGGAAGCTGTTAACTATAAAATTCATGTAACTGTTTCACTGCTAGTTTCTACTACTTATTCCATGCTACTCCAGATGATGAAAGCTGCCAGGCAGCCTAGTCACTATATACAACCAGTATGTACATTATGCATAGGAATTTTACAGATTTTGCTACTAAATTATTTAATGAGAGATCAAAAGGCATCATAGTAACTGTGGGCAACCTAAATTTGACTCAGCTTCAGGACAGATACAGGAAGAGGTTAGACTCTGCCCATTTCAATGCTGCTGAAAAATATTTATGACATGTAGCTTCAGAACAGAAAATGATATTACTCTGGAAAGAAAGCACAATATGGGCACCGATCAGATCTCACTCTTTAACAAGTGGCAATTCTGTGGGAAATTACTTATCTGCTCACACAATGAAGGCAGCTAATAGAAGTATAATGTTCGATCAGACAGCACAGACATGCCCTAGATTTAGCATCAGACACTGCAACTGGTCAAGCACTTCCAGAAGTTGGTGATAAACCTTGGATGAGTAAGATGGTGCGATGGCATGTATGAGCTCCACATATCAAACTTTTCTCTTTTAAGGTACAATGGGGATGTGAACTAGCTGTTTTTCAGCTATCCTGGGGCACAAATTATAGAGACAGTTTCCTAAATGTCAGGGTAATTGTGTAGTTCTATGTGAATATATCCTAACATGAGTAATATATCAGTATTTGAAGCTTATTTCTTATATGGTATATATCAGTGATTGCAACTTTTTTGCGCGCGGCACACTTTTTTCTACTTAGAAAATTCCTGGGGCACACGACAACCAAACAACAATAGCCAACCTGCCCTACACCGTCCCAACGGCCTCCCTGTTACTACTAAAAAGGCCCTAGCTGCCCCTTGTATAATATAAACCTCTCGCGGCCCCTCCCTGTACTAATATAAAGCCGACCGTCAAGCTAGCGGCCTCCTTTACTAATAAAGAAAATGACCCTAGCGGCTCCCAAATTACTGAATATCCAACCATCTAGCGGCCGTGCCCTATATACTAATAAAAAACCTCTAGCGGAGACCTCCTTCCCTCCTATAAACAGGACCCACTAGCCGGCCAACAGAGGACTTGACTAATGAAAGAGCACACTAGCGAGGACCCCCCTTACTCGATTGAAAAGGCCTAGAGGAGACCCCAATTTACTAATTAAGAGCCCTAGGCCTCCTTTACTAATTAAGAGCCCTAGCGGCCCCACTTTCCTAATAAAAGGCCTAGTGCCTCCCTTTACTAAGAAAAAGGCAATAGAGGCCTCCTTACTAATTAAACGCACCTCGAAGGCCTCCAGCTTTACTATTAATTAAACGGACCTAGAGGACTCCCTTTTAATTAAAAGGCCCCTAGAGGCCCTTTAATCATAAGGCCCTAGGGTCCCCCTGTACAGAATAAAAAAAGGCACATAGCTGCCTTCCCAATACAAATACATAACCATTACTTTAACCTTGATTGTCTGCTTCCGCGTCCTTACTCCTAATGTGATCCGCCCATTCTGTAGTCCCTTCCCGCGGCCTGTCACGGTGACGTTACGCGACCTGAGGTTCAGGCGCGTTCAGTCAGTGCTGGGTAGCGCGCGGTGAGGAGACAGAAGATGGGACGGCGGAATCGCCGCACGCGGGGCTTGTCGGTAAGTGGGGCCGCGAACTACGGGGCGCGGCGGCAGCAGCACTACAAAGGGGCACCATAGTCCGGCCTTTTCCCCCTCCGGCGGCACAACATGAACCATTGTGCGCGGCACACATAGTTGTGGCCGCGGCCACAAGGGTGAAAATCACTGGTATATATTCTCACTGCCCAGGTCCCACCTCCAGGCTACTTGACCCTCCCAGATCCAAAGTTTAGAGAAAAACACTTGCAGATACCTCAAGTTAGGGGGGGTGTTTTACTCGGGGCACCCTGGTGATACGTTTTACGTATCGGAACAAAGCCTGATATAACATTCGCAAAAGTTTTCCTTCCACAACCTGTTGTGCCATCCAAAGTTGACCGTGATAAACCCTCTATGTGGAATGTTAGTGCCCATGCATGGCCGAGACCAGGTGTGACCCCATAGCGCAATAAGGAAGACGACAAGTTGGAAAAAAGATCGCGAAGTCTTGCATTTCTCGGAATATTGATCTTTCCAACATCACATTGAACTGCCACTGTAAGTCCCAAAGAAAGGCTGGATGCTCGCCCCACACGACCACCTGCCAGCAGAGGCCGGCCCCTGTGGATACTCTCCATGGGTCCTCATTCTCAACACGGCAGTAGAAGGTGATCTGCAGTTCAGCATGACCCGGTCAGGCATCGTCTCATTACGTATGGAACGTGTGACAACCATTGAACCTGCCGATGGGACGTAATAAGGTCCCTACACCTGTCGCAAGAAAGAGAGGCGTCACACCCAGAGGGTACATGGCGGGGGAGGGGGGGGGGGGGGGGGGGGGGGTGGGGGGGGTGGTGGTGGGTCGCGGGCGAAGGCCATCTCACATAGCCAGGTAAGTCTTTGCGGTCCTCTGACCGCCCGCCTTCCCGGTCCCCCCGCGCTCCGCCAGGGTGCGGAACACACGGGATTGCAGGTGTTTCAACGTGCTCGCGCGCGTCCGGTCCCTTCCCACACGACTCTGTCCGTGGCACTTCGAGCTATTCAGGGTTAACTCATTCGAGACAATGTGCTGTCAGCACATGTAATGCTCTGCGGCGGTAACCTCGTCCCCAACTCCAGCCCAATCCGTCGTCTGCAGTATATGATCGGCTCGCTCAGAACAACTAGGTAGATGACCTTCGGGAGTCTACCATCGTCCCCCTCTCCCCCCGTTCTCCCCCCCCCCACACAAAAAATTATATATAAACAAGGGCAGGCACTAGAAATTACAAAACACGACACATCCCTTGTCTAAAATACGCCGACCACATAGTCATCATAGGCCCTACTCGCCAAGAACCACCGTCCAACTCCCACAAGTAGGCATTTCCCTTGTGCCCGAAACTGCCACGCTCCTCATCAACACATATGAACAACGGTTTTTTTTCACGCGTTTAACCCCATAACGGAAAATGGGTTTTTTTTTTTTTACCAATCACTGCATTTTGTTGGAATTTTTTTCCTGCATTCCCCCGTACACGTATGGACTCTTAAATACCGCCATCTGACGTGAAATTTGTTACGCAGAACCGTCTCCCCCCGCCTTGTCCTGGCCAATCACAAGTTGCTTTGTTCTGAATGTGGGGAGTGAACAATGAGCAACGCAACAACTAGCGCAAGAGAGCCCGCGAAGGGTAAGACTGAGGGGTGTGGCGGGGAAGGGGGTCAGTTAAGAGCATTTAGTCGGCACGCCTCCTCTGTCGTGCCCAAACCTCTCATTACCAGAAAGAATTCAAAAGCTTGACCTCAACTTTGTGAGGAGCACGTTGTGGCTCCCATGACTGTTTCGTGCTGCCCATCACGTTTACTTTCTTAGATCCCATAGGAAAGCATACGTTCGTCGACAACCTGGGGCACAGCTTGCTTCTCCCCCCCGCCCTGTGCCCGGACGTCCGGCAGGTGACGCGGAAGGACGGTTCATTGCCCTTGGGGCAATGCTTTTGCGCCCGGATCGGATCCTCCGACTCAACCGACTTCGCTGGGCCCGAGTCACTGTAAAACAAGTATCAGCCCCCCCAAACCGTTCTATCCTTCCTTGTTCTCACCTTGATCAAGCTAAAATTTCGGTGCAGGGACAATGCCCCCTGTCACACAGCACCCCTGTGTTTCCGCCCCCCCATTTTGCCATAGCCAGCCGCTTGCCGAGTGAATAGAACATGGCAGACAAGAAAGATCGACACCGGCGGAGAATCCGAGCTGGTGATGCTACACTATAATAGTCCCCAACTTCCCACTCGGTTCGTTTCCGTTCGGGGCCAAGCGAAGCCGCAGTCACACGAACTGCTCAAGGAATAACAAGAGACTGGAAGAAATTGGGCCAGGCAGCATCGGCAGAGCGGGATGGCGCGACCGGACCGCCTCCGGCGAGCGGTGCGCCCCGTAGTGCTGATACCTGTCGGCGCGGGAGTGCTGTAGAGGTCTCCTGTGGCAGGCGGGGATTGGAGGTATCCCCGTGGCCGGGGGGATGGGCACTGAGGTCTCCTGGCCGGGGGGGCTGAGGTCGCCTGTGCCGGGGGCGAATGAGGTCATCTCTGGGCAGGGCTAAGGGGTCTGAGGTTCCAGGTAGTCGGGCGGGCTGCGGTATCACATCTAGGTGGGTCGCCGGGTGGTGCAGGGAATGGTACTCTGTGTGTAGCAGGACGCGGGGGGAGGGGCGTGGGATCTGCGGTGCCGGGGGAGCGGAGGGTCTCTGTGGCAGGGGGAGCTGAGGTCCTGTGGCAACGAGGGCTTGGGATGAGGTCTGTAGGATGCAGTCGTGCCCTACTGATACGGTGAATGCTGGGACTTCAGATAATGCGTTGCCTCTTCTCTGTGCTGCCGTCTTGCCGTTCTCTCCTCATCATCAGTTTTTGTTTTAAAAAATTTTTAGGTTGATACTTAGAGGCTTGTTGTACACCCGCCGTGAAGATAAGTGGCCTGAGGACCCCATTTACAGAGGACATCAAATGGGATAATGGAGGATTACTGCTCTCTCCACTTAACCAAACCCGTATTCTCCCTTTGATCGCACTAGTATAGAAACATGTGGGTCTTTCAATATTTATAATGTTGGCATTTTTTTCCGTTGTCTAATTTTAGCAAAACCCCCCCAACCCCCTTGTTAGCAGCGAAGCGAAAATAAGGCCAGGAGAGTAAATGATTAGAGAGTAGAAAACGGTTAAGTAGCGATCCACGCGGGAATACATCGCCTCGCAGGATCGAGCTGATGTGTGAATATGTGAAATCCTCTCTCTCCCGGAAGGGCGGGGGAGGAATGTCTTATCTGAAAAAAGGTGTAACTAAAACACTAGACATCAACACAGACCCCAGAATCATAACACCAACAACACGATCGGATGGTTCTGCCGGCCTCCCGCCCGCACCCCTCTCTCAAAACAACACCAACAGAGCTCTTGAAATATAAATAGATGTTTAACTGTTTACGTCTTAGAAAACCCGCACCAAGCCCCCCCACCACAACCCGAACACACGCACTTGCATTTCATGGTTTAACATCTGCGATTGGTTACTAGTAAGGTTAACGACATAAACTAGTAAAGGATGCGAAAAAGATTATGGCTCGCGTAGTCTCCGCACAGGTGACTAAAGAGAGAATCGCGCCCCCAAGTAACAAACACTAGTAATAAATTAGATCTCTTGACGGCCCCCTCCCTTCTTGCAGACATTGCTGTTTTTTTAATTTTTGTTTTTTGGGAGAACGTCCAGAAAAAAACACAACAACCACCCCGCCCCCACCTGAAAGGCTAAATATTAAAGGGAATCCAAAATGCTAGAGGGAATGCTGAAGGTTTTTGAAGTACAAGAGATTGTGGTGGTGACACCACTCCCTTGCAAGAAAACTGAAACCTTCGGCAGTTAAAACCTCAGATGAAATAGCAACTGACAGTTCAAAACGTCTTGAATAACTCTTATTAACCTCGATGCACCAGGAGACAACCGTTTCGAAGATACTTGTGTGCTATGTAACATAATCATTTATGGCCAGTCGAGTCTTTTGGGACCATTCAGACTTGCAAACATTTGCCGGGCTGTGCAAGATTTATCGGGAGAGTTGTTGCGACGGGGCCAATGGATTGTCCGGCATGGAAGTTCCCTTTAAACATAATGAGACATAAGGTAAAATTATAGGGAAGACCTCGGTCCCACTCGGGTTGTCGTGATAATGAAATATGTAACCTGTAAACATTGCGGCAATATGGAGAAACGGAGACAGATCGGTATTAGACTTAATTTAGATCCTGAGCCATTCCCGTGCATGTAAACTTCAACACGATTTTGCTGTAAAAATGATCTATGATTTACTGAATCTAGACAAACCTTTTAAAGGCTTTTCCCCACCTTCTGTGCTCCTGAGGTAGGTTCCGGAGCCAATCTGTCGGGCCCCTATCAACAATTGTGACATCTGCCGCCCAATCACCTTGGTTGACAAACAGAGGATGTCGAGTGATGTTGAATAGTTCTTGCTACACCAAATCATGGCTACGAGTGGTCAATGTTCATGACGACACCCAAACCCGGAGAGTAAAGCTGGGAGAAGGAGGTAGTATAAGCTTTAGGTGGCATGCCCCCCCCACTTCCCATATCTCTCAAATTGTATAATGTTTAGAGCGAATTTACCTTTAACAAATTGGAGGCAATCAGTCGTTTTAGTCCAAGGTGTCACAGCGGAAGTCACTGTTCGGGATGGGGCGACCCAATTTTCCCATTCGGGTTCGGGTTCCCCGGAGATATTGCTAGATTGCTACAAACCAGTTGTCCTTGGCCATCATAGCCATGCTAGCAGCTATTTTCGAAGTGGCTGTGCGGCAGCAATCTCGCAATTCTCCTTGGTGCCCATGACCCCCCCCCAACGGGACACTTAGGTCCTCTTATCTCTATTACATGGATTGCTGAAAGTCATTGACCGCAAACTTACAGTGGGAAAGGGGCGCTCCGTTGCTGTCGATGAGGTGGTAGAGGTGTGAGAACCGAGCTTGATGTGACCTGCTTGACCCTCCCCATAGCGTAGCTTTCGACTGTAGCCATACTGTTGAGGGTGTGAAATGGGTTATATTATTTATGACCTGAAACGTCCTGCTCGCCCGCCTCATTCCCTACGATAGAGCCCGCTTCACTGACGCTAGCAGCCCCCCATTCACTCGCTAGCGCCCCGCATTCACCTCGCTAGCCGGCCCCCCTTCACCTGCTAGCGCCCCAATTCACCTCGATAGCCGCCCCCATTAACTGGCCGCCCCCCATTCACTCGCGTAGACGCCCCCATATCAGCGCCCATCTCTCCGCGAGATCGCCCCCTCCCTTCCCTCGCTATGAGCTGACGGACGGACCCATCATTGGCACGAGCAACAGACGAAGGCTAGAGGGCGTCCGGCCCAAGGTAGCGGAAGTGTTCCGCACCATCGCTAAGAGGCCGAGCCGACCCAATCGACCTCCGATAGCCGCCCCAATTCACTAGTCGCCGCCCGGGCGCAGATTGCACCATCGCATAGCCGCCCCCATCACCTCGTAAAGAGCGCCGCATTCCACCCTTGCTGTCGCCCGCGTCCGCATACCATGGCTGCCCTTCTCGGCCAGGAAACAAGAAACGAGATCAAATACGATGAAAAGGAAAAAACACACGCATCGTCAGGGGGAAAGCCACTAGCCCCCGCGGGCTCCCACTTTCCCGCTATTCCCCCCCTCCCTCCTCCGTCACCGCCTTTCACCTCGAAATTCTAAGACGGACGGACCGGCGACGCGACAGAGGAAAGAGGAGGACACAGTGCGTGGTAACAAGAGCAAAGCACCCCGTCACCCAGCGTAGGACTGCACCTCGCGGACCGTTCCCCACATACCGGTAGTGACCCCTGTCCATTCCCCTCTCTCGGCCGACAGCGCATTCAACTCGCATCAGCCGCCCGCATCACCTACGCCAGCATTTACCCTTTGACGGCCTGCGAGGGTACGTCGCCCGCGTAACGAGTACCAGTGCCTGACGAAACCACTAGAAGGAAAAAAGGAGAAATGGAGAAAGGCTGGATAATGCCTGGCGTCCGGCACCTGCCCACACCCACTCCTGTTTCCCTAACAGTTAGGGAAGAATAGGAGCAGAGAGTAGTGACTTTTCCTTCCCCCCTGCGGCTTTTGCTACAGAGCACGTTTATGAAGTGCAGCTGAGATTAGCGGGAAGGCAAAGTAACTAAAGAGCCGGGCAGCTCGCCATTCTAGCCCCCATCCTCGTGGCATTCTGCTCTGCACTACCAACTACGTCGCCGATTATTTTTTACCTGTTCGAACCTATTTCTGCAGCAAACTTCGCCGCATACGTTACAAGCGCACTTGTCAGCACGTAGTGGGAAAGACTGTACTAAAGAATAAGCGGGCGAGAGCGGGAAACCAAATCATATACGGCCCAGTTGTTCGCATCTGCCGGCGGCAAGAGCATCGGTCCACGTGCTGAGATGCCATTTCCACATGCCGGAAGACCCCTCCATGTGAAGATGAGACTTGAATCAAGGGATGAGGGTGGCCGGAGCGGGAGAGAGGAACGAAGAGAGAAAAAAAACGGATTGGGAGGCGAAAGAGGGCGAACCCCGAAGGTAGCGGTTCCTGTTGCAGACCCGGTACGTCACGCAACGGTAGCTGGATCGAGAGAGGGTGGACCGTCAGAAGGGTATACCCACGACTGGCTGGACGCGATCGCCACCGCCAATGATGTAAGCCCGCAGAGAGAGCTCTCTGGCTTGACCATCCACCTAGGACGGATGCAATGAGCCCGTTGCCGCTGTGCGACACTCCTGACAATAATATTATGGTCAAAGGTCAACCTCCACTTTAAGTTGCCATCAGCCCTTCAACAGTTTATAAACATCGTCGGAGAAGTCGCATTATAGACATTTCTATAATCACTACCCCGCAAAAAGTTCAGCCCTCCCCATTCCCCGCGTCCCGAGTCTACTTACGTTACGGATGAAGCCCCACAGTCATTATCAGTTCCAAACATTTTCATCAACCTTCATTGCTCCTGGAAACATGATCCCACGTGCTGTAGCGATCTGTCATTCTATACTCTTCGGCTTCCCGTTCTACTACGGTTGGATTTTACGTTTCTGCAGTGAGATGGTGAGCGGAGGGGACCATTACTGCCCTCATTCCTTCCATAGGGTCAATTGGATGAAAAACCATTGATTACAATGAGAACGCCCTTCCGAGCCCTCAACAGCCGCATGAGGTGGGTTCAACAAACGAGGAAAAAAGCACGCCAACTAGACGCCCATCTTCTATTGGCTTTGATGTCAGGTTAGTAGATCTGAAAATGTTAGTCAAAGATGGGACTTCACTCTGCAGGATTTTCCACAAAAACATGATTAAGGATTGAAAGACTACAAATTTCCGACTGCTCTCCCTGCTTAAAGTTTAAGGCACGACGTCAGATAAACCGGGACAAGACGGCCATTTTGGGGGCCCCCACCCCGCCACATTTAAAGACCTAGGGAATGAGGGCGGCACCAATGGAGGCGGCGGTTTAGCCCCCAACCAAAATAGATGCTGCCACGGAAGCGGGTGAAGGGTTCTCCGCCCGCAAAGCAAACAGACTTAACTTGTCGTAGTCAATGGCAGTACTTTCCTCCTGAGAAAAACTAGTTCCACATGACAAAAATCTGACACAATCGCGTGACTTTATTGCTTCCCTTTTGCCAAAAAATAACTAAAGTGTTGCAAGCAAAACAAATAACCCTTTCAAGCTTTATGCAAGAAAATACGGTGAGATAACAAAAGGGTGGTAACAATTGATTGTGCGGGTTCTTGGGGGCGGGGTGATGAAGATGTTGGTGACTGAGACGAGTGCAGCAAAATGTTTTTTAGAAGCCTTCCTTCCTTGAGGCAGCTTATACTCTCGTTACGGCTGTGATTGTAGGTAAGTACCAGGCATTGTTGTAAGTCTCACAGCCGCCTGGTGGGCGGACAGTTTGAAGACTCTGCACATTTATATCCTGACTGTCAGCGATATAATGAAAACCCGAAGATACGAGTGGTGACGAGGGTGGTCTGCATTATGCCAACGGTCATTGTTCCCGACAGATACTTTGCCTGGTTGGAATGATTTGAGGACTCCAGAACAGCACCTCGTTCTACCCGTCAGTAGACGTAGCACACAAGGTGAGAGAGGACCTCGAAGTGAAAATGGCCCTGATATGTACACCAGTTGCAATCCAAAAAATGTACGTTGCAGCCGCGCGGCATTCCCAACAAATGCCACGGTCATGAAGTTGGGTGGAGCCATAAGTCGTAAGCTGACGTTCGTTCGACTGGCCCCTGGAGGAGAAGCAAGGTACCCGCTCTTATGTCATTTACAAGGCAAAGCAACGTGTATTGTGGAACATAACCATGGTTACAGCAGGTCAGGGAGGGCCTGTTAGAAAGAACGAGGAGTTTTTGGCTGGCCTCTGGCTCCACGCGCCGGCAATCTCCAAAGGGGCGTGCTAGTTTGTTCTCGGCTTGGGGTATTTCATCGATGATGTGGGATTCTTCTGGACTGAGGGATGGGTAGTATGTCATCGAAGATCGGCTGCAGGTCACAGGGCGAGGCGAACCTGGCGGAGCCCGCGGTCCTTTTTCACGGTGAAGACGCTACATCAATTGTGGAAAGAGTGAATAATGCACAGACTTTTCATACATGAAAACCCAAATATCCGGGGTTGCATGTGTTCAAAGAGGCACTCCACCCCGATTCTACCTAAAAGGTAGATCGCAGTGGTAGGGGGAGAATGGTATGTAATTTTTGTAAGCGGCTACTGCGGTGGGCGTGTCGTAGCCGGACTGAGGCTACAAGTCGCGGCAATCCAAGTCCAAATAGCCGTGTTCCTCGCCTAACCCCATACTCTTGGCGCTCCTCGTACTGCGCGCCCGCGTGACCGAGTACCCGGCGTTTGTGCATGCGCAGTGAGTCCGGACTCTGAGCAATTGGCATGACGCAGAACGCGGGGGTACATGGACAGGGTGCGCAGTACGAGGCGCCGCCCAAGTGAAATGTTTAGGCGGGAGAAGAACGAGCTATGGGGCGTGGAGTTACGTACGCTGTGACGTGTAGCCCATGTCGGCGACTACCAAAATGAATACCCGCTTATTAAGGTTACTAACAGGTGCGGGACGTGCGGATCTTGACTAAGATGAATAGATATGTGAGCTGGCACAATTGTACCCCCGGTTCTGTTAACCGTTGGTTCAAGGAGCCCGTCTACTGAGAGCCGAGGAACCATGGACGTAGAGTCTAGCATAGCAGGAGAGGTTCTGAGTCTATCGGCCCAAGAACAAGAAAACTCTGTATTATCCATGGAGATGGTTCTATAGTCAGGGTGCGGGTTCGGGGGCTTGGGGGAAGGCTCCGCGTGACATTGGCGGTTAGGATTCATTGGAAGGGTCGGATTTGTCATCTTCTATCTGTCAAGACAACACAGAAGAAATTATATGAGGGCTGGAGACAATGCATCATTTATTACTTTACCCCACGATACAACCGCCGCTTCTCCACAGTCCGGCCACATTACACACGGTCAGAGGACACAAACGAGTTCGCAGACAAATAAGGGAAGGAGATTAGCCCAGCATTCAATCATAACCAACACTTCGTGTACTAGGGGACAGTATATAGTAGTTATTCCTGACATAGGGGTCGAGCTTCTAGTAGTTTATCTGTACAATAGGGGCAGTATTATAGTAGTTATAGTCGTGTACATAGGGGGCAGTATTATAGTAGTTCTTGTATTGTACATAGGGGACCAGTATTCTAGTTCGTTCTATTCCTGGACATTCGGGAACAGTATTAGAGTAGTTATATTCTTGTGCCCAGGGGGCAGGGTTATTTATAGATAGTTATAGTCTTGTACTAGGGGGCATCTTCGGACGTCTCTCTTTTTTTCCCTCGGGGCCAGTATTCTCGTCGTTCTATTACTGTACATAGGGGACAGTATTATAGTAGTTATATTCTTGTACATAGGGGCCAGTTATCGTCTTTCTCTTCCTGTACATAGGGGCAGTATATGTAGTTATATTCATGTAATAGGGAACAGTATTATAGTAGTTATATTCTTGTTCCTCGGGGGCAGTCTTATGCAGTTATATTCTTGTACATAGGGCGGCCGTATTATAAGTAGTTATCTTCTTGTACATAGGGGCAGTCAGTATATAGTAGTGATAGTCTTGTACATGTAGGGGGCAGTAGTATAGTAGGTTATTCTTGTTACCTTAGTGGGCAGTATCTAGTAGTTCATTCTGACATAGGGGCAGAGTATTCATAGTACTTATATTCTTGTACGTCGGGGGGCATTCTTCTAGTCGTTATCTTCTTGTACATAGGGGGCGTTATGATGTAGTTATATTCTTGTAAACAGGGTGGGCATTCGTTATAGTAGGGATCTTTTTTACATAGGGGCAGTATTATAGTAGTTATATTCTTGTACATCGGGGCAGTCTTATAGTCGTTATATTCTTGGACATGAGGGGAGTATTATTATAGTAGTTATATTATTTGTATCGTAGGGGAGCCGTGGCATATTATAGTAGTTATTCGTGTACATAGGGAGGCAGTATTATAGTAGTTCATTTGTTATCCATAGGGGGGCACTGCTGATAGAGTTATAGTCTTGTACATAGGGAGCCGATGTATCGTAGTCTTTCTTTTGCCCTAGGCGGCAGATTCTCGTCGTTATATTCGTTTACATAGGAGCAGTATTATGGTAGTTTATTCTGTCCTATGGGAGTATCGTAGTTATATTCTTTGTACATAGGGGGCAGTATTATAGTAGTGATATTATGTCCTCGTGGCAGTTATAGTTAGTTATCTTCTTGTACATGGGGGCAGTATGTAGTAGTTATATTCTTGTACATAGGGGCAGGAGTATTATGGTGTTATAGTCGTGTACATAGGGGGCAGGATAGAGTAGGTTATATTTGTCCATAGGGGGCAGTCTCCTAGTTATCTCTTACATAGGGCAGTATTATAGTAGTTATATCTTGTACATCGGGGGGCGTAATTATAGTACATATATTATTGTACCATAGGGGGCAGTATTATAGTAGTTATTCCTGTCCCTTGGGGGCAGGGGCAGTATTATTTAGTTTATTCTTGTACATGGGGCAGTTTATGATTATATTCTTGTCCCTAGGGATGCATATTATGTAGTTTATCTGTACATAGGGGGCGTAGGTAGTGTTATCTTATATTCATAGGGTGCCCGCTTTAGTAGTTATATTCTTGTAATAGGGTGTGCAGTGCAGGTATGGTTAGCAGGGTTCTATTCTTTACTATGATACATTGGGCGGTTCTGATTCCTCCTTCCCCATACAAAGGTGATTACTGGCAGGGATATCCATTCCTTTATGTAAAGAACGGAATTGCAGCAGCGTCCGCGGACGTGTGTGTACTGTATACAGCCTGATAGTACATCCAAGAACCACAAGCTGCATCCCTATGTTTGCTGTGTAAGTATCGTCCTCATTGGGGCCATAACATCAGACATGGGGTGCCGTACAAGGCTCTGCTTCTCCTTCCTCCCAGATCAAGATTGGGTATCGCCCTTATTTGCTATGCGTATTCCCCTGCCTTGCACTAGGTCATCTCTTGCCATATAATGGAAGAAATTAGGACATATGGTCCACACCCCCACTAGCACTACACAACTCCAACTTACCTAGCCCATATCACACTGCTGCTCCCGTGTTCTAGATAGAGGGTGTAGACATTAGATGAGATGTCAGTGAGTGGGCGCTCAGCAGAGGGTGTCTCATTAGTCACTGACAGCCGCCTGCATGGAGAAGACATTGATATGCAGAACGTGGCCGGGTGCGTCTAGCGGCAGATATCCCAGGCGGGGACACCCCACGCACGGAAACGTATCGTATAAATAAGACATCATCCTCGCCCGGCTCCTCGTGAGCTCATCGCGGGCGTTACAGGAGTAGGAGAACACGCAGTGGCGGGTCGTCCTTCCCCTGACCCATTGTGCTGGGGAAGAAGTGGGTATCCCGTCACATGACAACCGCTAACCCAGGTAGACGTTCTAGGGGAGACCGCTGCCCTGGTCACATAAAAAGTTGCCCCCAACCCACCCGTAGTGTGGAAAATAAAATACCAACCCAAGAAGAAGATCCAGTCCCCCCAAAAGTGCACACAAAATAACTCCCCAACAGCACCAAGCAAATCCTCCGTGCAGCTCAAAATGCACCACCACAAGCAAACACACAATACCCTGCCTGCGCAGTGCCGAATATCAGCATTTTAAAAAACAAAATAAGGCAAACTTTACCACCACCAAAGTTATGTAATTACCCCCCCTAGAAGCGTTCACCGTGAAACCCAGGGCAGACCTACAGAAACCCTACCCATACCGCCCCCCAGGCAGACAAACAGAACCATACAATAGGCGACCCCGGTAGGCCAGACCACTCCCGCCCCATACACTACAGGAGCCCCCGGACCAGACAATACACAACATACAAATCCGGCCTCCGGACCAGACAATTACAAGACACCAAAAAGATACGAGATCCCGGACCAGACCATACAAACCCTCCACTCCAGCCCGGCCCCGCCCCTCCACCCCCATCCCCCGCCAGCCCACCCGGAGACAATACCAGAACCCTACCCCTCCCCGCCCCCCGGCCCAGCCCTACAGCCCAACCATACAGGACCCCGGACCAGACAAATACAACACCCCCCCCTCACCGCCCGGCCCAGACAATAACAACCATACAATACAGACCCCGGAACCAGACCAATACCACAACATCCCCATCCGAGACCACCGGACCAGACAATACACAACAATACAGACCCCGGACCAGCCTACATCCCCCCTCAACACTACAGACCCCGGACCAGACCTCACAACACATACAGACCCCGGACCCCAGCCAACAATAAACACAACAATACAGACCCTGACCAATAAATAATTGCTGGCTCCCTTTTCCGTATACCCAAATAATGGTTGTATGTGTATCACCCCCCAGTCCAGCAGTCCACCCGACGCCAAGTACAGCAAAAACAAGACAGACCCAGACCAGCCATACCTCCCGCCCCGCCGACAATAACCATAAAGACCTCAGACCAGACAATATCTAACCCCATGGCCCCAGTACAGACAAGAAATAACCAACAGGCCCAGACCAGACAAATAACCTACACATCTAACTCGCCACACTAGACCAATATAGTACATAAAGACCATCAAACCCGCCAACTCAATTTCACTGACCCAGGGAGGGGACCCAGCACATAATATTACTGCCCCAGACCAGACAATAAATACTAGGACCCCAGACCCGAACAATTTATACGGGACCCTGGTGGCAGTATAGGGTTGACCTTAAGACTATCATTCCTTCATGTGCTTACTATTCTCTCCCCCCCCCCCTGTACTAGTGGTGGAGGAAGTGGAGGAAGGTCAGACCTACCAGATGGTTTATCTGTAGTCTGTCAAGGCCCCTGACCCTGCATACAAAGCATAAAATGCCTGGATTTGTGAAATCAACTTTGACTTATATAAGTTTTTTTTTTTTCATTCGTGAACCGCCAGTATACCAGAACAATCCCCCTCAAGGTTTTCTGGTCCGTTCCCAGGCCTGTGTGTATCCACCAAATCGTGTTACATCAGGTCACAAGATAAAAAAACAAAAAACGGGAGGGGAGCTACAAGTTCAACTCTCCACCTATTGTGTTATTGGGTCCATCACCAAATAATACGTTCGAGACTGGTTTATCTCCTTTCTGTTAGCTCTCCTTTTGTCTCCCTAATACTCGATTAGTTCCGGCCTCGATTCCTCTGGGACACAAATCACTACATCCCTCCATGTCTCCATTCTCGGTAAGAGCCTACAATCTGATTTCCTTGCTGCCGGGGCGGGTAGGGGGGGGGGGGGTTTATGCTGGTGACCGCGATGGAAATTACATATTTGTCAAATATTTCTGTTTCTTTGGAGGAAAAAACATTAAAATACAAAGTCTAATCATTGCTTTGTTTTCCGAGAAAATACAGTTCTAAATAATAACTCAGATCCTATCCCGGGGGCCACCGATGGAGGTGGGATCCATGTCCACCACCGATACATGTTTTTGTTATTTTCCGGAACTTCGCCAGAGGGATTGTTGCCTTGAGAAGCGGCACTGATCCAGTTTACAGGGTCCATAGAAAAAGTCGACTCATGTTTTTCGCACCCCCCTCCCCCATGACAGATAGGGTTGAACGACTTTGGCTCCACGCTCCACCCATTAAGCCTCAGCCGCTACTGTCCGTATGCGGGAACGCAACGTTATAAATCCATTGTAACTCCAAGCCTCAAGGCTGTGAACGACAGAAACACAAATGAGCGCGCTGGCGCGGGCCTGGAGTGGTATTGCGTTATTTACAGGAAACACTGGCATGCGTCGGGTGGGGTTACTAGCTAATGGTGGAGGTCATGGAGTTTGGTCATGGGGGTTCCCCCGGCAACTCGCCAGGTGGATTATACGTGTGGGGTCACTGGGGGCCTTGTCCGTGTGTGGTCCTCGGGGCAATTACTAGGAGGCACCCTAGGGGGTGGAGGTTGGATTGTGGCTAGGGCATTTGAATTTTATGGAGAAGGGAGATGTTAATTTCTTGACGCGGTGGAGTTTTTTTAAAAGTTCTGCAAATGGAAAATGGAACCTATCAGAGAAGGAGAACCCCTTCTTCATGGGCCATGCAGGAGTAGATGGACGTCCCTGCAGTACACATAATCTTGACCTTTAAGGCACGGACAGAACACTTGCGATCGGTACTCTCTTGAAGGTTAACGGTTGTGATGGGGGGAAAGTTGTAACGAGGAGAGAAGAGCGCAGGCACTAGACGTCCCCCGGCACTACAGGGAGCAGCCTAGACGCTAGCGGTTGATGGAGGATCTCAGCGCGTGCTTGGCAGCAAGACCTGACAGGATGTTGTTGATACCCATGCCCATCCCACTGGCACCGGCACAACAGGGAGGGAGGAACATATAACGTTACCATAACCTCCCGGTGAACCGCGACCCCACCGGGGGAGATGACAGGCATTATACCACGGCCACAAGAATTACCGTACAAACCCGTGGTGTCATCTACAGACCCCCACCGCCTCATCTGCCTACAGCTATGGGGAGCTAACGCCGGGTATTATTAACGGGACTAGAGAGAAATATACTACACTGACAAGGTGGAGGCAGATGGGGGGTTGACTAAGAAATGGCAACAGGTGAGAGTGGTGGGAGGACCATACAGCACTGAGCAACTTATTTTCTTGGTGGTCCATTTAAAAATAAACAAGGACGAACACCTTACCACCCCTGCTAGGACAGCCGAAGGACATGTGATAGCGGCTGGGTGCTGTGGAAGAGGCCTCCGCACCGCCGCCGTGGTGAGCAGTGGTTCTCGTGTATATGTAAAGCACATCAGGGCTGGTAGCATTATAGCCTGAGCACATAGAGCACCCGGGTGGTGGGGATATATTCTGTGGGGATGAAGGACTTCTCACTGGGGTACAGGTCCATCCTACCAGATGATCTTGTGTGATTTCCACGTGTTTGGCTCCCAGCATCAGGAAACAAGGCCAGTTTTTAGAGTTGGGTGCATGTAACGTCCCTCAGGCCCATAGAAGAGTGGAAACTGGTGAGCATCGGGCACCTCCGCCTCAGTCAGGGGAGATTTTTGTCCCCATTTTAATAATGTCAATTGGGGTCCTAAGGTTCTGTGGTAATCTTTGGGTACCTTCTTGGAGACCAGTAGGGACAGCTCCTACGGCTCTCTTCTGACACATTAGAAAAGTGAAAAAAACCGGACAATAAGATGGTCTTTATATAAAAAGTTAACTGAGAACTTCTCACACGCAATGTCATTACTGAAGTCATTAGGAGTGATTCAGCTGGAGCCGGCGTAGATCCAGGAGTCTACGAGACGGGACCCCCTCAGTGCCAGACACATGCAGCCCATTAGAGATGTGTATCTGGACACAGAACACAAGGTTATATCACAGGAGGGAAGATCCGGAATCTTCTCTTACATTGTATAACTCAGGTCTACAGACCACGTCCAATACTGCACCTCCAACACATTCATCTCACACCCCAAGATCCTATGGATACAACAGACCACAGGCACCTGTGTGACATCACATGACCGGGGATTTAACGGGCCGTGGATCTGTGTGACATCACATGACCAGGGCTATAACAAGCCGTGCACCTGTGTAACATCACATGACAGTGGTATAACAAGCCATGCACCTGTGTACAATTACATGACCAGGGCATCTAACCGAGCTCTGCACCTTGTGTGAACTCACATGGACAGGCTATAACGAGCCCTGCACCTGTCTGACCTCACATGACCCGGGTCCAGCAGCGTGCAACTGTGTGACATCACATGACAAGGGCTATAATGAGCCGTGCACCTGTGTGACAGCACATGACCAGGGCTATAACGAGCCCTGCACCTGTGTGACATCACATGACACAGGGCTATAACAAGCCCTGCACCTGTGTGACATCACATGACCAAGGACCAATTTTTATCCATAGGAAGTAAACAATAAGGCTTCACGTTGAATGGCAGCAAGCTGAGATCTAGAAAATAATCTATACAGAAAGTAGATTGGAAATTTCAATAACTTAATTGCACAAAACAATATGAATTACTTTCCGAAAGTGGACGAACCCTTTAAGGTTAAGGTGCTATATGGCTGTACAGTAGTGCTAATCACCTTGCACATAGATGGTGCAATAAACATGTAATATGTAACCACATAGGGAGACAGCGGGGGCCATTTATCCTACAGTAGGCGACGTGCAGCCATAAATTCCTCCTTAATAACCCGTCTGCGCCATAAACGGCTGTACTACGGGTAGAGTTATAACCCCCTGCAGGAGGGATCAATAGCAGCGACGTGTGCGCTCACTGTCTCACGTTATATCATCCATCCTCGTCACACACCTTCATTACAGGAATAATCACAGGGGCGCAAAGTACTTAAAGGGAACCTATCATCAGATTTACTGTTCCAAACTTACTTGCTCATGACATCTGAACAGAGGATTCTGTTATCTCCAGGAACCAATCTGATTCTTTAAAAAAAAAAAAAAAAATCTTAATAAAAATATTCAAATGAGCCGGAGGCGCTCGGGGCTATGTTACCTCTCGGCTCCACCCCCTGGTAATATCTGCCGCCCCCCGCCCTGTCCATGGCAGCCTGGTCCTGCCCACCGATCAGCTGATCGTCACAATCATGTTTTTTGGGGATAAAACAACAAGTCATCAGATAATAACAATGATGGCAGCAGCAGGGGAAGGGTGTGCTGATTCTGTGGGAGGCAGTGACTAGTCCCATCTCGCATATTACATTCGACTCTGACTTGAAATGGATGAGACAGTGTCAAGATTATGAGGACACAGTCATACAAGGAGAATGAGGACAGCAGCAGGAGAGGAGTGTGTTGATCTTGTGGCAGGCAGTGACCTGGCCATTCTTATATCATAAGAACAATGTGTATGTAGGGGAAGGTTCTGGAATATGGTACTTGGATAACAGGAGAGAAGGTGCTGGGTGGTCATGAAGCTGGTGGGATAGCAGCAGCAGAAGAGGAGTAGCATGCTCTTGTATGAGACAATGACCAGACCACTCTTGTCTTGTCTTATGTTAGGGTACAGGCCACAGAGAGGCAAGGCAGTGTCATGAGGACACTATACTATCTGTATAATAGTGAGGACATCTGCAAGAGATGAGTGTGTTGATCTTGCGGGAGGCAGTGACCTGGCCATTCATGTAGGAGAAGAGTCCTGGATATGGTGGGAGTTGACCTAGTAGTAGTCAGGCGATGAGGGAGAAGGTGGGAAGGTAATGCAGCTGGTGGGAATAGAATAGCAAGTATTACTTATTAATGGGAATATTGACAACAGCGGGGGAGGAGTGAGCTGCTCCTGCGGGAGGCAGTGACCTATCCACTTCTGTAATTGTAGGAGAGAGAACAGTGCAAAGGATCATTAAGTGCAGGTGGTAATGGAGGCTAAATACTCAATACTGGATGGTACACGAGTCTCCTGACAGTAGTAGGGCGAGGAGCATTGCCAAAGCACCACAGAACGATCCACAACATATCTGACGCCAATGGTTTAGGATATTGAGCTCAGCAACACTAAAATGAGGAATCCGACTGCTAAAATTATTAGACCTCTGGATGGAAGGTCATCGCGGGGCACAGAATAAGACGTCTCTGGTGACCTTCATCCAGGATCCAGGATTATCTGAAGGACATTTGTTCTCCATCTGAATAAACATAGCGGATTTCTTCTCTACATAAGACGGGAACCTCTCCTGTCATAATAAAAGGTATAAAATATGAAGATTTTAACATTCAGCTCAAGTAGATCTGCAGGAGCCTTATAAGGAACGCCGGAGACTGCGGAAAGAGGCGCAACAAGACCAGGGATCTTCTAACTCGTGAACGGTAAAGGTTGCAGGACGGTTCTCATCATGTGACAAGGGAAAGGTTTGTGCAAATATTGGAGAAGACATAAGCACCCATTGCCATGTAAGACTACCCCAGGTATGCCTGGTGCGAGTCCCAGAGAAGCCTTGCTAACAATGCGAGACCTATGCATAAGGACCATCAAGTAGTGCGCCTCTCCAAGGACACGGGACTGCCAAGCCGGTGCCCTCCCCAATAGACCCTTGATAAAAACACCACGCTACTCGCCTCTCAAGAAAACAAACAGGTGTCCATCTAACCTACATTACAGTCACTGGTTTTGGGTAAAATTAGTGCTCCTCCATTCAAAGGAGCGATAATTTGTATAAATTTCCCCATAAAGCCCCACCAGTAAGACTGAATACATCATCTGGATCTCCACAGTCAGAACCAGAACTACCCATAACCTTCTCGTTGTGATGAGCACCTTGAGATCCCGCTCCCAGGTCCGGAGCAGATAAGTCGTCTTTCCTCTGCATTGCAGGGGTTTCTGGCAGATGAAGCATCGGGACGCGCTTTATGAAATGTGTTCCTCCAGTAATTTCATTACAGACAGAAACTGTTTGCTGGACTTAATCCACTTACACCGCGGCGATGAGCCACAACAGATCAGGGCACGTTATAAGACGCCATGTCCTAAAAGGTGATGGGCAACAACTGGTAGGAACAATCCACCACTGGGAGTGATCTACCATCAAGCAGAGATCTAAACCATTATTATTAAAAGTGAACCTGTCACCAGGGATGTCATTATTAGGTGGTGTTAGGTTACGATAGCCTATTACTATGATGATTTTGAAAATGCCTTTGTCCGCATTCTGAATACTGCCACTACTTTATAAAATGTTTATTTCCCAATACCTGGCTCCTTGCCAGTAGAGGGTGGAGAGTCCCGAGGGGAAGTGCAACTGCAGCCTGTGTCTCAGTCTCCATCACCCTCCCTCCCCTGACTGCTCAATGCAAATGACAGGGAGAGGTGAGGGAGATGCATGAGGGAAAGGGAGAGAAGACTGGCACATGCACACACAGGCTGCCACAGCTGCCCTGTTTCCCCTGGGACTCGCCACATGCTGCTGGCATCAGTGGGGGGGGGGGGGGGGGGGGGCCCAAAGGGGTGGGTTGAGAGCTGAGTAGTCTGCAGCAGAGACAATTCACATGTTTTTTGAAATCCATCCAAACCAAAGCCCAACCCCTGGGACTACACAGAGGATTCTGTCAAGATGTAAGGTTAGTTACAATTATATTGTAATGCAAATGCTTAGAAAAGGCAAAACAACATATTTGCACTGCAGGTGTCATGGGCTTCTGCAACCTGTATTTTGTGAAAATGAGGTTCCTGGTGACAGGTTCCCTTTAAGAAAGCAAAAAACTTTCTATATCTCATCCCTACAGACTGAAAGGTTTACCCCCTAAGCTCATCTGTGTCCTCCTGTCAGTCTTCTGATACAGTATAACAGTTATTTACTAAGTATGGAATATAAACTATGAGCAAATTAAGTGGTGACAGTCATCATTAATCCTACTCCAAAGCCTAAGTGTCCTCTCCACTGATCTAGTCCTCCTTGTGTCCTCCTGCCAGTCTTATCCAGTGTGATAAAGTTACAATCTAAGTGCAGGACACAGAACCTTCCAATTTACAACCAGAAGATCGGAGCCTCCACTTCTGTAGGAATCCATCGCTACCTTTGGCTTTTGACAGAACCTTCATTGATGCTCTGAAGCCACCCGAGATGGAGCAGTAATTCCTTCTATGAAATCAATGCGCCCCTCAGCAGCTGCGTCTGTCTGGACACAGAACTCAATTGAACTTGTCCTGGTCTGGAAAGTTACAGAGAAGACGGAACAGTCATCTCACTAAATCTGTCAACTAGATCTCAAGAGCTTCATATGAGGTCAGCGGAGGAACGTGACCAGCGACCGGCCCTCCAGGACCGTACCAGGTGTCCAGGATAAGGAGGTCAGATCTTTTTCATTTGTGCAGATGCTCAGTCTGTCTTGGGAATTGTATATCTTGGCTTCATGGGGGTTTGGGATGTTTCCAAAAAAAATCCATCAACTCTGCTTCCAGGAACCTTGGTCCAGGGAAAATTAGGGGTTCCTCAAAAAACGATGACTGGGTGATTCCTCCTCCAAGTTGAGGATCAAGAAGTTTCAAAACGGCTTACACTTTCTGGAAACTTTTTAATGTGTACAGGTAACAATGAGAAGGATGGGTGCTCTGTAATGGGGTGTGGTAGCAGAGACGGGTTTTGGTGCTACGCCTCACCCCATCAGAGGGGCAATGCATATCTTATAGTAAACAGAACGGTAACACAGAGCGGTTATAAGCATTGCACACGTTTTTGGTAGGACCTATACCCCCCTAGATAGAGAAGAAGTCGTTATAACCGTATACACTCCAGACAATACTCTGTGAGCTGAACCCTTCCGCAGCAGCATAAATGTCTATAAAAGTCAATCCTGTATGTGCAAAGACCTACTCTCTGTTGAGGAGAAGGGACAATTGTATCCATCAGCCCCATCTAGCCCTGAGCTCAGCTGAGTAGCACCCAACTCAGGCAATGCTCTGCAAGCTAAAAACATAATCAGCAGCTGCATAAACATATCTTAAATACCTCTCTAGCTCTACACTGTATACAGCACATCTAGACCATGCTATGTGAACATGACAGCGAATACAATGTAGTACAGACAATGCTCTGTGAGCTAGACTGGATACAATACATTGTTCAAAGATATATCATTAAATAATTGTCTAGCCTGCATACAATAGTACCACACTGCTAGATAGATTGTCTAGTCTGGATACACCAATAGCACACTACAAGAGAGATTTATGCTGCTGCGGGTGTTTAACTCACAGAGCATTGTCTAGACCGGATAGAATAGTAGCTCACTACTAGAAAGATATATGCTGCTGCAGGTCTTTAACTCATAGAGCATTGTCTAGTATCATGCTACCAGTGCAGTGATGGTGAACCTTTTAGAGATCGAGTGCCCAAACTACAACCAAACCCACTTTAAATGGCAATTTAAGCAGTAACATGTTGCTACCTGTTTTGTCATGGCTTTTAATTGCATCTGTGTCCTGAGGGCACAATACAGTTTAAAGAAAGAGGAGAAATTCAGATTATCATTGTAGCTTCCTTTCAGGGGCCCCTGAACAGGAAGAATTGTGGGGCCCAGAGCAGGAGTTCCAATAATAACACAGCCTTGTCTGGACCTCCTTTGAGTCCCGTCTGGAAACTCTGTGCTGGGGTGGGGTGGGGTCCTGGGTGCCAACAGAGAGTGCCCCGAGTGCCACCACTGGCACCCATGCCACAGATTCGCCACCACTGTCATAGAGCATTGTCTAGCCTGGTTACACTAGTAGCATAATACTAGAGAGATTTATGCTGCTGCTCACAGAGCATTGCCTAGAGTTATGCTGCTGCTCACAGAGCATTGTTTAGCCTGGATACAAATGTTTCTACTTCTCACCTGAAAGCAGGACTTGCCATGTACAGGATTACGGTCTCTACATGGAAATGGATTTATCAGGATGGCCAGACATTGCCTTGGCCTCTGACTGACACTCGGTAGCATCATTTTTTCTACTTAGAAGGTGAAATTCCATGAATTCTAGATCGATATAAATCAGGAAAAGCTGTGAAATTCTGTAATTAGCAGTTTCATAGTCATTATTTTGCCACATGAAACCTCCCCCAATGATGTATAGACAGTATAATGGGCCCGGTGCCCAGAGCTCGGATGGCTCCCCCTGGTATCTACTATCCTGCACAACGTGTACATTTTATACATTGTCTTTATTCCATCTGTACAGAAGAGCTGGGAATAGGATGTAGTGACATAGAGGAAGGGCTTCTCTTGTGATACTGTCAGTGGGTGACAAGGTGAGACTGGCATCAAGGTGATTCTGGGTCATGAGCTCAGCGGAGCGGAGCCAGTGTGCAAATAGCACAAGAGACTGGAATAACAAGTCATGCCAACCCGCTGCCTACAGAAACACACAATGCCGGGTATAGCTGCAGGGCACCGCTAAACCTGGGCGACTGCTGTGCTGAAAACAATTCACAAACAGGAATATTCCGGTTACTGGCACAGAAGACAAGCCTGGCACACCGCAGTGCCCACCAACCACAATACCACACAGCATGGAGGGCACAAAGTACTGGAAAACAAAGCTCAACCTGTGGTGTCCCACAAGTACAAGACCATACAACATGGAGGTATAGATGGTAAGTAATAAACGCTGGCACAAAATCAAAACCTGGCACCGTCCTGCCCATTCGGTACAGTAATCCACAACGTGGTGATAGAGCCGGACGTCACCAAGTGCCGGAACAAACACTAAACCTGGACGACTGCTATAATACAAAGCAAAGAGGATATCTGCCGGGCGCTGGCACTAAAAGAAAATCTGGCACAACGCTGTGCCGCCAAACAAGATCCTTGACATTTACCAAGTGCTGGAGCAAAAGCTGAATTCAGAAAAACAAAATATGGGGAGTGTGGGTGGAGAATGCCAGCTGCTGGCACAAAAGCCAAACCTGGCACTATGGTGCCTATCAACTACCCTAATACAGCTTCACCATTCTCAGCAATGTTTATTGGTTTTGTTCCATCTTCCTTTGAACATGCACCTGTCACACCGATCCTGTAGAAGCCATCTCTAGACCCATCTGCTGAACTATCACCCCATCTCACTACTTCCATTTGCTTCTAAACTCCTGGAACATTATGTCCATCTGGGACTATCCTCCTACCTTTCTTCAACTCGCTCAATGACAATCCAACCCAATCACCTCCGAGACTGCCCTGACCAAAGTCTCCAATTATCTAGTGTCAGCCAAGGCAAACATCATTACTCTGTTCTCCTCCTCCTTGCCCTGTCCTCTGCCTCTGACACTGGTGGCCATTCTCTCCTGCTGCAGACACTTTCTTCTCTTGGCTTCACTCACCTGGCCCTCTCCTGGATCTCCTAATACCTCTCCAACCGGACGTTCAGTGTCCATCACTCTCACACCTCCTCTTCACCTCGCTCCCTCTCTGTTGGCGTCCCCCAGGGTTCTGTCCTGGGACCCGACTCTTCTCCCTCTGCACCTCTGGCCTTGGACAACTCATCAGCTCCCATGGCTTCCAATATCACCCATATGCAGATGACACACAGATCTATATTTCTGGTCCAGATGTCTCCTCTCTTCTAACCAGTTTTCCCAGAATATCTATCAGCCATATCCTCCTTCTATTCCCGTTTTCTAAAACTAAACATGGACAAAACAGAACTCCACCTCCAGAACTTTCCTCTATCCCTCCCACTAGACCTAACAATCATAATTCATGGCCCACACTCTCCCCGGTCCCTAAAGCCTGCTACTTTGGAGTCACCTTTGACTCTGCCTTAAGCCTCACATACAGGCCCTTACTACAACCTGCCGCCTCCATCTCAAGAACATGTCTCGGATCTGACTCTTACTCAATCCAGAGTCCACAATATTGCTGGTCCATGCCCTCATTATCTCCCACTTGGACTACTGCAACTATCTTCTCTGTGGTCTCCCAGGTTACGCTCTCCTGCCCCTCCAATCCTTCCTCAACTCTGCTGCCCGACTAATCCATCAGCCTCCTGGCTTCTCCACAGCTTCTCCTCTCTGCCAGTCTCCTCACTGGTTTCCCATTGCACAGTGAATTCAATTTAAAAATCTCCATATATCTCTGACTTCATCAGCCAATACCGTCCCGCACCTAATCTCCGCTCCTCACAGGACCTTCAGCTTCATTATTACCATCCGCATCTTCTCATAAGCGCATCCAGGACTTCTCCCGTGCTTCCCCCAGACTCTGGAAATCTCCACCCAAAAACGTGTCAGACTCTCCCCACCTTCCAATCCTTCAAACGTAACCTGAAAACCCTCCTGTTCAGGATCTACCACACACAATAACTGCTCTGCTCCCTCACCTCATGTCTCCATCCCCCCTTCCCCCTTATAGATTGTGAGCCCCCAGGGGCAGGGTCCTCCTCCCACTTGTCTCCTGATATATAGTTTTGCATTTGTTCTTGTATTAATGTGATGTATGTGACCCCCTTACTGATTGTACAGCCCCATGGAAGTAATACAGCTCTATAAATAATAATACAGGACGCAAAATCTGAACATTGATTACCACCATATCCACCACCTACAAGACTCCACACGATGGAGTATAGTGGACTAAGCTATACGGTACCAAGCACTGGCACTGATCCCAAGAGCTGGTGCCAAACCCATAACCGAAAAAGGTACCGAGTGCTGGTACTGATTCCATTTCTAGAACGTACCAAGCTCTGGCACATATGTCTTAACTGGTTGCGAGTCCAAAAAGACGATCTGATAAGTATATAACACATAATAGTATAACATGCATAATAATCACACACACTGATGAGGTCATACCATCCACCATGTTGGATCCATGTGTAGGTTTTTATATTTGAGCACAAAAGTCAATGTGTTCCTATGTAGAAGACGCCCACACGTACAACTAGAGAGAGCAGCGTCTAAATTTAGCAGATCAGATAGATATATAGATTTTCGCCGCGCCTCAGGTTCCCTGATAAATCTCTGTGTATAAGGTTACCCCTACGAGGCAATGCAAACATCAGCGTGTATCACACCTCCCTACAACCACACACTACACCTCCCCCGCCCCGCGTGGACTACAGGCTCGTAATAACATTATTACACAGATCTGTGTTTATATGAGTGATGTCAGCCGAGATCTGAGAACACATAACATCCACACCTCATCCGGACCGGACAGAACCTGTTACAGAACACCACAAGGCACATCTATGTCCGACTCTCACAGAACATACATTATCCATAGGCACCATGTATCCCGTATCAACTAGCAACAATATTATAATAGTAATGATAATATGTTTATAGAGGAGGAGGGAGATGCAGCTGCAGTATTTCCTCTGAGTGTGTACAGGTCAGTGCGCTGTGAGAGGGGGGAGGGAGCAGCTCGTAGCAAACTGAAGCTGAGAAGAGACAAAAACTCAGCAATTACATATGAACAGAAGGTTTACTTTAAAGAAGGAAAATGACCCAAAATATTGGGGTTACAGACACCCCATGTACATGTCAGAACAGAGAGGCAATAGCTTTAATTATCGTTTTCCGATGTCTCGGTTGTTCTTTAAATGTTCAGCTGTGTCAGCAGTGAGGCCTCATGGCTCAAGGTTTCCACAAAGTTGTAAATAGGAGGCGCGTGCCTCATGGTGAGGCCTCCACCAGTCACTTTCACGTCCTGACACTTCTTATTTATGAGCCTGTATGACGTCTCCATCCCCAGAGGCGCCTCCAGTGGGTTTTCTATGATGTGGAATGGACGCGGGGTATTAATAGATCCGTAAACATCACACCCCAGGACCTCAGTTTCCGGGAGATGTTGCAAGGTGCAGGAGTCATCTTTAGGAGTAATTCCATCCAAAACACAGCAAGTGAGCGGAGGTCATCACTACATCTCCCTTACAAAGGAGGAAACGGAGTTTATCCTGACAGGACTCCTAAAAAAAGACAATGAAAGTCCTGATCAGCCCGGACTCTCCCCCGTCAATCCCTGTGTGTGTGTGGGCGGGGCAATCTGTACTCTCCCCGTCAATCAACGTGTGTGGGCGGGGCAATCCGGACTCTACCCGCGTGTGGGCGGGGCAATTCGGACTCTCCCCGCCAATCCCCGTGTGTGGGCGGGGCAATCTGGACTCTCCCCGTCAATCAACATGTGTGGGCAGGGCAATCAGTACTCTCTCCGCCAATCCCTGTGTGTGGGCGGGGCAATCCGGACTCTCCCTGTTAATCACCATTTGAGGGCGGGGTAATCCGTTCTCTCTTAGGAGTCCCGTCAGGATTTACTCTGACTTTCTGGTCCATTTCCTATAATCCTGTACATCTCAGAGCTCAGCATCTCTCCCTATACGATATCCTGCTCAGAAATCCTCTGATGGGTGCAATTTTAGGAAATTAGCCAAATTTTGTAATATTACAGTCATGAGCATACAGTGTATGGTACGGCACACGTTACGGTGCATCTATGCCAAAAATCTTTGGGGGTCAAACATTTACACCACATCTAATAACCCTATAAAAGCAGCGGTTAGTCACCCAGTATCTCCATAGCAACCAGACCGACGGATCCCACAGAGGATGCGATGGTCTATAAATAATGTCAGAGGGGGCACAGGACAAGGGCACGGCCGGCACACCGGGGGCCGTGTGTGGGATCTGGTCCGGGCAGGTTCACGGCAGCTCTCAGAATAATCGGGGAGGTTTGATTACAGCGTACGGGGAAATAGGAGCCACAACAACAACACATCCATTATTCAGGACAATGAGGGGGGGGCAGCGCTCAGCTCCGATACTGCCTGGTAACAGCGTGGTCAGGACAGAGCGGGACCGCACCACCAGGACCCCCCCCCCCATATATAATGTATTATTAACACTACTGGCACCAGGGCAGAGAGGGACCGACACACCCAGGACCCCCCCCCCCCATATATAATGTATTATTAACACTACTGGCAACAGGGCAGAGAGGGACCGACACACCCAGGACCCCCCATATAATGTATTATTAACACTACTGGTGCCAGGGCATAGAGGGGACGGCGCACCAAGGACCCCCCATATAATGTATTATTAACACTACTGGCACCAGGGCAGAGAGGGACCCGCACACACAGGACCCCCCCCCCCCCCCCCCATATATAATGTATTATTAACACTACTGGCACCAGGGCAGAGAGGGACCGCCACACCCAGGACCCCCCATATAATGTATTATTAACACTACTGGTGCCAGGGCAGAGAGGGACCGACGCACCCAGGACCCCCCCCAAATAATGGATTATTAAACACTACTGGCACGGGCAGGGCAGAGAGGGATCGCACACACCCAGGCCCCCCCCATATAATGTATTATTAACACTACTGGTGCCAGGGCAGAGAGGGACCGACGCACCCAGGACCCCCCCCCCCTATTAATGTATTATTAACACTACTGGCACCAGGGCAGAGAGGGACCGACACACCCAGGACCCCCCCCCATATTGATATTACACTACTGGCACCAGGGCTAGAGAGGGACGCCGACACCCAGGACCACCCCATATAATGTATAACATACGGGTGCCAGGGCATAGAGGGACGGCGCACCCAGGACCCCCCATATAATGTATTATTAACACTACTGGTGCCAGGGCAGGAGGGGACGGCGCACCCAGGACCCCCCATATAATGTATTATTAACACTACTGGTGCCAGGGCATAGAGGGGGACCGACGCACCCAGGACCCCCCATATAATGTATTATTAACACTACTGGTGCTAGGGCACAGAGGGACCCTTTCCCATGTTAACCACTTCCAAAAAATCTGGGCAACAATAATTAGAAGACGCCTTAGAAGCAGAGAAGGGACATGTAGGTTCTCCAGAGAAGTCCAATAACTTCTAAATGAAGTCCCCTCACTCTGACACCGCAGTTCTCAATGCGTTTACTCAGCGCCAAGACTCCCCAAGCCCCCCCCCCCATCACATCTCCTCTAAAACACCAACATCTCCTCCTGTCGTGCTTGATAAGTGAAACACAGCATGAAGGAGACGCCCGGGGCCACAGGGAGCCCTTCATTAAAATAAAAACGGTCTGGCTTCTGGCAGATGCGGCAGAGTCACAAAAATTAGACTGAAATTTTTGGTCCATCAGGTGATGGAAAGTCAAATGTGCAATGTCGAAAAGAAGAGTACCCACCCACCACCATCCTCATCCTCATCCTCATCCTCATCCTCATCCTCATCATCATCATCCATGTAGTCTACAAAACAGACCACAAGCACCTGAATATCTAAGAACGGGGCTTATGTTAAAGTCAAAATGGTGGTCTACTTCACCCGTGGACAATCCATCACTAGTGTTATCATCAATTCAGTTGAGATCCTGTCAATTCCTGTCCCCCGACCCAAAGTTTGCGGTTAAGTTTCAGAAGATGAACTCTCCTTGTGCCTTCCTGATGATTCAGGGTTTAGGTCTATAGACGGAAAAAAACTTTCCTAATAACAACTCTTCCGATGTCTTGTTCCCATCAGAAATAACTGGTTAGGCCACAGCCTAGACCGGTGATGGGGAACCTTTTAGAGACCGAGTGCCCAAACTTCAACAAAGACCCGCTTATTTATCGCAAAGTGCCAACACCGAAATGTAATTTGTGATTTATACTCCCTTCTCTGTCACAGTTTTCATTGATACCAGCCCCTGAGGACACCAATAAAGCAGAAAATAGTCCCAGGTAGAGCTGTCACTTTAAAATATCTCTGTGCACAGCAAGTCCTGGGCTGTCTGGGACTGCAGGAAGATAACGGGAGTCATCTCTGGTGATGGCCTGAGTGCCCACAGAAAGGGCTCCGAGTGCCACCTCTGCCAGTGCCATAGGTTAGCCATCACTGGCCTAGACCCATCTTAAACCCAGCCAGGTACTTCAAGTCTGTTTTAGCCTAAGGTTTAATTGACCTTCAAAGACATAAAGGTCTCCATCTCAATGTAGTTCTCTCTCAACTCAACTCTTTTTGTTTTACATAGGAACAATGGTAGGTATAAGACATTTATGGATACTCACCTCTCTCTCCACTTAAGGCCCCTGGTGATCTTTTGTTTCCGATCTCAGCCGCTACCGGAGAAGTGTCACCACTGGAGCAGTGATGGGCTCGGTGGGCATCTTACGTATCAAGAGACAAGGAAGAGGTAAAGATCAGCCGGGGCCTGGAACGGAAGAGGCGCAACCACCAATCACACGGATCAGGTTCCTTGTAGGCCCATTCCATTTATATCTATGGAGATAACCAAGCAGTCTCTAATCTACTTAGACAAGGGTCACAAGGAGCCCTCGTACTTGTGACCCGTTGTCCTCCAGTGGTTTGACCCTCTCTAATCTACAATGGTTACCCCATCCTGTAGGTAGTGGATAAGTCTGATTTGTAAGCAGTACAGGCAAATAATATTGTCTGAAAGAACCCACTTAACCTAAACAGCCTCAATTCCATCCACCTAAAGTTCACTGTAGGACACAACGGTGAATGTCCCCAGTTGAGGGATATGGAGCGTGACCAGATGATGTTCCGAATGACTCGGTGCTGAGTGTTACTCAATATAATTAAGGTTTAATGAAGAGTGCCGCGCCAATCTATTACCGGATTCCACATCTGCCACGCTTGTGTCTTCACCGCACTCATCCCCCTGAGTTGCGTCACTTGTCTAGGTCAACAGGGAGACGACTGCACGAGAGGACAATTATTTTTTGGGAGATTTTAATCACTCTATGAAACGATGTTGCACCTCCAAGCACATTACACCGCCTCCAAAAAAAAGTATTCCCAAAACCTGACACCAAGTTGTATAAGTAACCCCTACCCTGCTCCAAATACTGTCCTCCAGCTCCATTCTTTGAGGACAAAGAGTAACCCCCTGATAACTATGATGCACCATACTTTATGGATTGTCTGACCGTCACTCACATCCTTGTCTAGAACAACATACCATATAAATTCCCGACAAGGTGCATGAAGGCGCATTAGTAACAGAATGCAAATACTAGACCACGATCAAGCAGGGGATGCTAAGCGAGTTCAACTTAGGAATCAAAAGAACACATCTAGCATGTTCTTCTAGAGATAACATCCAGACGAGAAGACATCTGTAAAGCGAAGAAGGATCAGATCCTTCCATGAAGGCGCTATATCTGGAGCGGGCGGTGCCATTTCTGTTTGGACACCACCAGAACACTATGTGACTATTATTTATACATGGATACAGTCATAATCTTTGGATACACAGAGCAGGAGCAGCAACACAGAGGAAAACACTTATAGGATTATGACGGGCACCTTCATGCAACTTTGTGCCAAAGCTTAAAGTTGTTAAAATTGCAAAAAAATTTAAAAATAACCAACCTTGTTCTATACTTCTATTACCAGATCTGGCCACCAACCAGACACTGAATCTGAGTCTAGCTCTATACATGGAGCACAAGAAGAGTCCCAGTACCTGCACAGTATCCTCCATGAGGCCACGGATCTTCTCCACCACGTCGTTCCTCCGGTGCTGGCGCAGAGCGCTGATGAGCGTGGCCAGGCTGGCTTCAGGTCCACGTATGGTCCAGTGCTGCAAGGCTGCGTAGGCGCGTTCGTGATCCGCTGTGTAGCCGTTGGAAAATGCCGCCACCTCGTGCTCGTTGGCATTGCAAAGGAACTGATAGATATCTTGCCACTGGCTGCCGACCTGAGCGGCTACCAACTTCAGGATGTCGATACCTGCAGGAAGAAAGAAATTATGGAAGTCAGTACAAAGCTAAGCTCACAATATCAAGCAGCCCCTGCTGATCCAGAGGTCAGCCTACACCTTTATACTGCCCCTGATGATTCAAGAGTCTTTAAAGAGTTGAGCTCATGATGTGGAGTGGTCACTGCTGATTCAGTGGTTAGTACAGAGTGGAGCTTACTCCTTTAAGCAGCCCCTGCTGATTCAGTGGTCACTACAGAGCGCAGTTCACACCTTCAAGACGCCCCTGCATATTCAGTGGTTGGTATAGAGTGGAACTTACTCCTTTAAGCAGCCCTTGCAGATTGAGTGGTCCCTACAGAGCTGAGCTCACACATTCATGCAGCCCCTGCTGATTCAGTGGTCACTACAGAGCTGAGCTCACACCTTCAAGAAGCCCCTGCAGATTTGAGGGTCACTACAGAGCTAAGCTCACAACTTTATGCAGCTCCTGAGGATTCAATAGTTTGTACAGAGCTGAGCCCATGCCTTGGAGTGGTCCCTGCTGATTCAGTGGTTAGTACAGAGTACAGCTTACACCTTCAAGAAGCCCTCGCAGATTCAGGCAGAGCTGAGCTTACACCTTGAATAATCCCCTTCTGATTTAGAAGTTAGCATTGAGCTAAGCTTACACCATCAAGTCGGGGCCACTCATTCTGTGGTCAGTACAGAGTGGGCTAACACTTTCAAACAGCCCCTGCTTATTCACTGGCCAGTACAAAGCTGGGATTATACTATCAAACATCCACTGCTTGTTCTGTGGTCAGTACATAGCTGAGCTTACATTTTCAAACAGCTCCTGGTGATTCATTAGTCAGTTCATAGCTGAGCTTACACTTTCAAGTAGCCCCTGCTTGTTCAGTGGTCAGAACAAAACTGAGCTTACGCTTTCAAATAGCCCCTGCTGTTCATAAATCCAGAGCTAGGCTAACACCTTCCAGAATCTCCGGCAGAGTCAGACGTCAGTATTGAGATAAGCTCAGCCCATAAGGCAGCCCCTGCTGGTTCAGTGGTCAATGCAGAGCTATGCCGAGCCACTTAACGCATAACAGAATTTGAGCTTTCACTGTGAACATACGGAGAAGATCAAGGCTAGACCAAGACCTTGCTCAATATTTAGATTAACGTGTAAAATCATTGGCTGTTCGGTATAAAAACCAAAAAAAGTAGTATGCCCCCCCTCCCCGAAACAGCGCTTGAGCCATGGCCTATATTTGGTACTGCAGACTACATTCATTTACATTAGGAAGAGTAATAAAACCCAGACACAACGGATGGACAAGAGAAATATTATTTACAGGGAAACAACTGCTTTAAGTACAATAAAAAAGAACCAAAAATATAAAACCCAAAGTCTACCTCTACATCCTGCAAATCAATGCAACTGCAGCGCGTCTCCTGCAAACAGAAACACGAGGAATAAGCAAATCCAAAATATCCAACCTCTTAATGGACCCCCCCCGGGGCCTAGCATAGAACACCAGGTCAATGCTGCTCAGGAATCAGGCCAGAGCTTTCTTGTTGCCATGGACGGAGGATAATTGGATGCCTTTAATTAAAGGGAGTGCGGCGATGAGTCACAGGACGGGTTTTATGACCATTAAGAATAATGTGTAATAGGACAGAACCAGCCGTAGAGGCTCCGAGACGCTGAGCATTGTACAACTCGGGTCCAAATCATCCATCTTTCCGGCTGGCGCTGCCAGGATGCCATTCACGTATAGGGACATCATTAAAGGGAACCTGTCACCAGGAGACCCATTTTTAGCACTCCCCCAGTCCCCACAGAGCATAGTACATACACTGCCAAAGTGTTTTTGTATAAAAAATTGGTTTTACAGAAAAAAAGATATGTTATATTGTACCTTTCATTAGCATCTGCTGTGTGACTAGGCAGTTGCCAATTGGGAGGAGCTGGAAAGGAGCAGTTTTCCCCCCACCCTTGGGAAACATGTGACCTTTTCAAATATATGAATAACTCCCCACACTCAGGATTGGCTGTAGAGGAGCAGGGGGCGTCGCTAAGCCCAGTGATGGGTGTTTTCATATATTTGAAAAGGTCACATGGAGAAACTGTTTCCCAAGAGTGGGGGGGAAACTGCTCCTTTCCAGCTCCTCCCAATAGGCAACTGCCTAGTCACAGAGCACATGCTAATGAAGGGTACAATATAACATATCTTTTTTTCTGTAAAACCAATGTTTTATACAAAAACACGTTGGCAGTGTATGTACTATGCTCTGTGGGGACTGGGGGAGTTCTAAAATGGGTCTCCTGGTGACAGGTTCCCTTTAAGGGAATTCAATGATTCTGCCGAAATCTATAGGTTTGGCCAATATCCATCTAATGTATATGGACTTATGACGTAGGGTAGCGTCAATATCAGATCAGACTCTTTATCCAGAAGAACAGCTCCCCCCTCTGCGCAGTGGTCGAGCAGCGTTACTGCAGCTCAGATTCCGAACGATTCAATGGAAATCGTAGTTACCCGACCACTAAACAGAGAATGGAGCGGTTCTTCCAGTTGATTCCGAGGAAGCCAGAATCTGCAGGTCAATAAGGTATAAGTCCTCAATTTCGATCTTAATGTCATCTGGTCTGTCAATGATTGGCAGATGATGATCTTCTGTCTATGGCCATCCTGACAATGAAAAGTATCACTTCTATTACAGAACAGGTATCCACTTTTGGATACAGAAACACAGGATCACCCCATGTACATAGGTGAACCTGATTCTGAGAGTGATTACCAAGGAACGCCGAGAATCTGTCAGGTCAATAAGGTCAATCCCTCATATTTGATCTCAATTCATCTGGTCAGTCACCGGGACTCAGATGAAGATCTCATGTCTATGACCATGTCCCGACAATGAATAGGTATCAATTGTTATTACAGAGCTGATTGCATGATCAACATCTCGGATCAAACCATGCATATCTACGAGAGTTGATACCAAGGAAGCCCAGAATCTGCAGTCACTAGGGGTCAAGTCCTCAATTTTGATCTCAATGTCATCTTGGATTCAGTCACTGATTGGCAGAATTAGAAGATACTCATGTCTAGTCACCGCTGACAATGAAAGGTATCACCTCTATTACAATAGCGGATGCAGATCACACAGGGATTCATCCCATGCAATAGGTGACCTATTCTGTTAGAGACAGGGTCGCTGTGTTATCTACAAAGAAGAAGCAGAAGTCTGCAGAGGTCCACGGTAATCATCGCGGACATCTAAATTCGAGAGCGTAAAAATTCATGTGACTCTCTCCCAAAATATGTGGAAATATCTGTTGTTCCCTCCTGACTGTGGACTAAACGGTAGAGACTCACCGCCCTCGGGATAGACAAGTAGTTAGAACAGCAAGATATAAAAGATGAAGTTCTCTCTTCTCACGGGAACAGACTTCCATAAAGAATTTCTTACTTTATCTAGTTTACCAGGAAGGAAACATTAACATTTAAAAAGGGAAAAGCCAACTTCTGCAAAATTAGCTGCAAGAAGGGAATTACCAAAAAGAATTAGAAGAGGCTTATACGGTAAAGTAAAGGGGTATTCTCGTCTGGCATCACATTCAGTTTAACATCTTTCATTTATAAACATTTTTAATTGGATGTTATAAAAAAAAGTTCCTGTGTGAAGATAATGTCTCATAAATGTAGTCATTTGTCCCTTAGAAACGGATAGCTTACTGGATACGACCACGTCACACTCTGGCAGCAGTGGCAGACATGAGCTATTGAGTTACTGACCTGACCTCATGGAATTCAGCGATCATTACTACAGGACGGCTGTGTGACCTGCAGTAACTCCTGGACATTTCATTTACAAACACCTTTGTTTCTTTGCCGCGCAATCCCTCCAGCGAGGTGGCCGTATCCGAAGGAAGGGAAAGCTATCTCGTTTCACGGGACAAATGACTACATTTATGAGAAATTATCTTCACACAGGAACATTTTTGTTAATAACATCTAATTGAAGAAAGTTTCTATATGGAAGATTTATCAAACTGAAGTGAATGCCCAGACGAGAATACACCTTTAAGTTCTATCAGTATCTTAAGATGGGAAAACAATATCATCGAATGCAGAACGTTCACAGTGACATCCATTCAAGTGTGGCCGTTCCTGGTACTGCAGCTCCTAATACTGGGATAGGTGTCCATCTCCTTTCCCGGATGAGATGAAGCACATCATGTAGGGAGGAGGGTGGATTTAATAGTGGTCACACACAAAATTAGAGATCTGTGTTATTGTAGATGTGTCCTCACACTGCTGTGTTCTGTGCATTAAACTGCTCCACAGTCCCTCCCCTCTGCTCAGACTAGAAGCTGTATCAGGTTTATGCGGACATATTCTATTCAGAGAAAAACAAAGGCGGTTTTAAGAGGTTAATGCAGGAGAGAGTGAGAGCGTTAAGAGCACAGCAGTGTGAGGACACACCCTCAACGCATGCGGAGAAGCTACAATCCTGGAATATAAATATATTTTTCATAGTCCTGATGATACTATCCACACACACACACAGATATATACCAACTTTTGGGGAGAAAGATTTGGATTTGCTGCTTGGATAAATTAATAAATGTGACTCAAGGTTTGTTAGATTTTTATCAAATGAAGGGATCCCACAAGGACCACAAAGTACCCCGCTGCCCTCACCCACTGCCCTCGCTACCTTAGGGGGAGTCTGGGCACCTTCGTGTTCCAAAGAAATTAACTTTATAAAAATATGTGAGCCAGAGGCGTTTCCTGAGACAACACTCTCTGCAGAGAGCACAGCAGTGTGAGGACACCCCCCCCCCCAGTGCACTTGGAAAAGTTAAAATACTGGAATATAAGCGCATGTTGTTACTAACAACATACACAAAGATATGATTACACATCTCACCAGGGACAATATTTGACATTGTCTGCCAGAGAGCACAGCAGTGTGCTATAGACCACTAGAGCACAGTCCAGGGGCTAGCAGTCCAGAGCACAGCAGTGTGAGGATATTCCCTTCAGATTGCAATCTTAGACTATAAATCCATTTTTCACAGTCTCACATACATAAAGGAAAGATTCCACATCTCTACGGGGACAATATTTTACACTGTCTGCCAGAGAGCACAGGGCACAGCAGTGTGAGGATATTCCCTTCATATGCGCAAATCGGAAATATTCGGGTAACACGTCGGGAAAACGCGAATCGGGCCCTTAGTAAATGACCCCCATTATCTTTGGACAATGCACTTTCTGTGAACTCCTCGGTAAGTAAATGTACCCCAATATCTTTGTATCTCCTATACCATAGCTTACAATCAGGGCCAGTTTCACAGTCAGTAAGAGGCTCCTATACCCTGCAGAATGATAACACTTTGTAGTTACACACACTAGTAGGTAAGTATCTGTAATATGGGATTATAGGAGAAATTTATAGGAGACAGATGATAAGGAGATTGATGATAGCAGATAAAAATGAAACATGATATAGATTTATAGATAGATATGATAGATAATAGATAGAAGATTTATAGATAAATAGACAAAAAGTTAGATAGATAAATGGTTAGATAGACAGATATATAGATAGGAAATAGACAAATTATAGGAGATAGATAGATAGATAGATAGATAGATAGATAGATAGATAGATAGATATACAATCTTTTCCTGTAAAACCCTTTTTTCACAGTGCAGCTGCTACTAACAACACACATAAAGGTATAATTACACATCTCTCCATGGACAACACTTACCACTGGCTGCAGAGAGCACAGCAGTGTGAGGACATGTCCCTAGAAGCTACAATTCGGATCTATAAATTAAAAATTTCACTGTCCTGTTGCTACTAACACCCCACACAAAGGCGCAGTTGCAGATCTCCAGGGACAGTAACCAACACTGCATGTATTAAAGGGAATGTGCCAGCAGTGTATGAAGGGTCCTGACCCCCCCCCCCCCCCTAGAGTTAACCATTACATGCACAGAGCGGTGCGGCGCTCTCTGCTCTATAATACAAGGTCGGAGCAGTCGTCTCCTCATTTATCAGATTCTGCGGCCGCTGGAAGGATCTGGACGGAGACTCATTTCTTAGAGGCCTTGAAGGAAAAACAAACTGTAATATGTCATAGATAGAGGACAAGTGAGCGACGCTCTACCCGGTCCTCGTCTGTAATAGTCTCATCAAGGAAATATATGGGGAAGCCTGCAGGCGGATGCGACGGTCTGCAGCCAGTGCAGTACATCGCACCTCTAGTGGTACCGCACGGGCGTCTCCCTGTAACCCTTCATAGTCTCGTACAAATGGCTCAAGTACAGGAAGACAAATATATCTCAGCCAAATGGATACACTGTAACAGAAAGCAGCTGTGTAACAGGAACTGGTAAATCAGCAGATTTGTCCTGCAGATCATCACTGACTGGTCCTGGGGAACTGTAAAAAAAATGGGCTTACACTCCAGGATTGCAGCTTCTTTATTAAGTATCCTCACACTGCTGTGCTCTTATCTCTCTGCATCTCAGCCCCTCCCCTCCGACTGACTGTTATAGTATTCAATCAGAAGCCTGCTGTTACTTTTATGTAGGGAGGCGGGGCTGTGGAATAGATCCGTACAGAAAGCTAAGCACACAGCAGTGTGAGGACACGCCCCCCAGTGTAGATAGCAACTTCATATAATAAGTAACCTTAGTTATCTTTGTGCTATGTTTTTTTTGTTCAGAGATCAATTATCTGTACATACATCAATAAATAAACAATGTTGCATATCGTTGTACTCGGTGTGTCTGTTCATTCACATACACACTGGGTAAATTAACACTTAGCGAGTGCGATGTGAGATCTTTCAATTAGACGTCACAGGCATATATGTAGATTTTGTTACTTATAGCACTGTTTGATCACCATTTATTAGGATCTCTTTTATTTCTTTGTTATTGTAAGTCTACTTGCATACTTGCATGGGTCTCAGAGGTCTAGTATGATCGCATGCCGCGGAGCTCTTCAATCTAGATGAAGCCGCATTATGGCGGCGAAACGGCCGTAGGGTTTAGTAAGGAAAGTTCTACTAATTATAATGAGGGATAGATAGCAACTCTGTAATAGGAGTAACCAGTGTCAGGAGCCTTTGATAGTGGCTACAAACCCGGGGAAAAGCGGGGAAAAGATTGAAGCGCTACAGCACTTTATAGTATAAGTTGGAGGAAGCGCTCTCCTGTCACCACGCGACACACGCGTGGTAACTTTCTGCCGGCATATAACGCGCCAGTGTGGGACAACAAGTGAAGCGCTATAGCGTCTCACAGTACAGATATAATCTTTGAGCGCACATTTGTGACTACCTGACACATTAACTAAGCTTGAGAGCTCCGTGGCATGCGATCATACTAGACCGCTGAGACCCATGCAAGTAAAGTGAATAGAGTTACAATAACAAAGAAATAAAAGAGATCCTAATAAATGGTGATCAGACAGTGCTATAAGTAACAAAATCTACATATATGCCTGTAACATCTAATGGAAACATCACACATATGCTTGTGACGTCTAATTGAAAGATCTCACATCGCACTCCGCTAAGTGTTAATTGACCCAGTGTGTATGTGAATGAACAGACACACCGAGTACAACAATATGCAACATTGTTTCTTTATTGAGTGCAACAAGACGACTTCAAGAAAGTGGCTGATGATTGGAGAACTGATTCAAAAGATGGGCTATCCGGACGCAAGTCTAAAAACCGCCTACAAATCCGCTGTAGCAACCTAGGCAGCGTTGTTGGTGGGAAAATAAAAAGGAGGAACTTACTTCAAATAATACAAAGAGGCAAAACATCTTAAATAACAGTTGGCCCATTTTACTTATGGACCCACCCTCAGAGACGTCACTGGCACAAAGACGAAGGAGATCAATCCGTGATAGAGTGGTCCACAGCCACTTCACCCCACCTCCCCGCCAACACCTGGCTAACGCAACCAAATGGGTGCCGGATGGCGTATGTTTGCCTGTCCTTTCAAGATACAGGAAAACGTTTTATGGAACAATACCCATAGAACATCAACTAAAAAAACTTCATTACAGGCAATCTGCTTGTCATTTATAAACCACCTGTTCTGTGGGATGAATATTTGTAAGACTCCAGGAATTGGCGGAGAAGAGTGGGAGCCCATCTGGGGCAATAAGAGAAAGAAAGAGACACCCCAATCCCCGCCATGTGCACTTAGCCCATGGGGGCAACCCTCGTTCTGAGATTCATAGGATTGTAAGAATCCCGTTTCCCGAAGAGAGGGGCGCTGAACAGACGGTCCCAAACGGAGGCAAGGTGGATTTACCATTAGATACAGTGGCCCCAAAGGCCTCATTACAGTTGCATTATGCCTGCTTTTATAAAAGACCACAGTAATTTTGGATAATTACATGCATACTGACTTTATGACTGTACATATTTAGTGAATCCCTGTATGTTTTCTTCCCCAGCTTACGAATGTTTTCAATCGTTCTCTAATACTGTTTGTGCTTTTAAAATTTGGATTTTTAAATTTGATGTAAGGAGTATAACTGCAAGTATAGACCTTGTAAAGAAATCACAATATTCTCTCTCTTCGCATATCTTTGTAGTCTATGTAGGAACTGCTCACCTCTCCGCTCATCCCCGTAAGGAAAACTTGAAGATACCATTTCAAATGCCTCGATCGCATCTTCATCGTAACGGGGGAGACTGCTCTCTACCATACAACGAACATCCCAGTCCGGACATTCCGGAAGTTGTGACGCACATCCGGTCACATGACAAAAGGCTTCGACGTACCAGGGAAGCGTCGAGTCACCAATCCACAGTAGAGAGCGCACACGCTGAGCGGGACCATGGGTTTAATAAGCCTGCACAAGGTGAGCCGGCGTCCACACGCACTTAACCATGGTATTCGTAAGCTTTTTAAGCCTTAAACCTTATCTCTATTGGATCTTTATGTTTTAAAAAAAATTTTCTACATTTGACTGTCCCATTTTTGAACATGTTTAAACTTCAGAGCACTCCTAACAAGAATCCCTCATGAGAACAAGTTATGTGGAACGCTCAGGAGGGAGATGCAACGATCTTTAGGGACAGTTCTTTGGACCGCCCTTGTTAGGCGGTGCTATAAGGGAACATAGGGAAAAAGAGCATACATTGCATCTGCTGGTACCCTTTGAAGGATGGATGACCAAACCCATGGTCTGAATCCAGACTCACTACCTGTGGAGTGTAAATGCCCCCTACAAAACCGTAAGATCTACCCTATGGTTTGACCCACGACCCTGTGATTTCGGGTATGTAGGGCGTTTTTTTGTAGTTGCACTGTATGAGGTAAGTGCAGAAATAATCCCACAGCATAAACTTTCTATGTCAAAATACCCTATAGTTTTTTGACGCGTTCACTATATGAATGCGGTCGTATACGTTCTTTTTAAATGGTTTATTAATAAAATTTAAGTTTTAAACTGTACGCTATTTTGCTGAAAAGTTTCACAGCAGTTTTAAATGAATTAACACATTCACAATGGCTAAAATGCCAAAATGCAATGCAAATTTTAAAAACACAATTCTTCTTCTTACCACACAATATCCCGAGTGTGGTGTAGTACTGCTATATGGTACATGACAGGGCATTGAAGTGTAGGAATGTCATTGCAGAGCAGATTTGCATTGTGTAATTGTGCAGGCTATAAAAGTTATTATTTTTTTGGCCATGTTGACATATGGGGCTTACTTTTTACAGAGAAAGAATGCACTTTACAGATCTTCATTTTGGGCATCATATCTATTTATGAAATTTTAAATAACTTTTTTCTGATGGGAAAAGAAAATCATCCCATCATCATTTTTGTTTTGGATTTTAAGCTTTTTTTGGCCTTTCATTGTATATGTTCTCTATTTGCCCATTTTTACTGGAGTAAAAACTATCTGGGAGAAAATCTCATTTGTTTTAGTATAGTCATCTATCGCATATTGTTCGTATTTCCATTGACACTGGCTTTTGGGTATTTATTTTGTGTGAGGAGTTGTTCTTTTCAGTGGTATCAATTTGGGGCATGTATCATTTAGACATTTGTAACGGATTTTTTGAAATACATAGTTTTTGCAAGTTCTTCAAAGATTTTTTTAAAGGTTCCAACATACAGGTCTTATAATGCTCAGATAATAGAGATTGTTATAGACACAGCAATACCAATATATGGGGGATGTGGCAAATTTGGTGTTTGTAGGTAGAATGATGTTTTGGGAATTTTTACTTTATTTTTATTAAAAACACTTTTTAAACAACTGTTTTCATATTTTTTTTTACTTCTTCCATGGTTAGACTTGAACAAGCTTCTGATCACGTTCCATGTCACTGCACTGCAATCTATATTATATGTGAGCCAAACGATTAGATTCATAGTCCCATTGGGGACAGGGACTGATTAGGCAAACTCTGTGTAGCGCTGCGTAATCTGTGTTGAGCTATAACAATAAAGGAATTATTATAATTATTATTATTTTTGTGGTGTAAAGACTTAGGATTCTGACGCATGCCGTTGGTTATCATTTAGTTCTTCATCGTGCAAGCAAGAACTGATTGTGAGAGGCATCAGGCACTCAATGCAGCATTGGGAGCAGGAACATTTGTCTCGTATATAAGGGTTAACGCTAATGCTCAAGCAAACCTTTGCGGCAGTTTCTGCTGTCTTTGACAAAAATAAAAACAGATACTCACCTTTCCTGCTCCTCTGCTTTACTTATGTAGCAGAGTCTGAGGTAATAACATCAGCAGGTTAGACCAATTGTGCACACTTTCCTCTATGGGATCCAGAAAAGGCTCCTCAGGACAGGTTCCCTTAAAACCCAGATCTTTTGTATTTTCATCTGATTAACTTGAGTACATGTACGACAGCACTAAATAATACTCTTTCTTTCATATTTCATATTTTTATGTATTTGGCAGGCTCTAATTATATAATTGAAAATGAAAAGTTTTAGTATTGTACGGATTTTACTGAAGTGGTATATATATATATATCCTTAATGCCTGCAGGCTGGAGCCTGGGTTCAAATCCCACCCAGGTCAACATCTGCAAAGAGTTTGTATGTCTCATCCGTGTTTGCGTGGGTTCCTCTGGGTACTTCCGGTTTCCTCCCACACACCAAACACTGTATTACTGGTAGTTGTTTTTAGATTGTGAGACCAAGGACAGGACCAATTGTAGTCAATATATGTATATATATTACTATATACACTCACCGGCCACTTTATTGTACACCATGCTAGTAACGGGTTGGACCCCTTTTGCCTTCAGACTGTCATTCTTCGTGGCATAGATTCAACAAGGTGCTGAGCTCTCTCAGAGATTTTGGTCCTATTGACAGATGCATCAACCAGTTGCGCAGATTTCGGCGGCCACTCCAGTGATGAGAATCTCCCATTCCACCACATCCCAAAGATGCTCTATTGGATTGAGATCTGGTGACTGTGGAGGCCATTTTGAGTACAGTGAACTCATGTCATGTTCAAGAAACCAGTTCTGAGATGATCCAGCTTTATGACATGGCGCATTTATCTGCTTGAAAGTAGCCATCGTATGTTGTAAATTGTGGTCATAAAGGGATGGACATGTCAGCAACAATACTCAGGTAGGCTGGGGCGATGCTCAATTGGTACCAAGGGGCCCAAGAGTGCCAAGAAAAAAATATTCCCCACACCACATGACACACCACACCACCGCACCTAACTTGATACAAGGCAGGATGGATCCATGCTTCATGTTGTTGACCCCAAATTCTGACCCTACCAATCCGACATGTCGCAGCAGAAATCGAGACTCATCAGACCAGCAACGTTTTTCCAATCTTCTACTGTCCATCTTCGATAGCTTGTGCAAATTGTAGCCTCAGTTTCCTGTTCTTAGCTGAAAGGAGTGGCACCCGGTGTGGTCTTCTTCTGTGCTGTAGCCCATCTGCCTACTGCCTAGTTCGACGTACTGTGCGTTCAAAGATGACTCTTCTGCCTACCTGGTTGTAGCAGTGGGCGATTTGAGTCTCACTGTGTGCCTTTCTATCAGCTCGAACCAGTCTGCCCATTCTCCTCTGACCTCTGGCACAACAGCATTTCCGCCACAAACTGCCGCTCACTGGATGTTTTTCTTTTTCGGCACCATTCCTCTGAAAACCCTAGAGATGTGTTGTGCGTGAAAATCACGGTAGATCAGCAGTTTTCTGAAATACTCAGCCACGCCCTTCTGGCCCACCAACCATGCACTTCAAGGCACTCAAATCACCTTCTTTCCCCATACTGATGCTCTTTGAACTGCAGGAGATTTTTCTTGACCATGCTCTACATCCTAAATGCACTGAGCTGGCCGCCATGTGATGGCTGATTAGAAATTAAGTGTTAACGAGCAGTTGGACAGGTGTCCTAAAAGTGCGGTGAGTGTATATCTTTAGTAAAATTTATTCAGAGAGAAATGGAAAGAAGGGAAAAAGTGCCAGTAAAATTAACTTTTATTCTTTATTTTTCTAAAAAGAGATACTCTTATTAATAAGTGAAATTTATTAAATCAAAACTGATAGGGAAAGTTGGGGATATTTCCCCTACTGCGTATAACCCCTATAATTTAATAATTGTGTGATCCCCTAAATTGAGGGATTCAAAGAGGGTGGGTTGAATTCTTATTCCACCATTCTTTATGATAGCAACTTCATATAATGTACCTAGTTACTTTGTGCTATGTTTTTTTTGTTCAGAGATCAATTATCTGTACCATCAATAAAAACAATGTTGAGCTATCGTTGTACTCGTGGTGTCGGTGTTCTTCACATACACACTGGTAAATTACACTTAGCGGAGTGCGATGTGAGATCTTTCAATAGACGTCCGCAGGCTATTGTAATTTTGTACTTTTAGCACTGTTGATCACAATTTATTAGGATCTTTTTTTTCTTTGTTATTGTAAGCTATTCACTTCACTTGCATGGTCTCAGAGGTCTAGTATGATGCATGCCGCGGAGCCTTCAATCTAGATGAAGCCGCATTAATGGGCGAAACGCCGTAGGGTTTTAGTAGGGAAAGTTCTACTACTTAAATGAGGGATGGATAGCAACTCTGTAATAGTAGTAGTACCAGTGTCAGGAGCCTTTGATAGTGGCTAACAACCGGAAAGCGGGGAAAAGATTGAAGCGCTACGCACTTTATAGTATAAGTTGGAGAAGCGCTCTTCTGTCAACAGCGACACGCTTGGTCCTTTCTGCCGGCATATACGCGCAGTGTGGCAAAACAAGTGAAGCGCTATAGCGTCTCACAGTACAGATATAATCTGTGAGCGCACATTGGGTGACTACCTGACACATTAACTAGCTTGAGAGCTCCGTGGCAGTGATGCGATCATACTACGCTGAGACCCATGCAATAAAGTGATAGAGTTACAAAACAGAATAAAAGAGATCCTAATAAATGGTGATCAGACATTGCTCTAAGTAACAAAGTCTACTATATGCCTGTAACATCTATGGAAACATCACAATATAGCTTGTGACGTCTAATGAAGATCTCCCATCGCACTCCGCTAGTGTTATGACCCAGTGTGTATGTGAATGAACAGACACACGATACACGCAATTGATTTGGAGCGCCGGAAAGTATTAAAATCCAGCTTCCCAGTACACGACATGGAATAAAATGAGAATAAAATATGTTACGCAAAAAATAAGCCCTCACACAGGTATAAATATAAATGCACATATAATATAATATAATATGAATATCATAATACATACATAGAAATACATATGTTACTTACTCTTTAGTTGTCCAAGGTGGCGGCCATGCTGGCGGGCAGAAGTTCAGGTGTCTGTTGTCCCGGGGGTGGGGGGGATGAGGGGGGGGTCAGTAGGGTAGATGGGCAGAGGGTGGGCGGCCAGAGTTAGGGCTGGGGGTAGGGGGTAGGGGATGCAGCATCTGGAGTTCGGGGCAATGGGGTTATGAGGCATGAGTTCCAGGGGAGGGGTGATGCGGGGCAGTGACCGGAGTTGGGGGGGGGGGGGTAGTGAGAGCGGCCGAGTTCGGGCAGGCAAATTGCAGTAGTGGGCGGAGGTTTGGCAGGGGGTAGGGGTGCGTAGCGAGCTGGGGTTCGGGCGCGGGGAGCTTGTGTTAGCGGCGCATGTGAGTTTGGGGCCGGTTGCTTAGGGAGGGTCGGAGCGGGCAGGAAATCAGCCTCCTGCTCATCTACTATGCCCCGTGGATGCGCTGAGTTAAAAAAAAAAAAACTCACCTCAGACTCGGCGTTCCTCCGGCTGATCACTGCAGCGCACACGGAGTAAGGTGCCCAGCGCTGGCAGCGTAATGACATCATTTCGCTGCCAGTGCTGGGACACTTACCGTCCTGTGCGCTGCTGTGATCGGAGTGACAGAGCAGGAAGTGTCACACCCTGCTCTGTCATGGCTGTTAGCAGTATCGAGCGCAGCTCCGTCGCTAGCAGCCATGACAACCAGGTGTGGACAGTGTGTCTGCACCTGGCAGTGGTTAGGAGGATGGGGCAAGTGCCAGCAGTGAGGGCTCTGCGTGCCCTCTCTGGCACGCGTGCCATAGGTTTCGCCATGCTGGTCTAGGGCAATAAAATGTGCCTGTATTTCTGCTTAGTTTAACCCATTAAAATATCAAAAGTCATCAAATATTGCTTTGTGCTACAAGTCTGAGCTATTATCTGGTATTAACTCATTCACACCTAAATAGGGATGTGAGTTTTGCTGCAAAAAATATCCAAAGGTCACTTCTGCAACCCAGGATGCGCGTGTTCATCCTAATAATGATTGCGCTGGTTTGTGAATGTTATAGCAGCTCGGTCTAAAAGAGAAGCTCAGTTAATTATTACATAAAAAATCTAAAAAGCAAAGAAATCCCCACATGGCAGACAAAGCAGAGTACCAAGCAGGGTCCTGAAAAGAAGAACATTGTGGATGCCGAGGATGCCAGGCATAATTGCAGCTCTGTTCACTACACTTTGAGTCACAATATAAATAAGTTGTGTAAGAAGATTTCTGAAGTAAAACTACGAAGAGGTCGTTGCACTACAAAAAACAATGGAAATGATTGACATATTCACCAATGCAAACAATTTTAACGAACATAAATAACGTAATTTCCTGTTTCCCTTCAAAATGAAAATTGTATAACAATAAAATATGAGCTCCAATATGTTTGACCTGCTTGGTATTTCTTGGAAAAACTGAGCTGGGTTCATAGATCATAACATTTTGTTCAATCCGTTTTTGGGTTTTTATATTTCTACGTAAGACATGACACATAGCTTATAGTTGCTCTCATATAACATTCTGCACCCTATTATAACCATGTAACTAGAACAACTTGACAAGAGGAACTGGTCCTCAACAAAATAATCTCTGCTGCCGGTGTCTATCCACCAGGCTTCACCCAAGAAGTGTTTGAGGCAAGGCATGAAAAAGAGAAGCTATAGAAGCTAAGTTCCACATGTGCTCTTCTCTGAGTGGCCTTTAAGAGGGCCAAGGGAGGGGGCAGATTCAGAATGGAAAAGCTGAACAAAAAGTCTTGATAAGACTCAGCAGCGCTGGCTCCATAAGACTAATTAATATGACTAGTCCCTGTTTGCAGAAGATCTTGTTAGTAAAAATAATAATAAATTGAGCCTAGCAGTCTGGATCTGTGCAATTACAGTGTGAATTGCATGAAGGATTATGTAGTGCTCTTGGCACAGAGGGGGGACCAAGACGCTTCACTCAAGTACAGCAAGCAGCTGTTAGGGGTTCTCACCTGCTGGCTAGCAGGCTGTTTTCACCTTTAAATGAAAACAGGACCTTCAAACTCAATCCAACTCTAAAGAATAGATGAAAAATCTGAATTAAATCTTGGATGGGCTCATATGAAGAAAGAAGAAACTTTTCCATTTCAGTTATAAAATTGTTTGCGTGGTGTCTAGGCAAAGTATAAGACTGGTAGGGAGAGGTCAAAAGAGCTTCATCTAATGTCACAGAAAACTTAAGGCAATGTGATATTGGCAGAGATTCAATGTAAATTTGAAAGGGAGGAGAGAATTGAAGATGAGGAGAAGAAAGACTTCTTTTAGAGCTTCATGCTTACAAGTCATGCTGATCAGCATAAGCTGGACTTTACATTCTGGAATAGCAATGAGGCACACATTAGTTTACTCACCCAAATTGTTTGATCATTCTAGTTTTTTTTTATACAGCTGCACCCACTAAGCATTGCTTGACTTGAAAGCAGTGGACTTTTCTCCATAATAATAGTGTTGTTTTGTAAACTTATAAAACTTTAAGTAAACTTGGTGCTTGTTTATTTGCCTGTTTATGTGGATGAACCAGTTGTAGCTATACCCACCTTAAAAACAAATAGTATCTTGATACTTCTCATTGAAGTATCAAATACATGTCAAGAACACAGAACTATGAAAAACACTACTACATTAAGTTAGGAATATTTGGCTTGTGGGAGAAATTTCATAATGAATAAAATTTTCTCAATCCTTAAGGGGTTGGTCACTTTAATCTCATGTATTTTGTAATGGGTGTGTAGGATATTAGGTAATTTACCAATATACATCTATGAATAGTTCTGCACTGCATTCTGACATGTAAATGAAGCCTCCTGGCTCAGAAATGTCTGTTACTTGAACCAGCAGCCAGTACTGTCCATAAATGATGGGAAATGTTATGATCCTAACTGCCCATGGCCAATATACCATCCATGACCTGTATTCATTAATTCTATCATAAGGCCTGGAAGGAATATTGGTCAGACCCTTAGAGATCTCACGACCATCTATACTACAGCCAATTTATGGACAGGAATGCAGCTGAAGAGGTAAAAGTCGTTCTGAAACAGGGGCTTTAACTTTACATTTCAAGAAAGCTGTGCAGAGATGTGAGCAATACATTTAACCAGGAATACATTTAACACAATAAGGCTGGGTCAGACCTCCTTTTCCCTAAATACGGGGAGGAGAGTATGTCAGCAGCAGGTAGCGATTGTTTGGACGTAGCTTGCTGCGTCTTTCCATCCTGCATTTTTGGCAACTATGCCTCAGTTTGCCACTATTTGTCAATGTAACTCTAAGTGTATATGTTGGGTGTTTCTGACATAAATGCTTAGTGATACAAAAAACGTGATGTGAACCCAGCCTTATGCAATACTGCTGCCCAGACTCTGAGCTGCTCTTTAGAAAAGACATTTGTAGAAACATTGTAAAAGCCTTTCACCTCCTTTGTCAACTTTTTACATCCTTTAATATGTATTGTTCCAATGTTAATTTTGGATCTCTACTGTCAGTGGGCAAGTCAGTTATTTGCCTCATATTATTTCACCTTACATTAGAGAGCTCAATAGGCAGAAGGCCTAGCACCACCCATCTGACAGACGAGAGCTTCAAATATTGATTGTCAAGCTTGCGGGTTGTGGATCCACTGGACCACTGCAGACGATGACACTAGCCACTACCTGGGACCGGAGTCTAAGTGGTACCCGGTTTTCATTCACCAGAGTCCCGCCGCAAAGCGGTTAGACAGCTGCGCGTGGTACCACCAGGTCGTTCCACAGGCGTGATTTGTCTGCAGTGGCGGCCAAGGTTGAGGTACAAGAACGGCAATCATCTCGTGGTCAAAGTCCAGGCAAGGGTCAGGGCAGGCGGCAGAGATGCAACATCAGATTCAATTCGGTGGTCACAACGGAGGTCCAAGCAGAGGGGCACGGAACACAGCACACAGAACAGCAGCACGGAGGATCACAGTACACGGGAACACGGAGGAGCTCAGGTAACACAGGAACACGGAGGGACACAGGAACGCAGGAGACACAGGAACGCAGGAGACAACAGGCACGCGAGAAACAGAACGCAGGCTAATCGCAGTAAGCTTTCTCTAGGCTGTGAGGCACAAATCCGGCAAGAGATACAGGAAGAGGCAGGCTTAAGTAGTTTTAGTGAAAATGGCCAGCGCCAATTAGTGGCGCGCTGGCCCTTTAAATTTGCCGAAGGTGGCGAGCGTGTGCCCTAGGAGGCGGGGACGCATGCACCGTGCTGCCGAGTCGGCGTGGGAACGGAACGGGGTAAGTAGAAGCCGGTGGGACCGGGCAGCCATGAAGCGCGGCAGCGTGTCCCCTGAACCGGGAGGGAGGTCACCGAGGCACCCGTGACAGTACACCCCCCCCCCCTGTGGAGAAGAGCACGATCACAGATGTTCTTCTTCGGGTTCCCATGACCTCTCTTCCGGACCGAACCCCCCCCCCCCCCCCAGTTGACAAGGTAGAATCGTCTCCCTCTGACTGTCTTCATATCAAGGACTTCTTTCACCTCAAGAACATCAGAAGTATCAGCTTCAGGACCAGATAAGGTACATGCCGGGAGAATTGATTCAAGACGACAGGTTTCAGCAGGGAGACATGAAAAGAATTCGGGATGCGCATAGTGGAGGAAGGCGGAGCCTATATGCCACTGGAATTAATGCACTTAACACCTTGAACGGACCCAGGAAACGTGGACCCGTTTGTAACTGGGATCTTCAACCGAACATATCTGGAGGAAGCCCACACTTTATCTCCAGGAGAGAGATGGGAGGGGATCTTGCGTCTTTTATCCTCCTGCTGTCTTAGTGCGGGCAGACGCCTGAAGCAAGACCCGACTGATCTGTTTCCCAGATGGATTTAAGGTCCACTACCAACTCTTCTACGCTCAGGAACATCAGCGACACGGAGAGAGGTAGGGGTGGACGTGGAAGCTCCCATACACAACGAAGAATGGGGCGGAGCCGGCAGACTCCGAATCCGGGAATTATAGGAGAATTCATGGAGCAGAGCGTACCTTCGTCCTGTCGGGCAAAACAAAATGGCGAGATAGCAGCCCAGGGTTGATTAACCCTTTCAACTTGTCCGTTGGACTGAGGATGGTAAGCAGACGAGAAGTCCATTTCACTTGTATTGATGGCACAGGGACCGCAGAAACGGAAACAACTGGAGACTATGTGCAAGGTAGTCCATGTAGCCCCGGAAGATGTGCTGAAAGAACAGGCTGGCAAGACTGGGGCTGACGGCAAGGCCGTGGCAGGGGAACAAATGGGCCCTTAGATGAAGCGGGCGGTCACCACCCAGATAACGGTATACCCCGAGCATGGAAGATCGGTAATAAAGTCCATTGCCACGTGAGTTCCACGGGCACTGGGTATCGGTAATGCAGTAGAAGACCAGTCTGGTTTAAGACGAGATGGCTTGTTTTCGAGCGCAGGAGTCCCGTACATCCTTGACCATATCTGGCCACACCAGTAGTGTCGGGAAATGAAGGCGAGAGAGCGCTGCACCCCAGGATGCCCAGCCCACATGCAGCAATGTCCCCAAGTCAGTATCCTCCTCCGAAGGCAGTCGACATATATCTTGCCTGGAGAAGTTGCCGAAGACCCACAGGAGCACAAGTAACCAAGGTTCAGGAGGAACAATATGTCTAGAGCAGGATCCTCCCCAATCACATCCGAGACACGGGAGAGAGCATCCGGCCCTCACATTCTTCCTGCAGGACGGAATGTATGAGAAAATTGAAACGGGAGAAGAAGAGAGACCAACGAGCCTGTCTTGGATTGAGACACTGGGCAGTCTGGAGGTACAGAAGGTTTTATGATCGGTGTAGATATTAACTGGAAAATGAGCACCCTCAAGAAGATAACGCCATCTTCTCCAAGCAAAGTTTTTTTCCAGAAGCTCTCGATGCACCATAGAGTAATTCCGTTCCGCGCTGAAAAGGTCTTGGAGAAGAACCCACAAGTGAGGGTTCTGCCCTGGGGCCCTTCTTGTGTGAGTACAGCTTCCAGCACCAACGGATGAGGGTGTCAACCTCAAGCAGGAAACGGCTTCTCTGAGTCGTCGAGTAAGAACGGGAGCAGATGAAAAGGCAGATTTTAACTTTGTGAGGCGTCTTCTGCCACCCCGGAGGCCAGTGTCTATGATTGGCGTTCTTCTTTCTCGTCAGGGCCATAATGGGAGATCCAGGGAGGAAAAATGTGGGATGAACTGCCGGAATAATTGGCGAATCCCGAATCTCTGGATAGCTCTATCCTTACTGGACTTGGCCAGTGAAGTACTGCAGACACTAGCAGGGTCCATCTGAATCCCTTGTCCCGAAATAATATATCCAAGGAACGGAAGACTCTTCTGATTAAATATGACACTTCTCCAGCTTAGCGTAGACGATTGGCCCTGAACCTTCCGTACATGGGCCTGATGGATGCAATGTCCGCAGAAAACACCATAATGTCATCCAAGTATACCACGACACGGTATAGAGCAAGTCTCTGAAAATATCGTTGACAAAGTCCTGAAATAACGCCGGGCATTACAGAGACGAAGGCATCACAAGGTACTCGAAGTTGCCCATCTGATGCGAGTATTTGAACGCCGGTCTCCCAATCATCACCTTCACTTAGCGGCTATGGAATTATTGTCCCCTTAGCCTGCAAATCAACTTGGTGAAGATCTTGGCACCACCTCGGGATTCTCAGATGAGTCTAACAGTAGTGGTAATCGGTGATGAGAGGCAAGGTGTAATGGTTTTTCACAGCTGCACGCTTTGTTTGAGTCTGTGGATAATCTATGCAACGGTACGCAGGTAACCATCCTTCTTTGGCAACGAGAGAAGCTGCACCGGCGGGAGAAGAAGACTCTTCCTGATGACATCCCTTCTGAAATTTTCCTCTAAGTATAGGCCGTACATGGCCGCAGTTTCAGGCAACGTACACGGTGTAAACTCGACACTCGTGGCGGGGTGTTCCTGGCAGCAATTAACTAGGCGCAATAGTATGGACTGGATGGGTGGCAGAGTCTCCGCTTGCTTTTCAGAGAAAACATCACATAGTCCCGGTAAGCAGCGGGAAGACCCTTCAAAGACTGTGGGAGGACAAGGTGGAAGATTATAGTAGGCGGACGAAGAGCCCTTAGACAGCGGAACCTGGCATTCCAGACCCCGCGAAGACCTCCCCAGTCGCCAGTTAAACACAGATATGTCTTCTTCTGCAAGCATGGAAGTCCCAATAGGATGGAGGAATGGTAACGGTGAAGTACGTAGTAAGAACAGTCTTTCCATATTCAGGGCACCACTTGGCAGACACATGAGGTTCACAGTGCTATACTGGACTGGTATCACGAGAGATCTGACTACTGACCGAGAGCATGACACCGGGCTTGTCGGGTTGGATCACTGGGGAAATGTGAATGCTGCGAGACCATGCAGTATTCACAAATTCCTGCGGACCCACCTGAGTCCAAGAAGTCCACACTTGGAAACTGGCTGCTCGTAAGCACACGCTGAGGAGTCACATGGAATGGTCAAAACATGGAGAAGCTTCGCACACCCTAAGGGACGCTGCTCCCAAGAACCCTAGGTGGTGGCGATTTCCCCCGAATGTTGAGGGACGGACACGTCCCGAACACAAGTGGCTGCCCGGATCTCAGGTGCCTACATCGGAGTCAACGCACGGCTCTGTGACTGGAGGAGCATACATGGGACAAAAATAGGACGAGGCAATGGGAGGGACATATGTGAAAACCCCCTCGGGCATGTCAGTGTTCGGACCGCCTGAAGGTCTCCGTCATCTGTCTGTTGCGTTCCTGGGAAGAGAGTCTGGCTCGTCCACCCCATAGGTTCTTCGGCAGCCTCACTGTGACTGGAGCGCCTCTGGATAAGCCGGAGCCAGGCTGAGAAGACGCTCTTGGACAGCTTAAGGCTGCTCGAGGAGAGACTCTTTGGCACGCTCTCTAAATTTGTACGTCTAATCCGGGGTGGCCGAGAGATTAGACCACTCAAGTGTGATGGCAGATCCTAGAGCGGGGCCAAGAGCGTCTTTAACATGGGAGGAAGTCCCTTTTTGAAGCTGCGACAGGGCCGCGTCGTTCCCAAGAGAGCTCCCAGGCCAGGGTACTGAACTGCACGCGGCGTACTTCTCCAACATGATGAATCTGCCCTGACGTCAGATTCAACAACGCAGGTCTCACGCAGAGGAGCCCGTCTGGTTCTTCGAACAACCAGACCGGAATTCCTGCCAGAATGCGAGAGTGTAGCAGTGACCGGGTCATCGTCCTGTCCCAAGCGGAGTATGCCCAGGCCAACAGATATAACCCCATAAACACTCCTACAGCATATGCACGTATATATACACACACACACACACATATACATACACGAACACATAAATATATACATGCACAGATAAAGTTACATTACCTTTTTCTATGGTCCTGACAGGTATGCGGGGAGTGGAGGAGCCGGGCACCCGGTGCTGTCCAGTGGGCTGCCGCAGCATGGTGCCGGCCAACTGGCATACGGGCAGGAGCTCGGTGCCAGGTGGTCGGAAGATCGGTGCATGCCGGGCAGGGGGTGGAGGGCGTGCAAACGGGAGGTCGGTTCCGGGCGGCCGGCGGGAACTCGGCGCTTTCCGGCCGGCAGAAGGGGCAGGCGGCAGCTCAGTGTCGGCTGGGGCAGGGAGCCTCTTGCTGTCTGGAGTGCGGGCCGGAGCGCGCGTGGGAGTAGGATGCGGGCCGGCTGGCGGGAGCACGGTGCCGCCCCCTCGTACAGCAGGAGGCGCTCGCCCCTGCGCGGACCAGCTGATAGACCCCAACGGCCCGGTCCTGGTCCGCGGACCAGCGGTTGGGGACCTCTGGCCTAGAACATTAGTGAGAAAGCATTAATTCCCCAGCCTCATCAGTGAAGACAAACTGAGGGCACACAATTTTTTTTGTAAACCCACGCCTCCGTCAGCTCTATAGAGGTGAATGGAGCAGAACAGTCGTCTCTGGGAGCGACGAGGGATCTGACTGAGTTACCTGGGACCCTATCGGACCCCTCATTCTTGTGATCTGTGGGGGTCTCATCACTTAGCACTGAGACCCCCACCGATCAGCAAGTTAGGCCCTACCCGTGGCTAGGGCCTAAAATGGTTTGTGGGACAACCCCCTTAAGGGTGATGCCACACCTGGCGTTTTCAACCCGTTTTTAGTCCGTTTTTAAGCAGTCCGTTAATTGAAACGCAGCTGTTTTTGACAGGTTTTACCAATTATCTTAATAAAAACAGGTCAAAAACGGATGTGTTTTGTAACGCATGCGTTTTTGGACGGACTGCTTAAAAACATACTAAAAACGGGTTCAAAACGCCATGTGTGGCACCACCCTTAGAGGTTGTATTATGACCTTCTGCAGTAGCTGAGGTGTGTATTATGATATTCTGCAACAGTTGAGGTATATATTATGAAGCTCTGCATCAGGTGATGGTGTATATTATGTTGTTCTGCAGCAGCTGTGTTGCGGTTATTATTGCAAGGGGCTCATTCATAACATTTTTTCAACAGGCCCACCAGAGAGACAATGATGCAAGATACCCTGGAGGTTCTGGTGGGCAAGTTCTTGACAGACCCGGAAAGTTTCCCACCAAAACTGATTTGCCATTGCTGGGCACATTGGGGGAGGCCGTGATGGTGAATAATAGAAGGCCATCAAGTGGGTCTCACAGAAAGAAGTTCTTTGTCGTGGACTTACATTAATTAACCTGAGGTAAAACTGCTAGTTATTCATGTTCTATCTAAGTTTTATGGTGGGTTATATATAATATATATATATATATATATATATATATATATTATATGAAGTTAAAAACTGGAGGCTGTAGTGAAATCACAAAGTGGTTTGGCATTTGACAACCTCACATAGCACTTTCAGAGGGGGAGATTTATCATAAGTCTCTTAGAGCAGAACTGTTCTAGTGGCCCAAGGCAACCAATCAGAGCTCAGCTCTCATTTCCCCACAGCTGTTCATAAGTTTAAAGCTGAGCTCTGATTGGTTTCCATGGGCAACTAAAACAGTTTTACCTCAAAACTTATGATAAATCTCCTTCGGTGTATATTATCGCTGTGTACATCCCTGTCAGCAATATTTCATGCTTTCAGATGAAGCTCCGCACGGGCAGGACTTATTCCTCAGATGGAGCAGTAAATTCTGTGGAAAATTTACCACAGAATTGATCCAAATCTTTCATAATTTACTAGAAATGATCAGTTAGTAAATTTTCCTAGTCAGTGGGAAACATATGCTGGGAACATTGTATGTGTCCAGTCAGTCAGTAGTCTTAGCAATGCTGGGAGATTTTCCTGTGTTATTAATGCAAAAAACTTCTCTTCAGACTAGTATTCGTTATTATAGTCTTATATCAGATTTATCTGTGGTATCAGATATTCACTGTACATGACCACGTGGGGCCGTGAGGTAGCCGCACAAATTGCGGTTAAGGTGCAGTCACATGTGGTGTTTGTTTTTGCGCTTACAAACTTTACGCAAACGTCTGATCACATATTTTCTTGCCCTCCCCCAGGCACCACATGTGTAAATGTAACGCAAGCGCCACGTGTGTAAAAGTAACGCAAGTGCCATGTGTAACACAGTGGGGCACATTTACTAAGGGTCCGCACACCACATTTTCGTCGGGTTTCCCGACTCTTTCCGATTTGCGCCTCATTTAAGTGGGGTTTTTGGCGCACGCGATCGGATTTTGGTGCAATCGTGCTGACTTGCATGCGACACAAATCCAGGGGCGATGGACGGACAGACAACCCGACTGATTCGGACTGAGCGCGGGATTTAACATTCAAATTGTGTCGCAAAACAATGCACTTACATGCACCAGGAAGAAGAAGGTGAACTCTGGCGGACCTCAGCGGGGAAGCGACACATACAGGAAAATGGACGCACGATCTTGAAGAATTGCGCCGGACTTCATCCTGGTCGGAGAAAGCACCACAGGGATTGCGACAGGACCAGGTAAATAAATCTGCCCCATTGACTGCGACTGTTTTTAACCCACTTTTAACCAAAACCCCTAGTATTTCCCGCCTTAATGACCCCTATACAATATAATGCCCCTGCCTGTGACACCCCATCCCTTATAATGCCCCCTTTCTATGGCCTGCAACATTGTATTATGACCTCTTTATTTGGCCCTCAAATATCATACCCCTTATGAGGTCCACTAAATATTATTGCTGCTCAATTCCTATAGCCCCCTCAAAAAAAACATCCCCTTCATTTTAGACCCCACTTTTATCTCCCATTCTGTAACCCCCACACTCGTTAGCAATAGTGGTTTATAATATAGGCAGTTGGGGCGGTAGCCTGGGGCCCAATCCTTCTAGTGGGCCCATATCCACTCAACCCACCCCTCCTACCAAATTTAAGACTGAGAAGAACAGTCACCCATAAAATCCTGGCACATCTGTTCCTGCTCTCCTGATCCTGACACAAGAGCCATTTCAGGAACTTTGAAGGTCCTTCAAAGGTCTTGAAACCGCCGATTGAGAGCAGGCAGAAGGGACACATCCTCTAAAACACATGTAGTTCCTGATTCTTTACCTCATGTAAGGTACAGTTTTTACCCTGTAGCTGTATCGTACAGATCAACCTGTACAATATTTACTGCATGCTATTTAGGTTATGTGTTTGAGTTCTTATTGTAGTTGACATACATTGATAAAATACAGGAACAAATAAGTGAAAAAGTCGCACAAAACTAAACTGAAGAGGGAAGACCCTGCCCCCCATCTATATAGGAGGGCGGATGGAGATGGCTTTAACATTCTTGCAGCCTTTCCGGCTTGTTTCTTCCTTGGAGTCAATTTTGCTTTTTGAGTGGCTCTTGAGTGGATCTTAACCTGAGTGGCCCTTTTTCGTTTTTGATTTTTCACTCCCCACCTTCAAAAATCTATAACTTTTTTATTTTTCCATATACAGAGCTGTGTGAGGTGGTATTTATTGTTCCATGCCGTGTACTTGAAAGCAGGAAAAACATTCCAAATGCAGTAAAATTGGTGAAAAAAAAACACATTTGCGCTGTTTTCTTGTGGGCTTGGATTTTACGGCTTTCACTGTACGCCCCAAATTACAGGTCTACTTTATTCTTTGGGTCGGTATGATTATGGGGATACCAAATTTGTATAGGTTTTATAATGTTTTCATACATTTACAAAAATTAAAACCTCCTGTACTTTTTTTTTTATTTAGCCATCTTTTTGCGCTAATGACTTTTTAATACATTTTGTGCAACTTTTGCTGACGTTTTTAATGCTACCATCTTTAGGACTGTACGACTTTTTGATCGCTGTTTATAGAACTTTTAATATTTTTTAAAATGGCAAAAGGTGCCATTTTCAACTTTGGGCGCTATTTTCTGTTACAGGGTTAAACACAGCGAACTGTTATTATATTTTGATAGATCGGGCATTTTTGGAAGCGGCGACACCTAATGTGTTTATGATTTTTACTGTTTATTTAGATTTATATCAGTTCTTGGGAAATGGGAGGGGACTTTTATTTTTTTTAATTATAATTTTTTTAACTTTTTTTTTTCTATTTTACTATTTTTCAGACCCGCTAGGGTACTTTAACCCTAGGTTGTCTGATCGATCCTACCATATACTGACATACTACAGTATGGCTGTATATGGGGATTTTCCTCCTCATTCATTACAATGTTCGAAAGGGTTACAACGAGACAGTCTAGGGTCTGCGGAAGACATCATGACATCACGGAGAGCGACGATCCTCGCCAAGATGGCGGCGCCCTTGCGCCACCATTTTTTTTAAGCCGCCGGCAGCTTTGCAATTTGGAAAATTTTACAGCTTTTTATAATGCAAACAATAAAATTAAAATGCTGTAATGGGAATACCCCTGTAACTTTCCCGCAGTAGTGGTTGTATTTTGCTCCCAGAATCCACAGCAACCAATTACGGTAATGTTGTTAATTGACGTCCTGCAGGTTCTAAACAGTTATAATGTTTACTGTTTCCTCCCTGAATACCATTACCATGATACTGGTTGGAGGGGCATTTGGATGATCCTGGCACACCCCTCCAACCAGTGTATTTGGCCATGGGAATATGCCAGAATTAAAAATTCTGCTATGCTTTCTTGAAATGTAAAGTATAGCCCCCCCCCCGGTTCCAAAATACTGCCCATAAAATGGCATCAGTCACAGAGTCCCTCTGTTAGCCACAAGGCACAGTCCCCCCTGTTAGCCACCCGGCGTAGTGCCCCCCCTACCCTGTTAGCCAATATTCAGTGCTTCTCCCCATTAGCCACCAGTCTGAGCCCCCTGATAGCCACCAATCACAGTGCCCCCTGTAAACCACCAGCCACACCTCCCCCCGTGTTAGCCACCAGACACAGTGCCCCCTGTTTGAGAAGAGTCAAAGTGTGCCAGGATAGGCCAATTTATAGACAGGACAATAAATAATTGCCTCCCTGACCCCGGCACATCCATTGGAGCTTCCTTTGGTCAGGCACATCACAGGTCAATGGCATATTTAGCCCTCTGGCCTGTGACACAGGGATCTGGCAGTGGCGTACACGATGCTTAAATCACTAGCTCATGTGCCGACTGCAGCCTGTGAGATGAGAGGTGGCAGAGGAGAGAGACATAGGCTCCTATGCTTTGCTGCCCACATGGGGTTGGAGCTGGATCGCAGGTCAGGCAAGGGGGAGAGAGCTGGTCGGATCCCACCCCTGACTACAAGTATTGGACACTGTATGATTTCCTATCACATTGTAAGCTCCTAGATGCTATAATGTCCCAGTGCATAAACCTTGCACACATTAAAAGGGAATCTGTCAGCAGGTTTGACCACACCCCGCAGCAGCAATTGTTAGTTATTGTCATTGGAAATCTGTGTCATATCTTTATATGTTGTTAGTAGCAGCAGGACAGTGAAATATAGATTCATGCTGCAGTATTGTAGCTGGAGGTGTGTCCTCACACTGCTGTGCTCTTAACTTTCTGTAATGAACTCCTCGCAGCCTCGAATCCCCATCTGCTCTAAATAAAAGGTGTAGATGACTTCTTGTTGAGTACAACAGCAGTTACCCAGAGCAGAGAGGATGGTCTGTTATGATGAAATATAGAATATGTGTTGCATGTAACTATACAAACACAACAGCAACATATACATTTTTACATTTATTGCCATTTATGAAAAACATAAGAATGCAAATGACTGATAATACACATTTATGATGCAATACACTGAAGGGTGTTGTGTCTGGTTTACAATGAAAACTAGTTAACAAAAGTGGATCCCTCTTTTAGTGACTATAAAGAGTATATCCCTGGATAGGCGAATATCACATGAACGGCCTATTGTGAAGTGAGAACTGTGTAATGCTTCCTTTCGCCTGCGGGGGCACTGCAGGGATATGAAAAACTTACTACTAGGTCCTTCCACAGATCACAGCGATTAGCTCATTGTTAGGAGACCTAAACTTATAACCTCTTTAATATTACAAAGATGCAACAATGTTTCTATCCTGGTATCTGAATAACAGTAACTTTATACAGTATATAGACCCTATTCTTACCAATGCCCATTACATTTATTTATCTGTTCACAGATGTACAAGGTTCTCAAAAAGCATCAGCAATTGCAACAAACAAGAGCTGCAGTACTAAATACAACCACATAGAGAGCTGGCGCTGTTTCGGTATATTTTGTAAAAAATATATATATATTTTTCTAATCTTATAAAATATAATTTAAGGTCAGTGCTGGATTATGGCAACTGAAATTGTACGATGATCTTGCCCCTTGGAAAAAGGGACAGGAGTAAGCGGCCCCTTAGTCACGGTGTGAACAGAGTTTCTAACATTAATAAATACATAATCTGGACAAAAAAGCAATAAACTATGTTTTTTTTTCTTTTTTTCCACCCCATTCGCCTTATTCTTTTTTTTAATTATTATATAATTTCTTTTAATAGCTGTTTATAGGAAACAAAAAGTAAAATTTCAAGAGATTAAACATTATTTTACATACACAGTCTACAACTAGAGATGAGCGGACCCGATGCTTGGTTCAGCCGTCTGACCCAGACATATTGCTGGATTGAGCATTTGCTGGATCAAGCAAAAATTTCCACCCCTAGCGAGTAGCTATGGCTATGATTGACCGGGCTCATGCCGCCAAATCTGAAAGCCGAACCCCACCATCAGGTCCGCTCATCTTTATCTACAACCTGTGAATCTCAAGCAATTGTCAAACTACAACTCCCAGCATTCCCTGTGGGTACGCATGTGGAAGTAGATTCCGAACACCTCATGGTTGAAGAGAAAATATTAATTTAAATCTTGCCACCACTAGGGGGCGCTCCTTGTATGTGACATTAGAGGAAGTGAAATGTTGTGATACGAGAAGGCCACTTGTTGACCAAAGCTGCACCCATAACCCTCTACACTTTCACCCAGTCAGAAGTGTCGAATGTTGGAAGTACCACAGCAACATGGGAAACGGGGAACTATATATATTTTTTCAATCATATCTGCCGTCACAAATAATTAATGCCCCACTCATCAACCAGACTAATCACTAATGCCCTACCCTTAATCTGAATGTAGCCACAGCTTTTCAGCTGTATTTGCTAGAACTTTTTTGTAGAATTTAGAGACTGCCCTTGCAAATTCGGGATGGTAAATCCCCAAGCAGTGAGCGCCCTCTAGTGGCAGTTCTAGAGCACTAAACCTTCTACAGCCCCAGAATACGATCATTAACTCATATGATATCCTACCTAGGCAGTGTATTACCCAGAGACTGTAATCATAGAATATATTAATCTATTCTAATAGAATCTACAATCAAAATCCATCCATGATAAACCAGGGACACTTACTCATAGATCAGAAGCAATTATTTTGGGTGGCTTAATTTCGTTTACCACTAGATACTAAAGATCACCACTAGACTCCCTGGATAATGTATATTAAGATTAATGCCTTTGTTGGTCCTTGAGCATGCTGGGAGTCGTAGTTATCTGCTGGTTACAGGGAGCTACAGGTTGCTACCATCTTACATTACAAGTGTAAGTGTTCTATACAGTGAATTTCATTGCATTGAACTTACATGAAATAAATAAGTTAAAGAAAAAGTGTCAAAAAAACGACAGTGTGTGTACAATATATCTAATGTGTGATACAAGATGTATAATACAGCAGGCGTCATGTCATCCTATACAGAGAGATCTCTGTGTCTACTCTACAGGGGGAGTCATGACATAGATGTGTGACTGCAGCAAGAGGACTCCTATAACAGGATAACTAACACCTTATAATGGGAAGAGGTCCTACCTCCAACGTCATGCAACTGCTGCTCTGCCCTTCACAATAAGCATCAGTAGGGATCCTAGAATTTAATATGGATTTCAGAGAAAACTCCTATAGGGGAATTTCCTTTTAGAACATGCTGGTATTGAAACCCAAGGTTTTTATTCATGTTATTTTCTAATGTTTTTGTGTCACTATCTACATTTGGTACAGGAATTTTTACTAGGCTTCATAGTCCTTTGCTTGTTTTGTTTGGGGGTTTCTTTGGAGCAGTTACCTTATTTATATTACAAACAAGAAAGGCAGGATTACAATGGCACCTATATAGAAATGCCATATTCATCACCCGACCTACTGGATCATGCTCCACACTTAAGAAATCAACGGCATAGGGCCCCTGAGTCCCTGCACAATGATCTCTATATAGATAACACTGACCCATCATTACATCACTACTGACTGATGATGTCACAGCTTATCTCCTCCTCCTCCCTGTACAATGACCTCTATATAGATAACACTGACCCATCAGTAATCCTACGGACAATAGAATGATGTCACAAGCTTATCTCCTCCCCTCCCTGCACAATGACCTCTATTAGATACACTGACCATCATACATACTACATCTGACAATAGATGATCACAGCTTTATCCTCCCCTCCCTGTACAATGACCTCTATATAGATAACACTGAACCCATCATTACATCACTACTGACAATAGATGATGTCACAGCTTATTCTGCTCCCCCTCCCTGTACAAGACCTCTATATAGATAACACTGACCATCATTACATCACTACTGACAATAGATTGATGTCACAGCTTATCTCCCTCCCATCCTGTACAATGAGACTCCAATAGATATCACTAACCTATCATACATCATACTGACAATAGATGATTGTCACAGCTTATCTACCTCCCCCTCTCTGTACAATGACCTCTATGTAGTCTAGCACTGACCCATCATTACATCACTTACTGACAATGGATGATTTCCAAGCTTATCTCCCTCCCCCTCGCTGTACAATGACCTCTATATAGATAAAACTGACCCATCATTACATCACTACTGACAATACATGATGTCACAGCTTATATCCTCCTTCTCCCTGTACAATGACCTCTTTACAGATAACACTGACCTATAATTACATCACTAATGACAATAGATGATGTCACAGCTTATCCCCTCCCCTCCCTGTACAATGACCTCTATATGGATAACACTGACCCATCATTACATCACTACTGACAATAGATTATGTCACAGCTTATCTCCTCCCCCTCCCTGTACAATGACCTCTATATAGATAACACTGACCCATCATTACATCACTACTGACAATAGATGATGTCACAGCTGAAATGCACAGCAGAACATGAGACCTATACATAAGCATGCATAGATAGTGATATAGCAATGTAACGGGGGTTCGAAGTCTGATCAGCATACATGTCTACTGAGGTATCAAAAGACTTACGAAGACGCAGACATTCACTGAAAGAGACTGCCCCGACAGGCATACATTCATGAAAGAGACTGCCGCAGACAGCTATTCACTGAAAGAGACTGGCCGCCGACAGCATACTTCACTGAAAGAGACTGCCGCCGACAGGATACATTCATGAAGAGACTGCCGCCACAGGCTACATTCACTGAAAGAGAGACTGTCGCAGACTGGGCCCATACATTCCCTGAAAGAGACTGCAGAGACACTGAATCCGACGGGTTTTCGTTCGTCGGCCACGCCCCCCGATTTCCGTTGCGTGCACTGCGGCGCCGTTGCGCTACAATCCGATCGCGTGCGCCAAAAACCCCGGGGCAACCTTCAGGGGAAATCGCGCAAATGGAAATCAATTCGGGTAACACATCGGAAAAACGCAAATTGGGCCCTTAGTAAATGACCCCACTAGCGGAGAAGTTGCTGCGCTAGTGTGGAGAAAGTTGCTTCTTAAATTGTCCCTGTTTTTAATGACGTTGTAAGGCTAACACTCAACCAAGTGTGGCGCCGTGCCGTACACGGTGGCACATATCAGCGCATGGAAGCGTTCACCCCTGCCCTCTCCATAGAGATACACGGCGCCGTATTTACAGGGAAAGATAGGAGATGTCCTATCTTTTCCCTGGGTATGGAACGGCACTGTACCGCACCATGCGCCCATTGTCGGCCTATGGGGGGGCGGGCGTATAAATATATCCCTAACGGTCGTGTGGAGAGCGCACCATAACATGTGCATACAGAGAGCACCGGGACTTATAAGTCAGATCAAAGTACGTTCTGATGTCTGATAACAAAGTTCATAATCCACAACCCTAAATGCGATATTCCTGTACACAGCAAATAAAGTGTATTTATGGATTGACGAAAAGTTAAAATTTTTCTAATGTACTCTCAAATCATCATAGTTATCTGATCTCTGCGTGCTGTCATTTGTAGGAAGCTTCTATGTTTACCCCCAGTGGATAGATTTCCTATAATATAGCTTAACATAACTGGTTCTAAGTGGGCTATGCAGCTTTTCAAGGGGCCACGGTCCCATGTTTTTGGGGGCTGTGATCTATACCTATCCAACATTCATCTGTCTTGCTAACTTAGAAAAACAAATGTAAGCAGTGACCCAAAAATTAATAAATAAACTTCTCTTTTTATTAAAATTTAGGACGAGATGCGTTATTCAGCAGATTTTCAGTCTCCAGATGGTCTTCCAACAGACAAAGGTACGGGACATGCAGTTATAACTGAATACCTGGTAATAAGTACCTAAAGGAAATATTTTATTTTGGACCTCACCCCAGACATTTAATTAAGCTAGCACCCCAAAGTTAATCGGAGGATCCAAAAATCTACCTAACTATAGACATTTGCTGTTGTATGATGGCAAAAAAGTTGCACATTATAAAATATCAATTATTACCTTTCAGTTTAATAAAGGATGAACATATGAAAAAACGCTTAGCAACTGCAATGTGATTTTTCTTTCAAAGTCTCATATAGATAAATTTTTCAAAATAATTTGCGTTTGTTTTTTTTACAGACAACAATCTCAGTCACCGATCCTGTGTTTTCAAGAGGAGTTATCAATTTGTCGGTAAAAAAGGTAAGTATTAATAACAGCAGAATACAATGAAAAATCTGCCTCTCGTTTGGTTATACTGCTTGTGTGCTGAGCTTGTGTCTCTATGGTTACAGACTACAAACAAACCCTTGTAGTCTGATCCTTCAAACTAAACAGGAAAGCTATAACAAAAGAGCGTAGTGGGTGAACAAAGTCGCTGGTAAGTGACTTATTAGCAAAAAGTACCAGCAAGGAAAGTAATTGGTATGCGTGCAGTAATTCGCTGCCAAGCACAGATTACAGGGACAACTGTGCTTCCGGTTTTTTGCTAGTTCAGTGGCTGCAGCTTCATATTATCATGATGAGGATAGAAGTCTGAATCTAATATGTGATACTAGCTGTAGCTACCCAGAGTTGCCCGAGTTGAGATAGTAAATAAAACTGTTCTTAGTTACAACAAAATAGAAGGATTAACAAAAAATATTTTTATGTTATCATAGACTGTTCAGACTGTCTCTTTCTCTGTCTGCTGCACTGTCAGGCAGTCTTCGGGGCAGTCTACTTTCAGTCGTGATCAATGTCTGTCGTCGGCGAGTCCCTTTCGGAATTTATGGCAGCTCTTTCTTTCATGAATGTATGCCTGTCGGCGGCAGTCCTTTCATGAATGAGGCATGTCGGAGCAGTTCCCTGTTGTGGATGCATGGCGGGGACAGTTCTTTAAGGAATGTATGCCTGTCGGCCGGCAGTCTCTTTCAGTGAATGTAATTGCCTGTCTTCTGCGCGGCGGAGTCCTCTTTCAGTGAATGCCTCTGTCCGGAGCGTCAGTCTCTTTCAGTGAAAGTATGCCTGTCGGCGGCAGTCTTTTCAGTTGGGAATGTATGCCTGTCGGGAAGGCTCTCTTTCAGTAATTGTTGGCTGATGCGTGCTCTCAGCTTCAGTGAATGTATGCCTGTCGGCGGCAGTCTCTTTTCTATTACATGTATGCCTGTGGTCCGGCAGTCTCTTTCAGTGAATGTATGCCTGTCGGCGGTGTTGTATAAAATGAATACAGCATATCGCCATGTAGTAAAACTGCATACAGCGTATCGCCATGTAGTATACAAATGCATTACAGTGTATCGCCATGTAGTATAAAATGAATACAGATATCGCCATGTAGTATAAAATGCATACAGAAAAAGTACGCCATGTCAGTATAAAAATGACCAGCATATCGCACCTTGTAGTATAAAATGCTTACCAGCGTATCGCCATGTAGTTAAAATGCATACAGCGTATCGCATGTAGATATAAATGCATACAGTGTATAGCATGTAGTTAAAATGCATACAGAATATCGCCCATGATAGTAAAACAATGAAACAGCGTATCGCCATTGTAGTATAAAAGCCATACAGCATTACCGCCAGTAGTATAAAATGCTACAGGTATCACCATGTAGTATAAAAATGCAACAGTGTATCGCAATGTAGATAAAATGCATAAGGCATTATGCCATGGAGTATAAAATGAACAGGTTCGCCCTGTAGTATTAAAATGCATAAGTGTATCGCCATGTTAGTATAAAAATGCATACAGCAAGATCGGACATTTTTTTTTTTTTTGTTTTAGTATAAAATGAATACAGCGTATCGCCATGTAGTATAAAATGCATACGCATATCGCCCATGTAGCTATAAAAGGCATTACAGCGATCGCCATGTAGTATAAAAGCTTTACAGCGTATCGCCATGTAGTATAAAAATGATTCAGTGGATCGCCATTGTAGTAAAATAAAAATGCATACAGAGTATCGCCATGTAGTATAAATGCATAAAGCATATCGCCATTGTAGTATAAAGCAAAAGCGTACCATGTAGTATAAAATGATACAGCCATACCGCCATGTAGTATAAAATGCAGACAGCGTATCCCATGTAGTACAAAATGCATACAGCATATCGCCATGTAGTATAAAATGCCACAAGCGTACGCCAGGTAGTCTAAATGATACAGCATATCGCCATGAGTATAAAATGCTATTACAGCGTATCACCATGTAGTATAAAATGCATACAGATATCGCCATGTAGTATAAATGCATACAGCGATCGCCATGTAGTAAAAATGCATACAGCGTTCACCATTGTTAGTACAATGATACAGTGTATCGCCATGTAGTATAAAATGCATACAGCCTATCGCAGTAGTATAAAATGCAGACAGCGTATCGCCATGTAGTATAAAGGCATAAGCGTACTGGGGCAGCGGAGGTTTTATGATGGGTCTGAGTCTTCATCATACCGTTTTCAGACAGATCACACCGACTAACAAGGGCACGTATGAGCCCCACACACCCAGGATCAGTAGTATAAAATGCATACAGCATTATCGCCATGTAGTATAAAATGCATACAGCGTAAGCCATGTGTATAAATGCATACAGGTACGCCATTGTAGTATAAAATGCATACGCATATGCCCGTGTAGTTATAAAAATGCATACAGCGTATCGCCATGTAGTATATAAAATGCATACAGCGCTATCACCATGTAGTATAAAATGCAACAGTGTTCGCCATTGTAGTATAAAAGGCATCAGCATACGCCAATGTAGTATCAAAATTGCATACGCGTACGCCATTGTAGTATAAATGCATACAGTGTATCGCCACATGTTGTCGTATAAAAATGCATAAGCGTTATCGCCATGAGTATAAAATGATACAGTGTATCGCCATGTAGCATGAAAGGCATACAGCGTATCGCCATGTAGTATCAAAATGCAACAGCGTATCGCCATGTAGTATATAAGCATACAGCCGTATCACCATGTAGTATTAAAATGCATACAGAATACGCATGAGTATAAAAATGCATACAGGTATCGCAATGTAGTATTAAAAATGCATTTACAGCGTATCGCCATTGTAATTATAAAAATGCATACAGCGTATTGCCATGTCGTACAAAATAGGAAAGCTCTGATAAATATCACAAAAATACAAACATTTACATACAAGCATATATACACACACTATACAAGAACAGTATATAACAAGCATATGCACACAATGCACATACATACATACATAAACATACACACACACATACATTACATACTACACAAATAACATATACAGAATATAATAAACACTATACAGCATATGCACTTATATATACACACAAACACACACACAATCATACAAGAACACATAAATATATACATGCAAAGATAAAGTTACATACCTTTTTTATGGTCCTGACAGTATGCGGGGAGTGGAGGAGCCGGGCACACGGTGATGTCACAGTGGCTGCTCGCAGCATTGCGTGCCGGACAACTGGCATACGGGCCAGGAGGGGGCAATCGTTTGCCAGGTGGTAGGAAGAGCGACGGGCAAGGAAGGCGGACGGGCGGTGGTGGATGGTCCCGGGCACAAAAGGGAGGGAGGTTCCGGCGGCAGTGCGGGGAATCGTGAGATTGCCGGACAGGCAGAAGGGGCAGCAGGAAGCTCAGTGTCGGCTGGGGAAGGGGCTGGGCAGGGGGCAGGGAGCTATGCGTCTGGAGTGAGGGCCGGGAGCGCGCGGGAGTAGGATGAGGGCCGGCTGGGCTGGAGTGAGACGGTGCCGCCCCCTCGTCAGCAGGAGGCGGCGCGCCCCTGCGCCGGACCAGCTGAAGACCCCAACGGCCGGTCTGGTCCGCGGACCAGCGGGTTTGGGGAACTCTGGCCTAGAACATAGTGCGGAAAGCATTAATTCCCCAGCTCATCAGTGAAAGACAAAACTGAGGGCACACAATTTTTTTTGTAAAACCCACGCCTCCGTCAGTATAGAGGTGAGGGAGCAGAACAGTCGTCTTGCGGAGCGACGAGGGATCTGACTGAGTACCTGGGACCCTATCGGACCCCTCATTATTGTTGACTGTGGGGGTCTTAAAAAATCACTTAGCACTGAGACCCCCACCGACAGCAAGTGGCCCTACCGTGGCTAGGGCCTCCTATAAAACAATGGTTGTGGACAACCCCCTTAAGGGTGTGCCACACCTGGCGTTTTCAACCCGTTTTTAGTCCGTTTTTAAGCAGTCCGTTAATTGAAACGCAGTGTTTTGACAGGTTTTACCAATTATCGTAAAAAACAGGTCAAAAACTGGAGTGTTTTGTTAACGCATGCGTTTTTGGACGGAAGCATGTTGTGGCACCCACCTTAGAGGTTGTATTATGACTCTGCAGTAGTGAGGTGTGTATTATGATATTCTGCAACAGTGAGGATATATTATGAAGCTCTGACATATCAGGTGATGGGTATAGTATGTTGTTCTGCAGCAGCATGTGTTGCGGTTATTATTGCACGGGGCTCATTTTCATAAACATTTTTTCAACAGGCCCACAGAGAGACCAATGATTGCAAGCTACCTGGAGGTTTGCGTGGGCCAGTTCTTGACAGGACCCGAAGGTTCCCACCAAAACTGATTTGCCATTGTGGCACATGGGGGGGAGGCCGTGATGGTGAGATAATAGAGGCCATCAAGTGGTCTCACAAAGAAGTGAGTATGTGCCGTGGACTTACATTAATTAACCTGAGGTTTAAAAAAACTGCTAGTTATTCGGTTCCTAATCTAAGTTTTATGGGGGTTATATTATAATATATATATAATTTATATATATATTATATTATATGAAGTTAAAAAACTGGAGGCTGTAGTGGAAAAACAAAGTGGTTTGGCATTTGACAACCCATAGCACTTTCAGAGGGGAGGATTTATATAAGTTCTTAGAGCAGACAGCACTGTCTATTGGCCCAAGGCAAACCAAATTAGGAGCTCAGCTCTCATGTCCCCACAGCTGTTCAAAGTTTAAGCTGAAGCTCTGATTGGTTTCCATGCGGCCAAAGAAAACCGTTTTACCTCAAACTTATGATAAATCTCTTCGGTGGATATATCCGCGGTGTACATCCCTGTCAGCCCAATATTTCCTGCTTCAGATTAGCTCGCACCGGGCAGGACTTTTCCTCAGAATGGAGCAGTAAATTCTGTGGAAAATTACCACAGAATGATCCAAAATCTTTCATAATTTACTAGAAATGATCGTTAGTAAATTTCCTAGTCATGGGAAAACATTTGCTGGGAACATTGTATGTGTGCCAGTCAGTCAGTAGTCTTTAGCATGTGGGTGGAGATTTTCCTGTGTATTAATTGCAAAAAAAACTTCTATCAGACTGTATTCAGTTTATTATTAGTCTATATCAGATTTATCTGTGGTATCAGATATTCACTGTACTGTGACACGTGGGGCCGTGAGGGGTAGCCGCACCAATTTGCGGTTAAGGTTGAGCACATGTGGTGTTTGTTTTTGAGTTACAAACTTTACGCAACGTCTGATCACATATTTTCTTGCCTCCCCAGGCACCACCATGTGGAAATGTAACGCAAGCGCAACGTGTTGAAAGAACGCAAGTGCCATGTGTTGTAACACAGTGGGGGCACATTTACTAAGGGTCCGCACACCACATTTTCGTCGGGTTTCCCGACTCTTTCCGATTTGCGCTTTCATTTAAGTGGGTGTTTTTGGTTTTGGCGCACGCGATCGGAGTTTGGTGCAATCGTGCCGAATTGCATGGGACACAAAATCCCAGGGGCGATGGACGGGACAGACAACCCGACTGATTCGGATCTGAGCGCGAGATTTACATCAAATGTTGTCGCAAAACAATGCACTACAATGCACCAGGAAGAAGAAGGTGCAACTCTGGAGGACATCAGCGGGGACGGGGAAGCGACCACATACGGAACAATGGACGCACGATCTTGAAGAATTGCCGCGGACTTCATCCGGCGGAGAAAGCACCACAGGGATTGCGACAGGACCAGGTAAAGAAATCTGCCCATTGTGCGTGTTTTAACCCATTTTAACCAAACCCCCTAGTATTCGCTTAATGACCCCTTTTTATACTAAGATAATGCCTGCCTGTGAAACCCATCCCATATGCCCCTTCTATGGCCGGCAAAATTGTATTTGACTCTTATTGGCCCTCAAATATCATACCCATTATGAGGTCCACTAAATTTATTGATGTCATTCCTATAGCCGCCTCAAAAAACAAAAACATCCCCTCATTTTAGACCCCACTTTTATCTCCCATTCCGGTAACCCCCACACTCGTTAGCAATAGTGGTTTATAATAGTAGGCAGTTGGGCGGTAGCCTGGGGCCCATACTTCTAGGGGCCCTATCCACTCAACCCACCCTCCGACCAAGATTAAGACCTTTTTCTGAGACGCACAGTCACCCATAAAATACTGGCAATCTGTTTCTGCTCTCCTGGTCCTGACAAAGAGCCATTCAGGAACTTTGAAGGTCTTCAAAGGTATTGAAACCGACGATTTGAGAGCAGGCAGAAGGGACACATTCCTCTAAAACAATGTAGTTACCTGAATTCTTACCTCATGTAAGGTACAGTTTTTACCCTGTGCTTGTATCGTACAGATAACCGTACTTATTTACTGCCATGCATTTAGGGTTATGTGGTTTGAGTTTCCTGATTGAGTTGACATACATTGTAAAATACTGGACAAATAAGTGGAAAAAAAGACACAAATAAAATGAAGAGGGAAAGACCCGGCCCCCCATATATATAGGAGGGCGGAGGAGAGGCTTTTTTAACATTCTGCAGCCTTTCCGGCTTGTTCTTCTTTGGCCTTTCTGAGTCAATTTTTGCTTTTGAGTGGCTCTCTTGAGTGGATTATAAACTGAGTGGCCCTTTTTGTTTTTGATTTTCACTCCCCCCTTCAAAAATCTATAACTTTTTATTTCCATATACAGAGCTGGTGGAGGTGGTATTTATGTTCAATGCCGTGTACTTGGAAAGCAGGAAAAAACATTCCAATGCTGTAAAATGGTGAAAAAAAAACGAACATTTGCGCTGTTTTCTTGTGGGCTTGGATTTTCGCTTCACTGTAGCCCCAAATTACAGGGTACTTTATTCTTTGGGGTCGGTATGATTATGGGATGGATACCAAATTTGTATAGGTTTTATAATGTTTTCAGTAATTTACAAAAATTAAAACTCCTGTACTTTTTTTTTTATTTAGCCATCTTTTTGCGCTAATGACTTTTTATACATTTGTGCAACTTTTGCTGACGTTTTACTGCTACCATCTTAGGATGTACGACTTTTTGATCGCGGTTTATAGAACTTTAAATTTTTTAAAATGGCAAGGTTGCCATTTCAACTTGGGCGCTATTTCTGTAAGGGTTTTTAAACACAGCGAACTGTATTATATTTGATAGATCGGGCATTTTTGGAAGCGGCGACCACCTAATGTGTTTATGATTGTACTGTTTATTTAGATTTATATAAGTTCTGGGGAAATGGAGAGGGGGACTTTTATTGTTTTTAATATAATTTTTTAACTTTTTTTTTTCTATTTTCTATTTTTCAGACCCGCTAGGGTGGTACTTAACCCTAGGTTGTCTGATAGATCCTACCATATACTGAATATACGTATGGCGTATATGGGGAATTTTCCTCCTCATTCTCATTACAATGTCCGAAAGGGTTACAACGAAGACAGTCTGGGTCTGCGGAAGACATCATGGAATCACGGACGAGCGAGAGAGCTTAAGAGTAGTACAAATGGTATATAGCCCGTTGTCTTGTTTCCGTTAAGACCAATATACAACCCGGCGAGACACCGGATGACCTCCCAAATTCTGATGTGGCCACCCCTTCCCCCCGCCAAGATGGCGGCGCCCTTGCGCCACCATGTTTTTGAAGCCGCCGGCATTTGCAATTTGGAAAATTGGACAGCTTTTTATAATGCAAAAAATAAATTAAAATGCTGTAATGTGAATACCCCGGTAACTTCCAGACAGTAGAGTAGTGGTTGTATTGCCCCAGAAATCCACAGACAGCAATTACGGTAATGGTGTTAACTGACATCCTGAAGGTCTAAAAGTTATAATGTTTACTGTTTCCTCCCTGAATACCATTACCATGATACTGGTGGAGGGGCATTTGGAGATCCTGGCACACCCCTCCACCCAGTGTATTTGGCATGGGAATATGCCAGAATTAAAAATTATGCTATGCTTTTTGAAATGTAAAGTATAGCCCCCCCCCCGGGGTTCAAAAACTGACCATTAAACAATGGCATCAGTCACAGAGTCCCTAGTTAGCCAACAAGGCACAGTCCCCCTGTTAGCACCCGGCGTCGTAGTGCCCCCCCTACCCTGTTAGCCAATATCAGTGTTCTCCCCCATTAGCCACCAGTCTGAGCCCTGCGCCACCAATCACAGTTGCCCCATGTAAAACCACCAGCCACACCTCCCCCGTGTTAGCCACAGACACAGTGCCCCCTGTTGAGGAGAGTCAAAGTGTGCCAGGATAGGCCAATTGATAGACAGGAAAAATACATTGCCATCATGACCCGGCCACATCCATTTTGTTGGAGCTTCCTTTGGTCAAGCACATCCACAGGGTCAATGGCCTATTGAGCCCATCTGGCCTGTGAACAAAGGGATCCGCAGAGGCTGTACGCAATGATTTAAATCACTAGATTCAGATGCCGACTGCAGCCGTGAGATGACGAGGTGGCAGAGGAGGAGAGACTAGGCTCATATGCTTGTTGCCCACATGGGGAGGATGGAGCTGGATCGCAGGTCAGGCAAGGGGGAAGAGAGAGAGCTGGTGGATCCCACCCCTGACTACAAGTATTGGACCTGGATTTCCTATCAAATTTTGTAATCCTAGATGCTATAAGTTCCAGGCAATAAAAACTTTGCCACAATTAAAAGGGAAGCTGTCCGAGTTTGACAAACTGTACATCCAGCAATTGTTAGCGTTATGTCATTGGAAATCTGTGTATATCTTTTTTTTTATATGTGTTAGTAGCACAGGACTGTAAATATGAATTCATGCTGGCAGTATTGTAGCTGGAGGTTTGTTAAATCTCGTATGAACGCTCAAAGTCCCCAAACGTTTCTCTAAATAAAAAGGTGTAGATGGCTCTTGTTGAGTACAACAGCAGTTTACCAGAGCAGAGAGCAGAGAGGAGGTTTTATGGATAAATATAGAAATGTGTTGCCATGTAAATTTACAAATACAAACAGCAACTATAAGTTTTACATTTATGCCATTTATGAAAAACATCAGAATGCCAAGACTGATAATACACCATTTATGTGCAATACACTGAAGGGTGTTGTGTCTGGTTTACAATGAATTGAATGAAAACTAGTAACAAAAGTGGGATCCCTATTTTAGTGGACTATAAAGAGTAGATCCATGGATAGGGCGAATATTACATAAATTGGTGTTAATGCTTCCTTTCGCCTGCGAGGGGCACTGCAGGGATCTGAAAAAAACGTACTACTAGGTCCTTCCTACACAATAACAGAGATTAGATAATTGTTAGGAGACCTAAACTTATAACCTCTTTAATATTACAAAGATGCAACAATTTGTCTCATCTGATAACAGTAACTTTAGCACAGATATAGACCCTATTCTTACCCATGCCATTACATTTATTTATCTGTTCACAGATGTACAAGGTTCTAAAAAAGCATCAGCAATTGCAAACAAACAAGAGAGCAGTACTAAAATACAACCACTAGAGAGCTGGCGCTGTTTGTTTGGTATTATTTGTAAAAAATATAGAGATATATTTTCTAATCTTATAAAATATAATTTACGGTCAGTGGCTGGATTATGGCAACTGAATTGTACGATGATCTTGCCCTGGTGAAAAAGGGACAGGAGTTAAGCGGCCCCTTAGTCACGGTGTGAACAGGTTTTAACATAAAAATTACATAATATGCGAACAAAAAAAGCAAATCAACTATGTATTTTTTTCTTGTTTTCCACCCAATGCGCATTATCTTTTTTTAATATTATATAATTTCTGTTAATGAGCTGTTTATAGAAACAAAAAGTTAAATTTCAAGAGGTTAAACATTATTTTACATACAAGTCTACAACGAGCTGAGCATGACCCGATGGTCGGTTCAGCGTCTGACCCGACATATGTGGATGAGCATATTTTGCTGGATAAGAAAAAATTTCCACCCCTAGCGGAGTAGCATATGGTTATGATTGACCGGGCTCATTGACGCCAAATTTGAAGCCGAACACCACCATCCGGTCCGCTCATCTTATCTACAACCGTGAATCTCAGCAATTGTCAAACTACAACTCCCAGCATTCCTGGGGTTACGCTGGAAGTAGATTCCGAAACACCTCATTGGTTGAAGAGAACAATATTAATTAAATCTTCGCCACCATAGGGGGCGCTCTTTATGTGACATTAGAGAAGTGAAATGTGTGATACGAGAAAGGCCATGTTGACCAAAGCTGCACCCATAAAAACCATTACCTTTAACCAGTCAAGAACAGTGTCGAATGTTGGACGTACCACAGCAACATGGGAAACGGGGGAATATATATTATTTTTTTCAATCATATCTGACGTCACAAATAATTAATGCCCCACTCATCAACAAGACTAATACTAATGCCCACCCTTATCTGATGTAGCCACAGCGTTTCAGTGTATTGCTAGGAAACTTTTTGTAGAATTTAGAGACTGCCCTTGCAAATTCGGATGGTATAATCCCCAAGCAGTAGAGCGCCTCTAGTGGCAGTCTAGAGCATAACCTTCTACAGCCCCAGAATACGATCATTAACTCAATGATATCCTACCTAGGCAGGTATTACCCAGAGACGTAATCATAGAATAGTTAAATCTATTCTAATACAATCTTACAATCCAAATCCCTCCAGGCTAAACCAGGGACACTTATCAGAGCTCAGAAGCATTATTTTGTGTGGCTTAATTTGTTTACCATAGATACAAGATCACCATAGACTCCCTGGATAATGTATATAAGATAATGCCTTTGTGGTCCTTGAGATGTGGGAGTCGAGTTTCTGCTGGTTTTAACAGGGAGCTACAGGGTTGCTACCATCTTACATTACAAGTGTAAGTGGTTTCTTACAGTGGAATTATTGCATTGACGTACATGAATAAATAAGTTAAAGAAAAAAGTGTCAAAAAAAACGACAGTGTGGTGTACAAATAGCTAATGTGTGGATCAAGATGTCATATAAGCCGCGTCATGTCATCCTATACAAGAGAGATCTCTGGTTCTACGTACAGGAGGAGTCATGACATAGATGTGTGACTGCAAGCAGAGGACTCCATAGACAGGATAACTAACACTTTGGAAGAGGTCCTACCTCAACGTCCTGCAATGCGGCTCTGCCCTTACATAAGCATCAGTAGGGATCCTAGAATTAATAGGATTTCAGAGCAGAAAACTCCTATAGGGGAATTCCTTTTAGAACATGTGGTATTGAAACCCAAGGTTTTTATATGTATTTTCTAATGTTTTTGTGTCACTATCTACATTTGGAACAGGAGTTTAAGGCGCATAGTCTTTGTTGTTTGTTTGGGGTTTCTTTGGAGCAGTGACCTTATTTATATTACAAACAGAAAGGCAGGATTAAATGGCACAATATAGAAAATCATTATGACATCACTATGACTCGATGATGTCACAGCTAACTCTTGCCGCTCCCTGCACAAAGATCTCTATAATAGATAGCAATGCCAAATCTTAATCACTACTGAAATAGATGATGTCACAGTTATCTCCTCCCCCTCACCTGTACAATGACCTATCTATATAGTTAACACGGACCATCATGACATCACTACTGACAATAGATGATGTCACAGCTTATCTCCCACCCGCTCCCTGCACAATTACTCTATGAGATAGCACTGAACCATCAGTACATCACTACTGGACAATAGATGAGTCACAGATCTCTCCTCTCCTCCTGTACAATGACTCTATATAGATAACACTGACCCATTCATTACATCAACGGACAATAGAGAGCACAGCTTATCCTCCTCCCCTCCGCACAAGATACTCTATATAGATTAACACGACCCATCATTACATTCACTAGACAATAGATGAGGCACAGCTTTTCTCCCATCCCTGTCCAATGACCTCTATATAGATAAAATGACCCATCATTACATCACTTACTGACAATAGATGATGTCACAGCTTATTGCTCCCCCCCTGTTACAATGACCTCTTAGATAGATAAACACGACCAATCATTACTCCTACTGACAATAGATGAGTACCAGCTATCCCCTCCCCCTCCCTGTACAATGACCTCCGCCATATAGATATCACTAACCTATCATTAATCACTACTGACCATAGATTGATGTCACAGCTTCTCTCCTCACACCTCTCTGTACAATGACCTCTATTGCTGTAGATAGCCACGAACCATCATTACATCACTACTGACAATGGATGAGTCACAGCTTATCTCCTCCCCCTACCTGTTACAATGACTCTATAGAGATAACACTGACCATCATTACATCACTACTGACAATTAGATGATATGTCACGCTCTCCTCCCCCTCCCTGTACAATGACATTTATATAGATAACACTTGACCCATCATTACATCACTTACTGATAATGAGTGAGGTCCAGCTATCTTCCTCATCCCTCCCTGTACAATGACCTCTCTATAGATTAGATAACATACCCATCATTACATCACTACTGACAATAGATGATGTCACAGCTTATCTCTCCCCCTCCCTGTACAATGACCTCGATATGATAACACTCGACCATCATTACATCACTACTGACAATAGATGATGTCACGGCTTATCTACTCTCTCCAAGACATCATGGAGCCATCTCCAATCTAGCTTGTCTATCCTGTTGCGAGAAGAAGTTCAGACCAGATAAATTAAGGAAATCTACAATAACAAATTCAAAGCATATTACAAAAATCGTAATATATTTCATGGATTAAATACGTGATGCATTCCCTTTATTTGCTCACTGACTATCTTTATCTGGTACTTCAGTGACATCGGTGACTTCATTATCTGTATCAGGTTATAGCGCAATTCTGTGCTAGGCCTAGTGTAGAATTTCCTGGCTGTATGGTCAGACTTTGGATATACTATGTGGCTGGAGCATCTTGATATATTGCGTAGGTTGACGGGGGCAGGAGAAACCTCATCAAAGTATAAACCTCGCCCCTGGTGCCATTATATTCCACAACTTCCGTAGCAAAGAGAAATACGGGAAAAGAACCTTAATCCTTCTCTTTTCTGTATGATTTGTTCCTGGTTTTGTAATACAAAAATATAAATATGTTGGTATTATGGCTAACAAAATATCATGGGTAAGAAACGAGACCCTAATGAAAGAACACAATTATAACGAGCCATTGTAATCAGTGACATCCGCTCATTCTTAATCCAAAGGTGACAACTCCCAGTGATGTCACTGAGGCTGAAGATGAAGAAATCAAAAAGTTTAAGTTTTGATGATTGTCATTGCGTTCCAATTTTTATTTTCCCCAATTTTGGAGACCTCAATGGTTCTCTGTCCATGTATTGGCTGTAGGACTCTGCCAGGTTCCACATTGATCATTTGCTACATTTTCCGTGGTGTCACGTGTTCCTTCCGAATGAATTGGCTGCACCCAGTGATGTCATATGCTGTACCCTGGCGATGTCATTGGTTTTACATCAATTGATATCATAGTGATGTATCGTAGTGATGCCGTTGGCTCCATATTACTCCATAATAATCCACATTACTTTACAAACTGTATCCCGGTGATCTAATCTGTTCCTTAATCATTTGCATTCTTGATAATATTTTTGCATTCTTTTTTTTTATTCTTGTAGACTACTGGGATCTGATGTGTTCTCACTACGGTTGGGTCCAACATTGCAATGATGTCACCTCGTATTGATGGACAGCCTGGTAAGTGATGTCACTGTAACCTTAAATACGACAGGGGTTGTAGTCCTAGTGATGTCGCCATGTCTTTGTGCATGAAATTACAATGCCCTCGTGAATTATGGAGGTTGAATTACCAGTCGCAGAGTCCTGTCTGTCTTCTTAAAGATGTCACAATATATCCTTGGGAATGACGGCATGAGGCATATCCTGTGCTGTCCCCGAGTCTTGACTCCTCACTGGTTTGTCCCTGTGGAATGATGGGGGTTGTATTAACTTAAACGGTTAACTACGTATTTATAAGCTGAATTCCTTGTCCATGTGAATTGCAGGCTAACATTGATAATTGATGATAATATGTAACATAACGTTCCGGGGCTACATTAGGTCTTCCTCCACACTAGGATAGACAGGACAGCTACGAGCAGAAGCAGATGTCATGGTGAGGTAGCCTCAAAAGTGGAGCATTGGGTGGACAACATGATGAAAGAGCTCAATCCTCAGGCTATAGTGATCCTGGATACAATGCACGAAGAGTGAGGGCCTTGCTGGTACAGTATAAAGTGCATACAGTAGACTGAACATACAGGACAATAACGGAACAGGTCTGTAATACAAGTAGTGTCTGCAACGCTCAGGTGAGCAGGGAGTAGGAGTTGGACGCTTCGCTGGTTGAGGTGGCTTGGGCTGAAGAAATGTTATAAACACCTGAATGAAGAAGAAGATGTAAAAGGTTTTGTTATAGACTTTGTTATATAATCTCCATTATCTAATATCACTGAAAGAGACTGCCGCCGACAGGCATACATTCACTGAAAGAGACTGCCGCCGACAGGCTACATTCACTGAAAGAGAGCCGCCGCGGATACATTCACTGAAAGGACTGCCGACGGACAGGAATTACATTCACATGAGAGAGACTGCCGCCGACAGGCATACATTCACTGAAAGAGACTGCCGCCGACAGGGAATACATTCACTGAAAGAGACTGCGCCGACAGGCATACATTCCATCGAAAGAGACGCGCCGACAGGATTACATCACTGAAAGAGACTGCCGCTGCACAGGCATTACAGTCACTGAACGAGACTGCCGCCGACAGCCCATACCATTCACTGAAAGAGACTGCGCCGACAGGCATACATTCCACTGAAGAAGCAGGCTATCAAAAGGACTGACGCCGACAGGCAGTACATTCATGAAAGAGACGGCCGCCGAAGCATAATTCACTGAAAGACGACTGCCGCGACAGGCATTACATTCACTGAAAGAGGATGCCTCCGACAGGCTACTTCCACGAACGAGACTGCGCCGACAGGAATTAATCACTGAAAGAGACGCCGCAGACAGGCATAAGTAACTGAAAGAGACTGCGCTGACAGGCAGACAGGTTTGAACGTCACTGAAAGAGACTGCCGCCGACAGGCATACATTCACTGAAAGAGACTGCCGCCGACAGGCAGACAGTCACTGAAAGAGACTGCCGCCGACAGGCATACATTCACTGAAAGAGACTGCCGCCGACAGGCAGACAGTCACTGAAAGAGACTGCCGCCGACAGGCAGACAGTCACAGAAAGAGACAGTCTGAGACAGTCTTTAGATACATATAAAATATTTTTTGTTAATCCATTCTATTTTGTTGTAGCTAAGAGCAGTTATTTACTATCCCAGGCAACTCTGGGAGCTACAGCTAGCATCACAATATTAGATCAGACTTCTATCCATCATCATGATAATATGAGCTGCAGCCACTGGAACTAGCAAAACCGGAAGCACACGTGTCTGTAATCTGTACATTGGCCAGAATTACTGCAGCATACCAATTACTTCCTTGCTGGTACTTTTTGCTAATAAGTCACTTACCAGCGACTTTGAGTCACCCACTACAGCTCTTTTGTTATAGCTTCCTGTTTAGTTTGAAGGATCAGACTACAAAGGGTTTGTTTGTAGTCTGTAACCATAGAGACACATAGCTCAGCACACAAGCAGTATAAACCAAACGAGAGGCAGATTTTTCATTGTATTTCTGCTGTTTATTAATACTTACCTTTTTTACCGAACAAATTGATAACTCCTCTTGAAAACACAGGATCGGTAGAACTGAGATTGGATGTCTGTAAAAAAAAAAACAAAAGCAAAAATTATTTTGAAAAATTTATCTATATGAAGACTTTGAAAGAAAATACACATTGCAGTTGCTAAGCGTTTTTCATATTGTTCATCCTATTATTAACAACTGGAAGGTAATAATGTGATTTATTGATAATGTGCAACTTTTTTGCCATCATACAACAGCAAAATGTCTATAGGTAGGTAGATTTTTGGATCCTCCGATTAACTTTGGGGTCTAGCTTAATTAAATGTCTGGGGTGAGGTACAAAATAAAATATTTCCTTTAGGTACTTTATTACCAGGTATTCAGTTATACTGCATGTCCCGTACCTTTGTCTGTTGTGAAGACCATCTGGAGACTGAAAATCTGCTGAATAACGCATCTCGTACCTAAATTTTTTAATAAAAAAAGAGAAGTTTATTTATTAATTTTTGGGTCACTGCTTACATTTGTTTTCTAAGTTACAAGACAGATGAATGTTGGATAGGTATAGATCACAGCCCCCAAAAACTATGGGACCGTGGCCCCTTGAAAAGCTGCATAGCCCACTATAGAACCAGTATAGTTAAGCTATATTATAGGAAATCTATCCACTGGGGGTAAACATAGAAGCTTCCTACAGAATGACAGCAAGCAGAGATCTAGATAACTATGAGGATTTGAGAGTACATTAGAAAAATTTTAACTTTTCGTCATACAAATAATAACATTTATTTGCTGGTACAGGAATATCGCTTTAGGGTGTGATTATGAACTTTGATATTCATGACCTATCAGAACGTCTTTGATCTGACTTTAAGTTCCTCTGTGCTCTCTGTATGCAACATGTTAGGCTGCATTCACACGACCGTTAGGGGATATATATACGCCCGCCCCCCCATAGGCCGACAATGGGCGCATGGTGCGGTACAGTGCCGTTCCATACCCAGGGAAAAGATAGGACATCTCCTATCTTTCCCTGTAATACGGCGCCGTGTATCTCTATGGAGAGGGGCAGGGGTGAACAGCTCCCATGCGCTGATATGTGCCTGCCGTGATACGGCACGGCGCCACACGTTTGTGTGAGTTTAGCCTTACACGTCATTAAAAACAGGGACAATTTAAGAAGCAACTTTCTCCCACACATGCGCAGCAACTTCTTCCTCTATGGGGGTCATTTACTAAGGGCCCAATTTGCGTTTTCCCGATGTGTTACCCGAATATTTCCGATTTGCGCCGATTTCCCCTGAATTGCCCCGGGTTTTTGGCGCACGCGATCGGATTGTAGCGCAACGGCGCCGGCATGCACGCAACGGAAATCGGGGGGCGTGGCCGAACGAAAACCCGTCGGATTAGGAAAAACCGCCGCATTTAAAAAAAAAAAAAAAATGTGCAGCGAAACTTGCACTTACCTTCACCAGGTATAGGCCGGTGAATTTCAGGGCATTCCAGCGGGCCTCGGGGAAATTCAGCGCAGCAGCGACATCTGGTGGGCGTCGGAGGAACTACCTTAGTGAATCCCGGCCGGACCCGTATCCACCGCAGAGAACGCGCCACTGGATCGCGAATGGACCGGGTAAGTAAATCTGCCCCAATTTGTCAGTTAGCTGAGTTACTGCGCATGTGTGGGCTCAGTCTAAATAGCCAAAAAGTGCTACGGGGCCGCAGCCAAGGGTAAAACTTCAGAAACTACAGGGGCGTGGTGTTGCCTTGGCTGGGCTACGTCACAGTAGCCTCTGAGTTAGTTAGTTATTTATGGTTAAAAGTTTATGTAAAGGCAGTGAGTGTATAGCTTAGTAGATAGAAAGGTACCTATCATCGCAGTTAGTGTATTCCTGATGGTAGGTTTCCTTTAAGAATGGTAGTCCATCATGTGCCTCGGATGAAATGACCACGCCCCTTGTGACTCGCTACAAGTTCTGGCTATGTGCCAGGTAAGTTTATAAAGTATTTTTATTAGGGATGTGAGGGACACAACTTTTAGCAAAGCAAAGGGTGCCCAATAGTCAATAGGGATTATGGAAACCTGTCAGTAGCTTGCATTATGAAAAAAGGATCCCTTTAAGAACAAACCTACAGAATCTATATTGTATGTAACCCGGAGACTTCCTGTATATTGTCTTCTGACTAATTTTCAGAACATGGTAAAAAAAAAAAATCATCATTATAGAAGTGTTTCCCTGTTACCTTTTTATCCATCAAACATCCAAACAGCAGAATAAATAATCCCTAAAAGACAGAAACAAAGGAAGATTGTAACATTTGTGGTGTTATATACCTTCAAGTCATCTAGTTGTCTTTATTCACATACATATCATGTCGGCATGTCACATGTAGGATCCAGTGTGATCTTAGAGGGGATGTCCCATTTCAGCAAATAAATCTTATTGTTTGTAAAATAAAAAGTTAGACATTTTCCAATATACTTTCTGTAGTAATTCCTTAGTGTTTTCTAGAGCTCTGCTTGCTGTCATTCTATAGAAAGCTTTTATGTTTACTCTAGTGGACAGAAATCTGACCATGGTCACACACGTGCGCGGCTCGTTATAACACCCGACTCTGATTACTCTCTGGGATACTAACAAGCCGCCGTGTACCTGTGTGACATTTCTATTCACTGTAAGTAAACATGGAAGCTTAGAATAAAGCTATAGAATAACAGCAAGCAGAGATCTAGAAAACCACAAGGAATTACTACAGAAAGTATATTGGAAAAGGTATAACTTTTCATCATACGAACAATAAGATTTATTTGCTGGAATGAGAATACCTCTTTAGGGTGTGATTATTAAAGGGGTTGTCCAGTGGTTGAAAAACATGGCGGTTTTGTTCTAAAAACAGCGCCACAGCTGACCATGGTTTGTGCTGCTATTGCAGCTCAGCTGCATAGAGATGAATGGAGTGGAATTGCAATACCGGCATAAACCATAGTCAGGAGTGGCGCTGTTGTTAGACGAAAGCAGCAATGTTTTTCAACCTCTGGACAACTCCTTTAACTATGATATTGATGACCTATCAGAACGTCTTTGATCTGGCTCTAAGCACCTCTACTGATCAGCTGTTTGCTGTATGCAACATGTTTGGTTATTTCTTCGATATATCTTATTCTTCATTAAAAACAGGGACCATTTGAGAAGAAACTTTCTCCTTACCTGAAGACTATTCAGTGCTGCAAAGATACCATGGATGGCCAAAATTTTGGAGGACATTGTTCCTATTCCAAATCCCCATGTGAGTCCAAGAAGAGGCGTTAGGATCAATATACACTTTGTGATATGATTCAGGGAGCTCCTCTCCTCTTTCTTCGGTTTGTCTCCGACAGAAGGTCTTAGGACTTTTATGATCACCACAAACAACGTAACGAAATTCACTAGCAAAATGGTCAGCGCAGGAATAATGAAGGCGAGAAAGGCCATGCTCTCCTTCATGTTCAGCCAGCACTTCTTGTCATAGGTGTATGTTTTACTGGGTTGGGTCACCGCTACAGTTATGACCGTAATAATGATAGGACATCCGTAACCTAAGAAGAACGAGATCCCCATCATCACTGTCTTGCTCAAGTCATGGAAGATGCACATAAGACGATAGAATAGGATAAGACCCATGGTTAACATCCAGAAGAAGGTACACAGGTAGAAGAGGTGGGTGAAAAAGGTTGCAGCCACACAAGCATCTGTCTTCTCAAGGTCCGACATGGCGCCGCCAACAATGAACCAGATGTCCGCCATCAGAAGCGTCACCGCGATGTTCATGATGCAGACGTGACGCATGTAGGAGGTCTTATTCTTGGTTACAGATTTCCAGACTGTCGCCTCAATTACGATGCAGATGACCAGACTGAGCATGGATATACCCAAGCCGATGTAAGTAATATATGTCAAGATTCTTTCAGCTTCTCTATTCGTTGGGTAGTCGTAGGACATAAGAATGGAGAAGGAAGTCAGGTGATCACAGATGCACGTTACCGTCGTGTTGTCGCTGTTGTTCTTAGGCCGGCAGCCAGTATTATCCCAATCCTGGCTTTTAAAATTCCAAAACACACACATTGTTTTATTTAACCTCGGGTTAATCTTTGTGAAATTCATCTCAATCTGGAAGTCGGTATAGTTCTCGGACACGGTCGTTGTCATGACCAGACCATTGAGATCCCCGGTTATAGAAGAGTTTTTACTAGTTGCGTTTAAAATGTCCTTCAGCGTGGCATACGCCACACTTACCACGGTGGCATTGCTTGGAAATGTACTCAAGCTATTTCTATCAATCAGAATATTTCCTGTTAGGTTGCCCATATGGGTAAATTGGAAGTTGGCCATGTAATTATCCCCGGTGGCAGTCAGGTTACTCAATGTGTTGGCTTCTAATTGAATATTGCTGTTATTTTTTAGAGTTATGGGACCAGTGATTGTTAGCTTTTCTGCAAATTTCTCTACAGATTGGAGAAGATTCGAACTCTGTTGAACCTTATCTGGGACCTTTTCCCATGTTCCTGTATTGTTTACAATGACGTCGACCACATTGAGAAAATTCTGTAAAACAAATAAAGATGTAGCAATGTTAAAGTGACAACAACGTCAACATAATAGATATTGTAGCAGTTTATGATTGGGTAATAGTAATGTGGGACATAGAGCATATGTAGCAGATGTCTCTATGATGCTACAATGGGGGTCATTTACTAAGGGCCTGAATCACGTTTTTCCGATGGGTTATCCGAAAATTTCCGATTTGCGCCGATTTTCCCTGAATTGCCTCGGGATTTTGGCGCATGCGATCGGATTGTGGCGCATCGGCGCCGGCATGCACGCAACGGAAATTGGGGGGCATGGCCGTACGAAAACCCGACGGATTTGGAAAAACCGCCACATTTAAAATAAAAAAGTGTCGCTTGACACACGCTTACCTGCACCCGCGATAGGACAGTGAACTTCAGTGCACTCTGATGAACTTCAGCGCAGCAGCGACACCTGGTGGATGTCGGAGGAACTGCCTTAGTGAATCCCGGCCGGACCCGAATCCTCCGCAGAGAACGCGCCGCTGGATCGCAAATGAACCGGGTAGGTAAATCTGCCCCAATGTCTCTCATACACAGATACATATACAGAAGTATAGGAGAATCTTCTCCATTACTCTCTCTCTCTCACTTAGAAGAATCAGATCGATCATGTAAGAAATTATTCAGAAGTAGTGATCTGTTTTAATGGGAATTAAGCTCTCGAGTGGTAGAGGAATTTGTCGCACGGATAGAGTTAAAGGGGTGTTCCCATTTTAGCAAATTAATATTATTATGTGTAATTTAAAAAGTTAAACAATTTTCCCAATATACTTTCTGTATCAATTCCTCACGGTTTTCTAGATCTCTGCTTGCTGTCATTCTATAGAAAGCTTCTAAGTTTACTAGCAGTGGACAGAAATCTGACCATGGTCACACAGGTGCACGGCTCGTTATATCCCTGGTCACATGATGTCACACAGGTGCACAGCTTGTTATATCACACAGCTGTGATTACTCTCTGTGATATAACGAGCCGTGCTGTATATAACTGAGGAAGAGCCCGTCCCAGGCTCGAAACGCGTATTATTATTCAGCCTATGAATAAAGAGGGTTTGAGTATTAGAGGAGATCTTGACCATGTCTAGGAAAGTCCTCGACAAGAGGGATCTGTTGACCCATTTCCAGGAGCCTTTGGTTTTGTGTTGTGATTATATAGTGATGTAGGGTCTGCAGGTGCTGAACCTGGGCTTTATATTAATTCTGGTTTGTTTATGATGCATATATTGTATATAGCATGGTTTTCAGGGTAATGGCGTTACGTTGTGAGGGGTGATGATGGGGGGGATTTTCTTCTGTTATTGTTATTATTTACATATTTGTCCTAGGTGTGAATGGGGCTGGACCAGTCAATGGGTTATTGTATATAATTGTATATAACTTTGTATACATGGTAAAATTTTTACCTGCATCTCAGGCTTTTTTATCTTCTCAGCAACAACCTCCAATGTCTGTAAGGCGCTAATCACAATTAATATATCAGTGCTTGACGCTGATATATTTTCTTTCTCTGCATTTAAAACGGAACTTAGACTCCCAAGAACATTCGGAACCTGATCTTTTGAAACAGGACTTGTCAAAGCCTGAAAAGAAAAAATGTATTGGTAATTATTTTACTCCAATTTTATGTAAGCTCTTCCCACACAGTACAGTACTCTTACTGACTGCCACTTTCCGAGGCACCTCTGGGGGTGTCTCCTGTATTATAGTCAGCTCGGGGGTGTCTGGCTGTATTATAGTCGCTCTGGGGGTGGTTCAGAGTGTATTGTCTCCTTATTATAGTCAGCTCTAGGGGTGTGTGCTCCTGTATTATAGTGCACTCTAGGGTGTAGTCTCCTGTATTATAGTCAGCTCTGGGGTGTCTCCTGTATTACAGTAAGCCTCTGGGGGGTTGTCTCCTGATTATATTCGCTCTGGGTGGTAGTCTCCTGTATTATAGTCAGCTCTGGGGGGGTGTCTCTTATTATAGTCAGCTCTGGGGGTGTCTCCTGTATTATAGTCAGCTCTGGGGTAGTCTCCTGTATTATAGTCAGCTCTGGGGTAGTCTCCTGTATTATAGTCAGCTCTAGGTAGTTCCTGTATTAATCAGGTTGGGGGTCTCCTGTATTATAGTCAGCTCTGGGGTAGTCTCCTGTATTATATTCAGCTCTGGGGGTGTCTCCTGTATTATATTCTAGCTCTGGGGGAGTCTCCTGTATTATAGTCAGCTCTGGGGGAGTCTCCTGTATTAAAGTCAGCTCTGGGGGAGTCTCCTGTATTATAGTCAGCTCTGTGGGGTGTCTCCTGTATTATAGTCCAGCTCTGGGGGGTCTCCTGTATTATATTCAGCTCTGGGGTGTCCCTGTATTATAGCTCTGGGAGCGTTTAGTCTCCTGTATTATAGTCAGCTCTGGGGTTCTCCTGATTATAGTCAGCTCTGGGTAGGTATCTGTCTCCTGTATTTGTCAGCTCTGGGGTGTCTCCTGTATTATAGGTCAGCTTGGGGTGATTGTCTGTTTCTTCCTGTATTATAGTTCACTGACATGGGGTTGTCTCCTGTAAATACAGCCTGGGGTAGTCCTCCTGTAATATTCAGCTCGGGGGTGTCTCCTGTATTATATCAGCTCTGTGTGTTTAGTAATGTGTCTCCTTGTATTATAGTCAGCTCTGGGGTAGTCTCCGTTGTATTATCAGCATCAGCTGCTGGGGGTGTCTCCGGTATTATATCAGCTCTCTGGGGGTGTATCTCCTGTATTATAGTCAGCTCTGGGGGTGTCTCCTGTTATATCTCAGCTCTGGGGTAGTCTCCTAGTATTATATTTCAGCTCTGGGGGATGTCTCCTGTAGTTTATGTCACTCTGGGGTGTCCTCCTGCTGGGTATTATATTCAGCTCTGGGGTAGTCTCCTGTATATATTCAGCTCTGGGGTAGTCTCCTGTATTATAGTCAGCTCTGGGGGTGTCTCCTGTATTATAGTCAGCTCTAGGGTGTCTCCTGTATTATAGTCAGCTCTGGGGTAGTCTCCTGTATTATAGTCAGCTCTAGGGTAGTCTCCTGTATTATAGTCAGCTCTAGGGTAGTCTCCTGTATTATAGTCCGCTCTGGAGGGTAGTCTCACTGTATTTGATAGTCAGCTCTGGGGGAGTCCTCCTGATTATATGTCAGCTCTGCGTAGCGATGTCTCCTGTATTATAGTTCAGCTTCAGGGGGTTCTCTGTTTAATCAGCTTGGGGGATGTCTTCTGTATATAGTCAGCTCTGGTAGTGTAAGGTCTTGTACGATTTGTTATATCTTAGTATTCTTGTATTATAGTCAGCTCTGGGGGAGTCTCCTCGATTATAGTCAGCTCTGGGGTATGTCTTCCTGTATTATAGTCAGCTCTGGCGATGTCTCTGTATTAAGTCAGCCGGAGGGAGCTCCTGTATTATAGTCAGCTGGGGGAGTCTCTGTATTATAGTCAGCTCTGGGGGAGTCTCCTGCTTATAGTCCTGGGGTATGCTCACTATTATAGTCAGCTCTGGGGGGCTGCCTGTATCAAGTCAGCTCTGGGGTAGTCTCCTGTATTATAGTCAGCTCTGGGGTAGTCTCCGTATTAGTATCTCAGCTCTTGGGGGTGTATCTCCTTTTATATGTCAGCTCGGGGCCGTCCCGTATATAGTCAGCTCTGGGGGTGTCTCCTGTATATAAGCAGCTCTGGGATGTCTCCTGTATAGTTAACAGTCAGCTTGCGGTGGGTACTCTCCTGTTATTATAGTCGCAGCTGCGGGGAGTTCTCCTGTATATATTCAGTCTTCTGGGGGAGTTCCTTATTATAGTCAGCTCTGGGGTAGATCTCATGCTACTTATATCACTCTGGGGGAGTAGTCGTCCTGTATATTATAGTCAGCTCTGGATGTCTCCCTGGTATACTTCAGCTGGTTAGTCCTTATAGCTCTGGGGTAGTCTCCTTGTATTATAGGTCAGCTCCTGGGGTAGCCCCTGTATAAGTACTCTCTGGTTGTTTCACTGATATGTCAGCTCTGGGGGAGTCTCACCTGTCTTATAGTCATCTGGGTGGCAGTCTCACTGTATTATCTAGTCAGCTTGATGGGTAGGCCCTGTATACAGCTCTGGGTAGTCTGTATTATAGTCAGCTCTGGGAGATATCTCCTGTATTATATCATGAGTCTCGGTAGTATAGTCAGTTGGGGTAGTCTCTGTATTATAGTCTAGCTTGGAGGGGGAGTCTCCTGTAGTTATAGTCGCTTCATGGGAGTGTCTACCTGTATTATAGCAGTCTGGGGTCAGGTCCTCCTGTCATTATGTCAGCTCCTGGGGTATCTTTTTCCCGCTGTAGTACCTGATTCATGTTCATTTGTCCGAAGTCAGTGTGGGTAGTCTCCTGTATTTTAGTCAGCCTCTGGGGTAGTCTCTCCTGTATTATGTCAGGCTCTGGGGGTAGTCTCCTGATTATAGTCAGCTATGGGAATTGTCTCCCTGTATATATAGTCAGCTCTGGGGTGATGCTCTACCTGTATTATAGTCAGCTCTGGGTGTCTCCTGTATTATAGATCATCTGGGGGACTCCTCCTGTATTCAAGTCAGCTCTGGGGAGTTCCTGTATTATATTCAGCTCTGGGATGTACTCATGTATTATAGTCATCGCTTTGGGGTGTCTCCGGTTGTATTATAGTACCAGCTCTGGGGTTAGTCCCTCCTGTATTTATATTCAGCATAGGGTACTCTCCTGTAGATATAGTCAGAGCTGCGAGTGGGAGTCTCCGTATTATATTCAGCTCTGGGGAGTAGTCGCCCGTAATAGTCAGCTCTGGGGGGTGTCCTCCTGTATTATAGTCATCTCTGTTAGTCTAATGTATATATTCAGCTGCTTGGGTAGTTCCTGGTATTATGTCAGCCTCTGGGGGAGCCTCCTGTACTTATAAGTCCGCTCTGGGGTAGATCTCATGTATTAATAGTCAGCTCTGGGGTAGTTCCTGTATATATGTCAGCTCTGGGGGGGAGTCCTCCTGTATTATAGTCAGCTTGGAGTACTCTCCTGTAATTATAGTTCCCTCGTGGGAGTAGTCGCACTGTATTATAGTCACGCTCCTGGGTAGTACTCCACCTGTAATTATTAGTCAGCTCTGGGGGTACCTTCTCCTTATTATAGTCAGCTCTGGGGTATCTCCCTGTATTATAGTGAGCTCTGGGGGTAGATCTCCGTTATGTACTGGGTAGTCCTGATATATCAGCTCTGGGCGTATTCCTCTCCCTGTAATTATAGTCAGCTCTGCAGGGATAGTCTCCTGTATTAAGTCGCTTCTGGGGTAGTCTCCTGTTATTATAGTCAGTATGGAGGTGTCCCTCCACCTGTATTATAGTCACTCTGGGCTTGGATTCTCCTTTATTATATCAGCTCTTGAGTGAGTATCCTGTATATACACTCAGCGCTGGGACAGTGGGTCTCCTGTATTATAGTACAGCTCTGGCGGCTAGTAGGTGTTATACTGCGTCTCCTGTTTATTATAGTCAGCTCTGGGGTGTCCCTCATGTATTATATTTCAGCTCTGTGGGAGTGGTCTCCGTTATATAGCGTTTGATTCCTGTTATAGTCAGCTCGTGGGGTATCTCTCTGTATTATATAGTCAGCTGCTGGGGCGTATTTTTTATGTCTCCTGTATTATATAGATATCTGGGGAGTTCCTGTAGTATTTCGAGCTGTGGGGTAGTCTTCTGCTTATGTCAGTAGTCCCAGCTCTGGGAGTCCGATCACCGGATCTTTTATGTCACCTGTTACCCCCCTGTATTAATAGTCAGCTTCTGGTGAGTGCTCTGTAATTTAATCTCAGCCTTACTGGGTGTGCTCCTGTATTATAGTCAGTCTCTGGGGTTAGTCTTCAGTGTATTATTTAGTCACCTTCTGGTGGAGTTCCTGTATATATGTCTAGCTCTGGGTAGTTCATGTAATGTATAGCATCTCTGGTCCTGATATAGTCAGCTCTGAGGTAGCTCTGTATAGTCATTCTGGGTAATACTCAGCCTGGGTATTCCTTATATACAGCAGATCTGGGTTAGTGCCCTCCTGTATTAAGTCAGTCAGCTCTGGGGAGGATTATCTGATAGTCACGTCCTGGGGTCAGTACTCCCTGATTATTACTAGGCACGCTCTGGGGGGAGTACTCCTGTATTATAGTCAGCTCTGGGGTATGTCTCCTGTATTATTATAGCAGCTCTGGAGGTTAGGTCTTCGGTAAAATTATAGTAAAGCTCTGGATACGGTCTGATTACGTCCTGTAATTTATATTGTTCAATGGAACTCCTAGCGAGGTGAGTCTCGCCTGAATACGGCATTTAGTCAGCATTATTGGGTGAGTAGCAGTCGCCTGTATTATAGTCGCGTATATAGCTGGTATGGCAGTATCCTTTGTTATTAATCTATATTCAGCATGGCTGGGGGGATACTCTGTAGCATTTTGTCTCCTATACTGTATTATGTCAGCTCTGGGGTAGTCTTCAGAGTGGATTGATAGATCAGACTCTGGGCGATTGTCTCATGCCTGTTTATATATAGCTCAGCATAGGTGCAGATTAGGCATCAGTCTTGTATGACGGTATTAGTCATCACTGGATCATAGAGAGTAGAGTACTAGCTGCTCGCGGTAGTGCAATTGTGGCTCCTGTTATATATATTAGTCAGCTCATGGCGGGAGTAGTCTATCCGTCTATTTATAGTCTAGCGTTGGATTTGGTGATGCTCTCCTGTACATTTGGCTATAGTGCAGGTACTCCACTGAGAGGGGGAGACTTTTTAGTAATACAGTAGTCTCCGTGGGAGTAATTATAGTCCTGTAGCTTTGGCGGTAGTTCCTAGTAGATTATAGTACAGCTCTGGGGTAGTCTCCTATGATCATTATAGTCAGCTCTGAGTGGCGTAGGATAGGGGTCATTACATGCGGTGTATGTCATTTTCTTACATAGCATCGACGGGCGATACGCATGCTGTGAGGCAGGTTTTATTAGTAGTCTCCTGTATTATAGTCAGCTCTGGGGTGTCTCCTATATTATAGTCAGCTCTGGGGGGTCTCCTGTATTATAGACAGCTCTGGGGTAGTCTCCTGTATTATAGACAGCTCTGGAGTTGTCTCCTGTATTATAGTCAGCTCTGGGGTGTCTCCTGTATTATAGTCAGCTCTGGGGTAGTCTGCTGTATTATAGACAGCTCTGCAGTAGTCTCCTGTATTATAGTCAGCTCTGGGGGAGTCTCCTGTATTATAGTCAGCTCTGGGGGAGTCTCCTGTATTATAGTCAGCTTGGTCCCTGGGCTACCGCCCAAGCCGTCTATATTATAACCCACTACTGGTTCCACTCCCCTTATGTCCTTAAGTCTTGATAAGTGTATAAGAACTTACGTCTATTTGATTTTTGATGTTGTCCAGAGCTGCAGACCTGCAGGTTGAGGTGCCAGGAACCTCATTCCAGTAGACACCATTGCAGGTTAAATTTTTGGTTCCTGTTAAAGTCGGATCATCTGCCCCACATGAAACTGTAATAACAGAATCTTTGGCTCCGACATAAGGTGTGGTGCACTTTGCTTCTACAAAAGAAGTTTAAAAAGAGTATATTAGCTGTTCCGGAATAATTCCGTATCTTGTAATTGGCCATATTATTAGCTTTATTTATTTATCCACCTTCATCTCGTTGTTGTGGTTTATAAACTGAAAAAAAATAGGACCTATGTCTCGTCAGGGTCTTTATATAGAGATATACAAGAAACTACCTTTAGTGGTATAGTAGACCCATATCTGAACAGTGATTGTAAAAAAGTCATAGATTATGATAACTAAGTGTGATTAAGACTTTTTAAAGGGAACCTGCCATGACGATTTGGGACACATAACCACCCACAGCTTATTGTAGGCTGGTGTAATATTGTTCCAAATCTTCTTATATGAGAGCTGTCCATGGCTGGCGTTAAAAATGCAGGCACTAGAGATGGGTCAGATTAACCCATAAGACCCCCGGTGCTCCTGGCGATTATGTGCTGCTTCAATGAGACCATCACACGGGGGTCATAGGACAGCACCAATTTTATCATGTCTACTGACATTATGGGGCTCAGTTACTTACCCAGTGCAGTTGCGATCCCGTGGGGCGTTGTCCGACAAGGGTTCGGGTCTGCGGGGATTCACTAAGATCGTGCGCCCAATATCCAGCAGGTGTCGCTGCTGCGCCGAGGTCCGCCGGAGTTCACTTGCTTCTTCCTGGTACATGTGAGTGCTTAAACTTGCGACACAAAACGTGGTTCTTCCGAATCCGTCGGGTTGTCCGACGGCCACGCCCCCCCGATTTCTGTCGCGTGAAAGCCGGCTCCGATTCGCCAAAATCCGATCACGTGCGCCAAAATCCCGGGGCAATTCGGCGCAAATCCGAAATCGTCGGGTAACCCGGCAAAAGTGCGTGATTCGGACCCTTAGTAAATGAGCCCTGTTATGTGTATGTCAGATTGATTAGCATATAAATGAGGGTTTCTCTAAATTTGGGAAATAGATGTTTGATAAGAAACCGTCTGTTCTCTTCAGGACAGAGGCTGAAAATCAAATGTCCCATGTCCTGCCCCTTCCCAGCAGCACTTTGAGTTCTTTGACCCCTCAATGAAGAATAAGCTTACTGTACCTTTGATGAATTTGAGTTGCATATCGCTGCTTACTACATTATCATTATTATCATTAGTAATATTGCATCGGGCTGTGAAATCCATTAATTGTACAGGCTGGTACGTTGCAGTAAAGCATTGGCTTGTCTTAGTCATAGCTGTAACAAAGAGAAGAAAAGAAAGCTTATTATGACTCCATAGATCCTCCTCTCCAAGGAGAACCAAGGGCTTGTACTGTAATGTTTCATAGATCTACAGGGCCAAATAGTACACAGGTTTACAGAACATCATAGAAATGGTCACGCTCCATGGAAAAAAGTTCAAAATGAAGAAGTCCCTTACTATTTCCCAACAAAGAAGAAAATGCCCAAAAATTTCGGCTCTGCCAGTCCTTGGTCATAGTGCTGACCTACTTTAAAGGGGTTGGCCACTTTTCAGTAAGTCTCTTCCATTAGACATGTCTCTGCATGTACATGTACCTGTGTCTTTGTCTCCTTTGAGAGCTTTGTCCTTTCCCTGTTCCCCCCCATGCCGCTATCTGCATATATACACAGCTTCCTCTACCTCAATGCTCCAGTCTGGCCTTATGTTGTCTCCCACTGTGCCACCTTCTCTCACAGTCCATTTTCACTTACTAATGCAGGAAGGGGGGAGCAGTATGAGTCATAATCTCCTGCTGCAGCTCCTCCTATTCGTCAATGCTCAGACATGTAAACAAAGAATCACACAGAGTCTGCAGACAGCAGACAGTAAGTAGCAGGACTGCTGATATGCTTGATGAACATTCAGAGATTATTATTGAGGTAGTAAAGGCACATAGCCAAAGCATAGCCAACCCCTTTAACCTGTGATTGGCTAACATTTTCTGTGTGTCAAGATGAGGAAGTACTAGATAATATAGGAAATAGATACCTCCGTAATTGTATAAAATGAGGGTTTTTAAAAAATAGTTTTTAACCCATTCCCTGCCAGAAAGCCCATTCAATGAACAAATGGCCGTGCTTGACAATTGCACTGAATTTTCCCTAACATTGAGAGAAGGTCTAGGTAATTCTGTCACATGGTAGTCTGATATCTTTGTGGAGCGTGTACTAGCCCAGCCACCCTAAAATGGGTGAATCTGTTGTCCACTTGAGGGTTGTGGCTAGGAGGTGTATAGGTTGTAAATTAACTGCAGAGGCTCCTGGGGTGTGGCGTAGCCTTAGCTCCCTGTGCCCGGCCAGACTACTACACGCCCCAGTAGCCTCTGCAGTTAATTTACATATTACTAAAATATAATTTTTTAAAAGTTAGGTTCCAGGATTAAATTAAAGTACAGATCATGGCAGAGGTAGGAAGGAAGAATCTAACATCAGATCCACCTCTGATAGTAGATTCCTTATGGTAGGTTCCTTCAAGCTTTATTGTTAATCCTGGATCTTATGACAACCCAACATTTTTAAAATCCAAATGTCACAGAGACCCAAAAAATTTTGGTATTAAAAAATGTAGAGTTCTGACTTACATACAAATTCAACTTAAGAACAAACCAAAAGAACCTATCCTGTACTTAAAGAGCGGATTCTTACTTTGTGGGGGGAGAGTGATTCCGTTCACTAAAGTAATTTGCAAACTTGCTTGTTTATATCCCGTTGTATCACTTATGCAGCAAGAAAAAGGAATTTGGGAGTTTTCCTGGAAATTGGAAACGGGTAGGTTAACGCTGATCTGACTTGATTTGATGAGTTTAAAAACGGTGATGTCTTTGCTGTCTGATATGCGATCGCCGCTGCCAGTGTTCACTGAACATTGGTAAGTTCCTGCAAGATAAAAGTATCACAGGTCAGTGACTTTTAGGGAGTCATCGTAGGGCGCACTGCTAAGCAGCGACTGATACATCATGCGACAGCATATTTTTAGTCTCAACTGTTGAGGCTGGGCAAGAAATTCCTAAAAATAGGTTAAATCAGTTGTCTAGACAATTCTTATTTAAACCAAATCTACCATCAAAAAACCATGATGATAAACCAGGGGCACTTACTTATAGATCCAGACACCTCAACAATAGTAATCTTCTTATATTTGTTATCTATGACCTTTTTCCTTCTAAAATCAACTTTTAAAATTATGCTAATGAGCCAGAGGGGCTCTGGGGGGTGTCACTAGATCCCCTCCGTGCTGTACTGTAGCTTCACAGGCTTTAACACAGTGCAAGAGCAATTCCTCTGTACACTGTGTACTGAAACTTCCAATGCCGCACAGAGGGGCTCTGTCAATGCCCCCCCTCCCCCAGAGCCCTTCAGGCTCATTAGCATAGTTTGCAAAAAAAAGAAAAAACAATAACCCCATGTGGGTTTTTGGGCCTGTAAGAGTTACATGGTATAATATACTAAATTTTCAAGTTATAGTTTTCGAACATTAGTGATCCAGATGATTCAGACTGTACGAAGGGGGTGAAGATTTCCACAAACTTTTTCATTAAAGAGAACCTGTCACCAGATTTTACCCCGCTAAACTACTAGTCCCCTCAGATCAGGTATGAAATTTCTGGAATTTCCACTTTTATGTAAAAATCTCATTTTTTACCTAAAAAAATATAGTCTAGACTCTTCTCAACTCATTTTCACATTAGATGAGTCAAGTTTAGTGTTTTTAGGGAAAGTGCCACTTCAGGACCCTCTTTCTTCTGTTCTATATCACCTAGAAACATGTTTAGTGTCACATTAAAGATAAGAATCTCATCTTTCGGATCCCATCAAGCTTATGGTTGTGTGGTCTACAGAAAGGGATCTTTATCTGCAGCTTGCATTTCCAACTATGTATTAAGCTGCCTGTATCTCTGGTTCTGTAGCTCACAAAGCCATGAGCCAGTTATGATCTGAAAGATGAGATTCTTATTTTTAATAAGTAATAAAAAGCATGTTTCTAGGTGCTACAGAACAAAAGATAGAGGGTTCTGAAATGACAACCCCCCCCATGCAACCACTAAACTTGACTCATCTCATGTGAAAATGAAGTGAGAAGAGTCATATTTGCCTGACTTTTTTTATAGATAAATGTATGAGATTTCACATAAAAGTGGGAAGACTAGAAAAGAAATTTCATACCCGATCTGAGGGAACTAGTAATTTAGTGGGGGTAAAACCTGGTGACAGGTTCCAATTACCGTATTTTTCGGACTATAAGGCGCACTGGATTATAAGGCGCACCTGATTATGAGGATGAATGACCAGCAGGTGGCAGACCTGCACACAGTACAAGGCAGCTGTTGTCTGTAAGTACGGTTCATATATAAGGCGCACTGGACTATAAGGCGCACCTTTGATTTCTGAGAAAATCAAAGGATTTTTTTGTGCGCCTTATAGTGCGAAAAATATGGTAACTTATTAGCTGTCAATCTTAAAGATTCTTTGTACCATGTAGCCAGTGGTTAAATAGATAAGAGTCGAGAGTCCTCAGTTGTTGATACCTTGTATTGTCTAACTAACACAAACCTTTCGAGACTCCTTGGGTCTCTTCGTCAGGCGTGGTCTAGGACTAGCTGTCAATCTAGGATATTTATAAATACAGGCGGTCCCCTACTTAAGGACACCCGACTTACAGACAACCCATAGTTACAGATGGACCCCTCTGCCCACTGTGACCTCTGGTGAAGTCTCTGGATGCTTTACTATTGTTCCAGACTGCAATGTACAGCTGTATGGTGTCTGTAATGAAGCTTTATTGATAATCCTTGGTCCCATTACAGCAAAAATTTTGAAACTCCAATTGTCACTGGGGCAAAAGATAAAAATTTGTCTAGAACTTCAATTATAAAATATATAGTTTCGACTTACATACAAATTCAACTTAAGAACAAACCTCTATCTTGTATGTAACCCGGGGACTGCCTGTACGAGATCAGAGATGGATAGATTCATATCCACAAATTTGGATACTCACCGTTCCAGGCCATTGTCGTTAAAATAGTCAGCGTAGACTTACAAGTAGCGAGATCAACCGTATAATTTTCGGAACTAATACTGGTATTTTGTAAGAACCAGGTGATGCTATTCACTGAGGTGGCGTCACAACTGCAGTCCATGGTCAGATACTTCCCCTCTGAGATAGTATATACATTGGGGGTCACAGTAGCGGAATCTATAAGAAAGGAAGAAATCATTGAGGTTACGACGTACCACACACTACAAGAGTCGCCTTGCACATCTCTATCCGCACGTGGTAAAACAGATCTTCCCTGTTATAAAGCTGGAGGCAGATAACACAGGATCGCATCATGATAAATGCCCCCAATAGGTTTTATTCCCCGGATAATACTCACATGTCGCCTGGTACGTCACTTTGACGTTGCGCGTCCCGTTGGCCCCATTCATTGTGTAACACGTGCAGTCATAGCTGCCGCTGTTCAAACCTCCGCACGTCGTTTTATTTCCCGTCACTTGGTACGTTTTACATAGACTGTTGTTTATGACCACCCCTGTTAAAAAGAATAAGGATTCTGAATGAATGGATGATAGTATTGCTACAAGTAACCACAAATGTATGGAATCAGCTTTACAGACAACCAGCAGTTACCATTGTCGTTGATACCAGTAGTAGTCGTACTACACAAAATATAACCTTACAGTCTATGCTGCTGTTGGGGGATCTGGCACTTGGGAAACTTTGTTGTAATTGTGTGAATTAGACCTCGGTATGGTGACAGGGATAAACATACTGTAGAGATCATTCTATCCCAAAATTCTTAATAGTAAATTTAACCATCAGTTATTGTTATTCCAAAAAGCTAGTGTCAGCCGAGCAAATTGTGGCAAATACCACAAGAATTAGGTTATTGTTAGGATCTCTGGAGGACTTGGCGTGAAGGGTTATTCTCAGCACCATAAGTGGTCTATTATAGACAAAATGTCAATGACACCAACCCTACTGTATCAGGGCGTAAAGGGGGGCCTTGTCGAATTAGTAGTAGTCCATGGTCTGAAGTTTTGCATTGCTAATATAATGTTAAACAGAGATTATTGACAGGAGTTTGTTGCTTTGGGGTGGAGGAAAGATGAATGCCAGTGTCCCTGGTGGTCTAGGACACAGAAAGGTTTAATGTCAGTACCCCTGGTGGTCTACAGAAAAGAAAGGTTTAATTTTAGTGTAAATGCTGGTCAAGGGCAAATACAGGTTTAATTCCGATGCCCCTTGTGGTCTAGGGAAGTAAATGGTTTAATGTCAATGTCCCGGTGGTCGAGGCAGGGAAATGTTGAATGTCATTGCCCCTGGTGGTTTAGGGAGAGAAATTCAATGCACAGATATAGCAAATACTCACATTCATACAATACCATATACAGAGATCAGGGCCGACGCTAGCACTGAGCATACCCGGGCAATTGCTGGGGCCCAGAGCTCAAGGGGGGGCCCACATAAGACATAAGGAATCCATGGGGTTGAGGGGGGCAGTAACTAATGAATCCATAGGGGTGAGGGGGGGGGGGTTTATATAAAATTATAAAATACCCATGAGGGGTCTTTTTGGAATGATAAACTAGGGAATATTTAAGGGAACAGGAGACTGTTTTAGTGTTTAGTTTAATTTTTAATGCTGCCATGTGAGTTCACTGCAAAGGGGCCCAATGAGGCTCTGTCAGCCAGGGGCTTACTGATACCTGGAGCCGACGCTGACAGACATACAGCATATATACACCTACATACATTATATACTGACCCACAAAGTATATACACACACCACACACACAGCAAAAGACCCAATACCCCAGATGCCGGGGCCCCCTGACACTGTGAAGCAACGAAAGGTTTAAAGTCAGTGCCCCTGGCGGTCTAGGAAAGAAAGGAGTCAAATTAAGGAAATTAAACTGGATAACCGTATAAACCCAGGGGTTTCCCACCATCACCACACTGGATAGGGGCTACTTACCTTGTAAGCCTGCAGAGACCGAGCAGGTCATGTAAAACTCTGTACTCAAGCCTTGCGTGCAGCACTGCATCACAGGGATATCTCTGTTGTTACAAGCCACATTAGTGTTTAACACGGTAATATCCAGGGGCTGCACAGATATGGTGGTGTTTGCCTGGTAAGAGTTTAGGCTGTCTTCTACTATACAACTATAAGTTCCTACAAAAGGGAGAGAAAATACAAAAACGTCACGATGGAAAGCAGAAATATCTGGGATGAGTCTCATATACGTTTATACCAGGATTCTTACCGGAACCATCCAGTAATATGTTATTGAGGGTTAAGACGGACACTGTCCTCGCGTCTGTAAGGGAGGTCGTATACCAGGACGCCGCTATGGGCTGTGTGGCATTGAGATACCAGGCGACATTGGTAAAGGAGGAAATGCTTACAATGCAGGTCAGCAGCACCGTGTCCCTGTAATAAATACTGCCCGGGCTGTACGTGATGGTTATATTGTCTGCAGGGATAAAAAACATCTCTTAGGATAAAGGAATTATTGGATTGCCAATGGACATAAGTAATACAATGGCATATAAAGTTGAGTAATTCTGTAAACGCTTCAAATGACTGATCTTGTGTTATACCCCAGAGCTGCACTCACTATTCTGGTGCTGGTGCAGTCACTGTGTACATAACTGACATTACCTATCCTGTACTGATCCGAGTTACATCCTGTATATACTCCAGAGCTGCACTCACTATTCTGCTGGTGCAGTCACTGTGTACAACATGACATTACTATCCTGTACTGATCCTGAGTTACATCCAGTATTATACTCCAGCGCTGCACTCACCACTATTCTGCTGCTGGTGCAGTCACTGTGTACATACATGACATTACTTATCCTGTACTGATCCTGAGTACATCCTGTATTATACTCCAGAGCTGTACTCACTATTGCTGCTGGTGCAGTCACTGTGTAATACATGACATTACTTATCCTGTACTGACCTGAGTTACATCCGGTATACCCCAGAGCTGCACTCACTATTCTGGTGCTGGTGCAGTCACTGTGTACATACATGACATTACTTATCCTGTACTGATCCTGAGTTACATCCTGTATTATACTCCAGAGCTGCACTCACTATTCTGCTGGTGCAGTCACTGTGTACATACATGACATTACTTATCCTGTACTGATCCTGAGTTACATCCAGTATTATACTCCAGAGCTGCACTCACTATTCTGCTGCTGGTGCAGTCACTGTGTACATACATGACATTACTTATCCTGTACTGATCCTGAGTTACATCCTGTATTATACTCCAGAGCTGCACTCACTATTCTGCTGGTGCAGTCACTGTGTACATACATGACATTACTTATCCTGTACTGATCCTGAGTTACATCCTGTATTATACTCCAGAGTTGCACTCACTATTCTGCTGCTGGTGCAGTCACTGTGTACATACATGACATTACTTATCCTGTACTGATCCTGAGTTACATCCTGTATTATACTCCAGAGTTGCCCACTCACTATTCCTGGTGCAGTCACTGTGTACATACATGACATTACTTATCCTGTACTGATCCTGAGTTACATCCAGTATTATACTCCAGAGCTGCACTCACTATTCTGCTGCTGGTACAGTCACTGTGTACATACATGACATTACTTATCCTGTACTGATCCTGAGTTACATCCTGTATTATACCCCAGAGCTGCACTCGCTATTCTGCTGCTGGTGCAGTCACTGTGTACATACATGACATTACTTATCCTGTACTGATCCTGAGTTACATCCTGTATTATACTCCAGAGCTGCACTCACTATTCTGCTGCTGGTGCAGTCACTGTGTACATACATGACATTACTTATCCTGTACTGATCCTGAGTTACATCCAGTATTATACTCCAGAGCTGCACTCACTATTCTGCTGCTGGTACAGTCACTGTGTACATACATGACATTACTTATCCTGTACTGATCCTGAGTTACATCCTGTATTATACACCAGAGCTGCACTCGCTATTCTGCTGCTGGTGCAGTCACTGTGTACATACATGACATTACTTATCCTGTACTGATCCTGAGTTACATCCTGTATTATTTTCTGCATATATATGTGTCCTGACAGCAGACCCATATAGTATAGACTAGACCCCAAAAAATAACCCCTACTAAAGAACCCAAAAAACGTAGACCATTGCCTAGAAGCCCCTTTCAGCAAACACAAACCCCAGACTAGGATCCTAAACTAATGTAGAACCAGACCCCTTTATAAATGCAGACCCCCAGATCAGATCCAATAAAGTAATAGACTAAAACAATACAGACCCCAACAACATCAACTGGCTGGGCACAGGAATAGGGACCTGTAAAAAGAAGCCTGCATGTTAAATAGAAGGAGGTCCTGTTTTCTTCCTGTCCAATTCCCTCTCCCAAGTCCTTTTTATCCAATTAGCTTCCTCCTCCTCTTTTAGGCTGCACAGATATAGAGAAGCCAGTGATGTAGAGAAGTAGAGAGTACTGATGGGAATTCCGGCTCTTCTTAGTGAGCCGGCTCTTCTGGCTCCTGACCAGCTCCCTATTAAATATACAATAGGGCGCCGCAGGCCAGTCAGGCTCCCCGCACCACTCCACTTTTAACCCCATATTATCAGGTTAAAGGGGGCGTGGTGACCCATTTAGGGGCGGGGTTTAGTGAGCCATAGGCTCACTGAGGCGAGCCGGCTTTCGTCGTTCACCCAAATGAGCCGGCTCTTTCTGCCGGCTCGTTCGCGAACGACCCATCACTGGTAGTGTCTATAGTCTGGTGCAGGTTAGAAATTCCTACTCCAAAATAAGAAGTAGATATAGCGCCACCTCCAGTATTTGTATGGTAGAAGTTATTACAGGTAGCAGTAGAAGTTTTTTTTGTTGGGAGGATATTTTAAAGCAATTGTAGAAAAGGTATAATTTGTGCCAAAAATCTGTGCAACATCAGAATACAGCCTTTAGATGAGACCTGTGTGTTATATCCGGTGCGTCCATACCCGACCACTTCTAGGTCTTATCCCAGGAAATAAATCTTTCCCTCAATTGCATAAAAGTTGCAGACAATGTATGCCGAGTGCTTTGTTCCTACTGCAGTATATTTGGCTGGTTGCTAGGAATAACGTGTATCTAGCGGAAGAAGATCTGTAAAATCGGTGAACTCATTGGCAGTCATTAGCGCAGGGATAACATATAATAGTACATGAGACGTCATCCTAAGACTCCAGAGCTGTAATCATCTGTAATAATCTGTATTTCCATACAGAGACTTGTACTATAGACCCCTGAAGCCCCCGCTAATATACAAGATGCTCCGCTAAATTGTACATGGTAATTGCAATCGGCAGCCGCGGGATAATTAACTTAAAGAGGAATAAGAGACATTGAATGTATTTGTCTCACTGCTGAAACCTCGGTCCTATGATGTAAATGTTCATTCAGAAATAGAACCCCAATTTAAAGAGTCTTACGGTGTACATATATCATAATACCAATCCAATGTTTTATTCCAGAGCTGCACTCACTATTCTGCTGCTGGTGCAGTCACTGTGTACATACATGACATTACTTATCCTGTACTGATCCTGAGTTACATCCATACCCCAGAGCAGCACTCACTATTCTGCTGCTGGTGCAGTCACTGTGTACATACATGACATTACTTATCCTGTACTGAACGGCAACCCAGCACCAATAATGTGAGTGCAGCTCTGGGGTATAATACAGGATGTAACTCAGGGTCAGTAACAGATAAGTAATGTCATGTATGTACACAGCGACTGCACCAGCAGCAGAATAGTGAGTGCAGCTCTTGGAGTATAAATACAGGATTAACTCAGGATCAGTACAGGATAAGTAATGCCATGTATGTACACAGTGACTGCACCAGCAGCAGAATAGTGAGTGCAACTCTGGAGTATATACAGGATGTAACTCAGGATCAGTACAGGATAAGTATGTCTGTATGTCACAGTGACTGCACCAGCCAGAATAGTGAGTGCAGCTCGGAGTATAATACTGGATTAACTCAGGATCAGTATAGGATAAGTAATTTCATGTATGTACACAGTGACTGCACACAGCAGAATAGTGAGTGCAGCTCGGAGTATAATACAGGATGAACTCAGATCAGTACAGGATAAGTAATGTCATGTATGTACACAGTGACTGCACCAGCACCAGAATAGTGAGTGCAGCTCTGGGGTATTAATACAGGAGTAACTCAGGGTCAGTACAGGATAAGTAATGTCAGTATGTACACACGACTGCACCAGCAGCAGAATAGTGAGTGCATCTCTGGAGTATACAGGATGTAACTCAGGATCAGTACGATAAGTAATGCCATGTTGTACACAGTGACTGCACCAGCAGCAGATTAGTGAGTGCAACTCTGGAGTATAATACAGGATGTAACTCAGGATCAGTACAGGTATAGTAATGTCATGTATGTACACAGTGACTGCACCAGCAGCAGAATAGTGAGTGCAGCTCTGGAGTATAATACTGGATGTAACTCAGGATCAGTACGGATAAGTAATTCATGTATGTACAAGTGACTGCACCAGCAGAATAGTGAGTGCAGCTCTGGAGTATAATCGGATGTACCTCAGGATCAGTACAGGATAAGTAATGTCATGTATGTACACAGTGACTGCACCACATCAGAATAGTGAGTGCACTCTGGAGTATAATCAGGATGTAACTCAGGATCAGTACGGATAAGTAATGTCATGTATGTTACACAGTGACTGCACCAGCAAGAATAGTGAGTACAGCTCTGATATAATACAGGATGGTACTCAGGTCAGTTACAGGATAAGTAATGTCATGTATGTACACAGTGACTGCACCAGCAGCAGAATAGTGGTTGCAGCTCTGGAGTAATACTGGAGTAACTCAGGATCAGTACAGGATAAGTAATGTCATGTATGTACACAGTGACTGCACCAGCAGAATAGTGAGTGCAGCTCTGGAGTTAATACAGATGTAACTCAGGATCAGTACAGGATAAGTAATGTCATGTATGTACACAGTGACGGCACCAGCACCAAATAGTGAGTGCAGCTCTGGGGTATAACACCAAGATCAGTCTTGAAGCGTTTACAGAATTACTCAACTTTATATGCATTGTATATAACTATGTCCATTGGCATCCAATAATTCCTTATCCTAAGAGATGTTTTTTATCCTGCAGACAATATAACCATCACGTACCAGCCCGGGCATTATTTTATACAGGGACACGGTGCTGCTGACCGCAGTAAGCATTTCCTCCTTTACCAATGTCGCCTGGTATCTCAATGCCACACGCCCATACGGCGTCCTGTATAGACCTCCCTTACAGACGCGAGGACAGTTCCGTCTTAACCCTCAATATATTACTGATGGTTCGGTAAATCCTGGTATAAACGTTATAGAACTCATCCCAGATATTTCTGCTTTCCATCGTGACGTTTTTGTATTTTCCTCTCCTTTGTAGGAACTTATAGTTGTATAGTAGAAGACAGCTAACTCTTACCAGGCAAACACCACCATCGTGCAGCCCCTGGATATTACCGTGTTTAAACACTAATGTGGCTGTAACAACAGAGATATCCCTTGATGCAGTGCTGCACGCAAGGCTTGATTACAAGTCACTGTGTACATACATGACATTACTTATCCTGTACTGATCCTGAATTACATCAGGATGAGAGCTGGTTTATGCTATATTCCCCCCTATGTCTATATGTCTCCCTAACTCAGACCACCCCTCTCTTCTCCTTAGATCTCTATAGGGGATCAGAAGAGCCTGATAAGTGGAGGAAGAAGCATTTTCCTCTGATAATCTCCAAATGGCCCTGACATGGCCGTAAAATGTAAAATAAAAATGTCTCACCATAAACTGTATTTTTTATTCCGCTCACACTATAATTTGCAGCTTTTAGGCCATCCACAAGGTTGTTGTTGGCTGTGGTAAGGGCAGTAGTAGACGTCGGCTCTGTTACAAGGGTATAATCAGCGACAACACTCCCAGGCCTGAAATGAAGGACATACAGTAAGTCTGTACATAAATGTCAAAATCCATAAAAATTCTAGAAATTAGGTGGAGGATTAATAATATAAATATAAGCCTCATTCACCTTATGGTTGGGGTGGATTCCCATACACAGCACTCCTGATGCTCAGCAGATACTACCAGGAGCTGTCTAGCAAGCAACACATCAACATTGGAAAGAGTGCCAGGATTTTGTGGCTTTAGAAGGAGATATAGGTCTCAGGGGCTCCATCGCAGCAAGGGATTGGGCCTCCATGATTGTCTATGTACGCTTCAAGAATATTGTGGCAGATTTACTTACCCGGTCCATTCGCGATCCAGCGGCGCGTTCTCTGCGGTGGATTCGGGTCCGGCCGGGATTCACTAAGGTAGTTCCTCCGACGTCCACCAGGTGGCGCTGCTGCGCTGAAGTTCCCTGAGGCCCGCCGGAATGCCCTGAAGTTCACTGGCCTATTCCTAGTGAAGGTAAGAGCGAGTCCCGCGGCACTTTTTTTTTTTTAAATGCGGCGCTTTCTCCGAATTCGTCGGGTTTTTGTTCGGCCACGCCCCCCGATTTCCGTCGCGTGCATACCAGCGCCGATGCGCCACAATCCGATTGCGTGTGCCAAAATCCCGGGGCAATTAAGGGGAAATCGGCGCAAATCGGAAATATTCGGGTAACACGTCGGGAAAACGCGAATCGGGCCCTTAGTAAATGACCCCCATTGTGTCCACTGCCAAGATGTGCCTGCTCCACCAATAGGAGGGAACAACACTCATGCCAGATCAGACCTCTCTTCCATCTGCCTATCAAAAGATGTGCCCACCGCATGGATGACGTTCAATGTTTCGACATAAAACATGAATGTTGCCAGTTATGCAGGGGACTGAGTTAAAAAGTCAGTGGAGGGATGCTAACAGACTACTACTCCCAGCCTCCACTAAACAATCAATTGCATGTGTACTCTTCCTACTGCCCGGTGGTCACCGCAGTAGGATCCAGATGAAGGGCAGAGTTGGCAGTGGACTGGGGCACCACCCAATAATGGTTCTGCATTGAGATTTGTACAAGTGCACAGGGTTGTAAGGGAATGGTAAGTGTACAGCACATTGTAGTTTTGGTAGAGGCGTAAGTTTTTGTAGATCCCTCTGACAACAGGGACCTAAAGTGTGGTACAACCAATGTAGAGATCTCAGCCTTACCTGAAGCCTGTAACAGTGGCCGATTGGAAGCCGCTAAGGGATCCGTAAGCTTTTGCAAACTGAGAGAAATAGAAATTGCAATATCAGATTTTGTGGCAGAATTGCACCAAAATGTGTTTATAAATCCACATAAATTCAATGTCGTCTGTAAGACGTCAGACCAGGTGGAGGCAGCAGTTTCTTTATCTACAATTCACTTTGCTATGAATTGTACATTGTAGCTCTATGTTTGTTACATTTAAGATTGAATTGCTACTATTTGCAACAGCATGCAGTTTTTTAATGCATTTTGCTATATATTGTACATTATGCTGCTACAGTTTGTAAAATATATTACAATTTACTGCTACACCTTACTATATGCTGTATATTGTGCTGCTAAACCTTGTGATATATTGTACATTGTTCTTCTAGACTTTGCTATACATTGTACATCGTACTTACACTTTGCAATATAATATTTATTGTACTGCCATGCATTGCTTTATATTGTACATTCCGCTGCTACACTACACCTTGCAATATATTATTACATTTACTGCCTGCCTGTCTTTATTTTGTACATTTGGGCGTTCACTCGCTATTATATCATGTACTGCTGATTGCTTTATATGTTTACATTGTGCTGCTTGCACCTTGCTATAGATTACTATCATTTACTGCCAGCCCTTTTTGCCTTTTATTTTAAAATGTGTACATTTGCTGCACACCTGTATATATATGGATAGATTGATACTGCCCTGCCTTGCTTTATATTGTACATTTGCTGCTACACTGCTACATATATACAATGTAAATAGCCAGCCTTGCTATTAATTGTACATGTGCTGATCCACCTTGCTATTTATTACTAATTGTACTGCCATCGCCTGCTTTAATTGTACAATGTGCTGCCTACAACCGCCTATATATACCAATTGTGTACTGCCGCCTCATTCGATTTATATGTAATTGTGGATTACACTTGGCTATACTTATACATTGTAAAGCACACTCCTGTAGTATTGTACGTGTTACTGTACCACTGGACATATTGTACATGCGGGCTACACCCTTGCCTATAAGTATACAGATTGTACTGCCAGTGATTGCTTTAATTGTACATCTGCTGCTAACTTTGCCTATATATTAAATTGTACGTACACTTTGCTATGATCGTACCTTGCACTGTCCACTGTGAATTATGTACATTGTATTGCTACTACTTTGCGTTTGTACTTCTTAATACATGACGCTTCCAGATTGCTTAAACTTTTTGTATTTGGCAGACGTCGGATCCTTTAAATATCTGTATATGTTCTAGAAGTTATAAGCTCGGTTCATGACACGTAAGAAAAGTACAAATTGCTTTCCTCTATAGACAATAACAAAACATTACTGGGGTAATTATTACCAACAATGTTGTGGGATTATAGGAGTGTGACAGGTGGTGTATGATTGCTCTCTAGGGATACTGACTGCAGAGTAGGAAAGGTAATGGCGGCTCTTTCTCACTGGCTTGGGCTGGCAGTACTGGGATGTATGCTTGTGCCGTGATACAGTTACAGCTGCTAGCACCGGACTCCGGGCAGGAGCTAGTAGGTTAAATAACACCAGTAGGCCACATGTAGCGCTTCACATGTAATTGTACATTGCTGCCGATTTGTGGTTACAGGCTAGAAGAAAAAAAAGGAATGATGGTCACCGGAAATTGGCACAATGTATACATAGAGTTCAGTAATAGTTAAGAGGGTCAGTATGTAGCGGTCAGTAACGATACAGAGCGTCAGTAACAGTATACAGAGGCGATCAGATAATAGTGTACGGTGGTCAGTAACATATACAGAGCGATCAGTAATAGTGTACAGAGTGGTCAGTAAGTAATAGTGTACAGAGTGGTCGAAATATTATACAGAGTGGCAGTAATACGTCAGAGTGGTCAGTAGTGTACAGAACGAGGTCGTAAGAATGTATACAGAGTGGTCAGGAATAGGGTACACGAGTGGTCAGTTATACTAGCGTGTACAGAGAGTCTATAGTAATAGTATACAGAGTGGTCAGTATAGTGCACAGACGGTCAGTCAATAGTGTAACAGAGTGGCAGTAATAGTGTAAAGAGTGGTCACGTAATAGTGTGAATGAGCGGTCAGTAATAGCATACGGTGGATCAGAATAGGATAAGCGGTCCAGTATAGCTAAGACGTCAGTATATACACGATGCGGTCAGTAATATGTCACTGGTCAATAGATCGAGCGGCAGTAAGTAATAGGACAGAGTGTTGTCGAGTAATATTATAGAGTGGTAAGTAATATGTGTACAGAGTGGTCAGTAAATTATACAGAGTTCGTTAAGTGTACAGAGGGTAAGTGAGTCAAGTCGTAAGGTAAAGTGTGGTCAGTAAATATAACAGAGTGGTCCGTAATAGTGTACAGAGTGTCAGTAATATTATACAGGTGGTGCGTAATAGTGTACAGAGCTGGTCAGTAATAGTATTACAGACGGTCAGTAAATATACAAAGAGTGGTCAGTAATAGTGTAAGAAGAGGTCAGTCATAGGTATCAGAGTGGTCAGTAGCTCAGCTGTCGAGTGGACATATGAGTACAGTGTACAATGTGGAATAGTGTTACAGAGAGGGTTCAGTAATAGGCATTACAGAGTGGTCCAGAATAGGTAAGAGCGATCAGTAATAGTGTTACAGAGTGGTCGCATAACTGTATCAGAGCGGTCAGGTAATAGTGTACGACGTGGTCAGAAATATATATGTACCGAGTGGCAGTAATAGTCGTACAGGGGTCAGTAAATAGTGTACAGATTGCGTCCAATCGTGTACCGTGATGCGAGAAAAGTTAGGGGTCGTAATAGTGTACAGAGTGGTCCAGAATAGGGTACAGAGTGGTCAGTAAACGCATCAACAGAGTGAGCGGTCAGTAAGTCATACGAGGGTCAGTAGACAATAGTGTCAGAAGTTAGGTGGTCAGAATATTATACAGGTGCGTCAGTAACTAGTTGTACGAGTGGTCAGAATAGTGTACAGAGTGGTCAGTAATAGTTACGTGGTGGCAGTAATAGTATTACAGAGCTCTAGAGTGTCAGTAATAGTGTACAGAGTGGTCAGTAAAGTGTACAGAGACGGTTCAGTAATAGATAAAGAGTGGTCAGTAATAGTATAAGAGCGGTCCAGTAATAGTGTACAGAGTGGTCAGTAATAGTATACAGAGCGGTCAGTAATAGTGTACAAGGCAGTATCTATATTTACAGAGTGAGCGTTAATAGTGTTACAGAGTGGTCAGTAATAGTGTACAGAGTGGTCAGTAATAGGTACGTGTGGTCAGTACTGTGTACAGAGTGGTCAGTAATAGTATACACGAGGGTCAGTAATAGTGTACAGATTGGTGGTCAGTAAATAGTCGTACAGTTGGTCAGGAATAGGATTACAGAGCGGTCAGTAATAGATACATAGAGCGGCCAGCAATATATGTAACAGCGGTCAGTAAACGAGTGTAACAGGTTCAGTGGGTGTCAGTAACAGTGTATAGAGTGGTCTACGGGTATATAGATGGTCTAATATGATCAGTGGTCAGTACCAGTATAGAGGACGGTTCTGTACACAGTATACAGAGATGGTCAGTAACAATATACAGATTGTTATAATAGTATACAAGTGGTGGTCAGTAAACAGATGCAGAACTGGCAGTAACGGCTACCAGAATGGTTAGAATAGTATAACAGACGTGGTCATGTCAGAAACATGCAGACTGGTCAGTACAGCATACAGATGGTTCGTAATAGTAAAGAGTGGTCAGAGGACAGCACATAGACGGTCAGTAACACCCTTTAGAAAAATAACAATTGTGCAATGCCACAATATGAACTGTAGGTTGGCAATTTCTCCCTTATCTCACTTCCTGGGTAGTAGTGGAAACGCTGAATGCCCAGAGGAAGTGTCAGCAGCCAAAAGGAATTTTCAAGAAATTGCTTTAAGTGATTTTTACAAAACACTTATACTGTTACCCAGTACAACACGGAGCATATCTTGTGGAAAAAACTCTGGTCAAGTGACATATAACCAGGTTTTTTACCACTAACTACCAGACCCTCAGGTCGCGGATATGAAATGATTCTAGATTCTCTCTATTTATGTGAAAATCACTCGTGTAAGGAAAAATGATCTTCTCACCTCTGCACACACAGGATGAGTACGTTAGTGTCTTGCAGGGGGGGGAGAGAAATTCGAAACTTCGTTCTATAGTATCTGGAAAAATGCTTTTTTTCCTATAAAAAAAAATCAAATGTTTTTGGATCAATGAGAGCTCAGAAACTGGACACCACACGCAAGTTAATAAAAAATAGGGAGCTATCCGAGTTTTATCTGCGTCTGCATGCCAGCTACATTTATTTAAGCTATGTGTATCTTGTGTATTAATAGTGACACAAAAGTTATATTAAACTGGAGAAAGGGATTCTGAAATACCACCCCGCAAGTCACTTAAAATCGTCAACTCGGAAGACGCAGTCATATTTGCCTGATTGGGAACGGAGATTTGTTTAAGTAAGGATCAGATTCACATAAAAGAGGGATTAGAGAAAGGACATTTTGGCCTTACTGGAGGGGGCGACTAGTTTCTTGGGGTAGTAACTTAACCTGTTGACAGGTTCCCCTTATAGCCATATTCCAAACAGTAAACATTTCAGTCATTGTGTAAAGAATCAACATAGTTTCTACAATTGGTTATCTTGTTTTGTCTAAAAGAAACAATCAACAAGCTTTGTCTGTTGACGATCCCTTCTTCTGCCAGCTTTTAGAGATTATTACACTAATAATAACTGGTCAGGAAAGGAAATATGCCCTTAGATTTGATTCCAGGGGTTCTGGACAGATGGCCCCCAGTGCCAAAGACTGAGTTTTCAGGCTCCCCCATTGAATGGAGCAGTAGCCTTCTGTGTGACAACGTTCTATTCATACATTGTAATGAGGTACTCAACAGTCTCATTCAGTTCTAGAAAGGGGCTGTACCAAGTATGCATATATATATCCACTCTCAAGCACGATAACAATATGAGTTTGGGGGGGGGGTTCAACTAATGCGACACCTGCACTGTTCACGCAGACTGATGTGAATTCAAAAAATAGGAGCTTCAGCAATTGCGAGCACAGCCGCTAAGGGTACCCCGATGATTGGAGGACACCAGACAACTTTGCTTCATTCTGGGAGCCCTGTCTTGTGATCAAGTGTAGTACGAGTGTGCTCCATATATACGTACACTATCTCTTAGCATTGGAGATTTGTTGACCCCATTCTGATAATCCCACTGCTGCCAAAAAAAGCCAGATCTCATCGATCAGACCCATTATTACTACCAAGCATAATAAATGGGAACCTATAATCATTCCATTACTCAAAGCACGGCCAAGAAGAATGGCTAAGCAACATGTGAACGTTTCTACATGTACTATGAAACACAGCAAATTATAAAGAATTATTAGTAATTGTGACAATAGTAAAAACAGCATTTCTAAAATGAAATGACCAATACTGCTCGATATTTGTGCTAATTATACAAGTTCTAGGCTGAGTGCACTATACGACGTGGACGGGCCATACTAGGTGCAACATGATCACTTTGGACTCTGAGTATACAGTACTGTGAAGCTATGAGAATATGTCAGGTTTTCTTGGTGATGAAGTCCTGATCAGATTGTATAACGAGGCGTGCAGGAAAGCTGATCATCGATATCCCACCGTATACTCCGTAGCAGCGGCTCATCAGAACAGAAGATGATATTGCACGCCACACCATATACATATCAACACGTTCAACGTGTACTAGTATATATGTATCCAGATGTCATAATCCAATAAAAAATAACAAGGCCTCACACAGGTCATAATGAAAACAAAATATCATAAATAATGAGCTCACACAGGTCATAGATTGCAAAAATGTCAACTCATCCATAAAATCAAGGGCTCCACAAGGGTCCCAAAGGAAACAAATCTACTCATCCTTAAAAAGAAGCCCTTACAAAGGCCTAAGGAAAAAACTTATCATCTCATAACAAAAAGTAAGGTAAAAAGTCACTTATCCATATAAAAAACAAAAACGGGTCCAACTGGGGGGAAAAACATGTCATCTCATGTTTAAAAACAAAGCCTCACATAGGTCCATCGAAGGAAAAAAAATATCAACTCCAAAAAAAACAAGTCAATGGTGCATTCTAGCCCCCGATCTGCAGCACGATTGCATAGCCAAAGAAGAAATTAGTTATCCTGCAAAATTTCAAACACAGCGTGATTTATAGCGAATATAATACCTGCAGTAATCGCAGCGATCAGGATGGGTGTGAATCCGCCGAGGAGAGCAAATGACACTCACATCCTCTGTCCGTTGGGTTGGGCTAATGAGCGGGGTTTTGGCGTGGGCGCACGATTCACACTGTGATGTATCTCATGTGGGGTATTTACCGTGTGCGGTAGGGATTAGCAGGAGAGGACGTACCCAGTCTGTGATCTGTTGATCCAAGCCGCGGTGTAGAAGGTGCCAGCGTAGTTCTGTAGCACACGGCTATCACCGCGACTCCTCGCATTCTCTTATAGGATAATCATTCCTTCCTTCTAACACCACAGAGTGTCTCTGTGAGTGGACGTGGGGGGTGGTGGGGGTCAATTTCATAGTCCCCAGATCCTCTACACCCGCCCGACATGTCTGAATTGCTATTAAATACTTATGCTGCGTCTGTTATTCCTCTGAATTTGTGTCCAAGTTCTAGTTGGTCGGGACTCAAAGAAGGGGAAATAACCTTATCCGTGTGACGCTCTAAAACTAGCAACTGGGCGCCATCATTCCCACTACTATGGTTCATTTACATGGGGCTCATTTACTAAGGGCCGAACGCCACGCTTTCGTCGGGTCCCGAATATTTCCGTTTTTGTGCAAATTGCACCTGGGGATTTGTGGCGGCACGCGATACGACTTTGGAGGACTCAAGGATGGGCGTGGGACTTCGACACCCGAGGATTCACGGAAAAAAAACTGTTAATTTAATAAAAGTCACTACAATCATGTGAGCACTTACTATCTATTGTCTTTCTGTATCTTCTCGCTGAACTCCATGTTTTGACGAAGTAGAAAGTAACACAAGATCAATAGTATGATAACATTTTTCCCCTGTTCCCCATAAAAGTTACATATAAACAAACTTTTCATAGATGAAGCAGCAGAGATCTTGACAGATGGATGAGGCAGTGATGGCATAACGGGGCACATTTATAAGGGCATACATTATTCACGCAAAAAGAGGGGGACTTTCGGAAGCTCAGTCGGACCCGGGCGTCGATTCATGCAAAAGTCTGTCGACAACGGCCCATGTATAAAGGTGCACAACAAAAAAGTGGTGAATCTGTCAGGAATATGCGCCAGGTTGCATGAAGAACTGGAGCATATTACACAAGGCAAACGATGATTACTCTGAGTAATGTGCCCACAGTATTTTACAGGACTTTTCCAGATTTGGTCCATAATAGGGACAGCTCAAAATTCTTTATTCTGATATAAAGTGGAAGTAGGTGATGAGTAACTTGTTCTTGTCAGGGTGAGATCTAGATGTTTTCGTTCACTTCAGTCTGCAGAGAAGAGGGGGCGGGGGTGGTGTGTGGGTGTCTTGTGAACTCTGCCATTCTCTGGGTGCCAGGGGGTCAGACATGTGTTAGCAACCGTTATCAACAATCACTCACCATCATATCGGGTTATAAAGTGCAGCTGGAGCCAGGCCGTCTCATTGTCACAGCGCTGCGACCGGAGGTCAGGACCACAAGGAAGGACAATTATTATAACCCCTTACAGAGGGCTCTGGGAAAAGCTTGGTGTTGAAGACTACTAACAGCTTCGGCCTGGGTCCTGATGGTGCAGGAATAATCAATAAGAGCGCAGGGTGGAGGGTTATCACCATAATGTTCAGCAATAACCCTGAATACAATACAAGTTCCCTCAAAGTCATATTCACTTTTTTTCTATAATACAATGTAGTACATCCCCTTATATACAGTGTATCACAAACCCTTATATTAACCGTGTAACACAAACCCATACAGTGTGAGCAGACATGTCCGAATCTTTATGTCAAACACATCTGAACTTCACCCACTACTAATGTACAGTCACACTATTCCGTGATTACATTGCACCACCTTACCCCCCTAAGAGTACAGTACACTACTCCTGATATACTTGCACATACTTGCCCTAATATACATGTACAGTCTCAATCCTGATACTACATGACTACTTACCCCTATATTACTGTTACGTCTCATATCCCATGATACATTGCAACTATTCGCAGATTAACATCATCCTATCATGCACTCCCTATTACTGTGGTCACAATCCCGGATATACATTGCACCATTAACCCTGGATATAATGACTCAGTCTCATATCCCTGATATAGAATGCACACTTACCCTATAATTAGTGCAGTCCACATATCCTAAACTACATTCGCACTACTACCCCCTATAAGTACAGTCTCATACTCCATGATATACATGGCACCACATTATCCCCATATACTGTACAGTCACATATTCCCTGATATACATTTGCCCCCACCTCCTACTATTATACCGATTGCAGTACATATCCCGGAATACATTGCCATTCTTACCCCTATATACTTAAGGACACTCATACATGATGTACATTGCACACTTCTTACTCCCTATATACTGTACAGTCACCACTCTATATCCTGAGCTACATTACACCTCTTACCCCTTTGTCGTCATATCTAGCTACATGACATTACCCCGTCACATATGTTACCCTATACTTCACACTACCTCTCCTCGGAACTATAGACATTGCATTTCTTACCCGTATATAACTGTCAGTCACATATCCCTGGTTACATTACACTTCTTAACCCTATATACTGTACAGTAACATATCTGATATACCAGTGCACCACTACCCCCTATATACTGTACAGTCCAAATATCCTGAGATACATTGCCCACTTCCCCCCTATATAATGTACAGTCAACTTCTTATATATAGCACAATAAACTCTTTATACTGTGCAGTTCACAATCCCTGAACATACATGCACTTCTTACCCCCTATATACTGTACAAGTCAATATTCCCTGATCTACATTGCACCACCTACCTATAAATACTGTGCAGTAAATCCCTGATATGCATTGACTTATTACCCCATATATATGTACAGCCCCCCGTCCACATGGCCCTAATATACATTGCACCACCTACATCCTATATACTGTACAGTAAATATCCCGATATTACACTGCACAACCTACCCTCATTATTACTGTAAGTCACAGTATCCACTGATATACATTGTCACACACCTACCCTCTACGAAACTGACAGTAAAAATATAAATGATTATACATTGAAATTCTTACACCCTATATACTGTACACCTTGCTATATATTATACATTGTACTGCCCTGCCTTGCTTTATTTTGTACATTTTGCTGCTACACCTAGCTATATATTATACATTGTACTGCCCTGCATTGCTTTATATTGTACATTGTGCTGCTACACCTTGCTATATGATTCTATCATTTACTGCTCAGCCCCCTTTTGCCTTTTTATAAATGTGTACATTTGCTGCTACACCTGACTATATTATGATAATTGTACTTGCCCTGCCTGCTTTATATTGTACATTTGCTGCTACACCTTGGTACATATATCACAATGTAATGCCAGCCTTGCTAATTGACATGTGCTGATCCACCTTGCTATTTATTTAAATTGTACTGCCAGCGCCTTGCTTTATTGTACAATGTTGCTGCCTACAACCTGCCTATATGAACAATGTGTACTGCCCTGCCCTTGTTTATATGTACATTGTGGATACACTTGGCTATACTATAACATTGTAAAGCTACACCTTGTAGTATCGTAACTGTTACTGTACCACTGTGACATATTGTCATTGCGTGGCTACACCTCTGCCTATAATATACAGTGTACTGCCAGCATTGCTTTAATTGTACAGTCTGCTGCTAACTGTTGCCTATATATTAAATTGTACTGATACACTTGCTATGTATCGTACTTGCACTGTCCACTGGCAATTATGTACATTTATGCTAGACTTTGCGTTTGTACTTTAATTCATGACCGAGCTTCCCAGATTGCTTAAACTTTTTGTAGTTGGCAGACGTCGGATCCTTTAAATCTCTGTATATGTTCTAGAAGTTTTTAAGCTCGGTTCAAGACACTGTAAGAAAAGGACAAATGTGCTCCTCTATAGACAATAACAAAACATTACTGGGGATATGTACCAACAATGTTGTGGATTATAGGAGTGTAGACACGGTGTGTTGTATGATTGCTCTCTAGGGATACTGACTGCAGGAGTAGGAAAGGTAATGGCCGGCTCTTTCTCACTGGCTTGGGCTGGCAGTACTGGGATGGTATGCTTGTGCCTTGAACACAGTTACTAGCTGCCTAGCACCGCGTCCTGGGCAGGAGCTAGTAGCAGTTACATAACACCAGTAGGCCCATGTAGACGCTATCACATTGTACATTGTACATTGCGCCGATTGTGGGTAACAGGGTAGAAGCAAAAAAAAGAATGATGGTCACGGAATTGGCACAATGTATACATAGATTCAGTAAGTAATAGTATAAGAGGGTCAGTATAGTGTAAAGAAGCGGTGTTAACCATACAGAGCGGCAGTAAACAGTATACAGAGGCGATCAGTGAATAGTGTTTACAGGAGTTGGTCAGTAACATATACAGAGCGATCAGTTAATAAGTGTACAGAGTGGTCATAAGTAATAGTGTTACAGATGTGGTCTTAAATATTATACAGAGTGGCAGTAATACGGTAGAGTGGTCAGAATAGTGTACAGAGAGGTACTAAGTAATGTATACAGAGGGTCAGTATAGGGTACAGAGTGGTCAGTATATAGTCGGTACAGAGTAGTCAAGTAATAGTATACAGAGTGGTCAGTCATAGTGCACAGACGGTCAGTCACATAGTGTAAAGAGTGGTCAGTAATAGTGTAAAGAGTGGTCAGAATCAGTGTAACCGAATGCGGTCAGTAATAGCATTACAGAGTGGTCAGTATAATAGACTAGTAATACAGCAGAGCGGTCAGTAATAGTATACGAAGGTCAGTATAGGTAAGCGTTGGTAGATGTCAGCGGTCAGTAAGTAATAGGTACAGAGTGTTCAGTAATAGTATAGAGATGGTAAGTAATAAGGTACAGAGTGGTCAGTAAATTATGGGAAATGCAGTAAGAAGTTGGTCATAAGATGAAAGTGGTACGTAACTTAGTATGGTACAGAAGTGTCGTATATTAACAGCGTGGTCAGTATATCGTGTACAGAGTGTGTCCGTAATAGTATTACAGATCGGTCAGTAAATTATACAAGAGAGTGGTCCAGTAATAGTGTAAGAGCGGTCAGTAATAGATCAGAGGGTCAGAACTAGTACAGAGTGGTCATGGAGTGAATAGTGTACGAGAAGTTCAGAATAGTCAGCGTTCAGTAAGGCTAAGCTGGTCATATAGTGTACGAGTGGTCAGTAAGGTACAGAGTAGTTTAGATTACAAGTTCCAGAAAAGAGCGATCATAATAGTGTTACAGAGTGGTCGCATAATGCCGTATCCAGAGGGTCTAATGTGTCGAGTGGTCAGAAAATAGTGTACCAGGTGGCAGTAATATGTACGAGTGGTCAGTAATAGGTACAGGAGTGGTCAGTAATAGTGTACGTTGGTAAGTTAATCGAGTAAGGGGTCGTAATAGTACAGAGTGGTCGAATGGTACAGATTGTCAGTAAATGTGTCAACGGAGAGCGGTCAGTAAGCATAACAGATGGGTCAGTAAAGTACTACGAGACGGTCAGAATAGTTACCAGAGAGTGGTCAGAATATTATACAGGTGGTCAGTAATAGTTGTACGAGTGGTCAAGTAATAGTGTACAGAGTGGTCAGTAATAGTGTTACGTGTGGCAGTAATAGTATTAACAGAGTTGAGAGTGTCAGAATAGTGTAAGAGTGGTCAGTAATAAGTGTACAGAGCGGTTCAGTAATAGATAAAGAGTGGTCAGTAATGTATAAGAGCGGTCAGTAATAGTGTACAGAGTGGTCAGTATAGTATACAGAGCGGTCAGTAATAGTGTACAAGGCGTGATCTATATTTACAGAGTGGTCGTTAATAGTGTTAAGAGTGGTCAGTATAGTTCATGGTGATAGTATGCAGATCGGTAGGTCAGTAATAGGTACCGAGCGGTCAAGTATAGTGTACAGAGTGGTCAGTAAAGTATACCGAGTGGTCAGTAATAGTGTACAGATAGCGTGGTCAGTAATAATATAGAGGGTGATACTAGTGTACACGGTCAGTAACAGGTTACGAGCGGTAAGGTCATAACAGAATGTATCAGAGTGGTCAAGTAACATGACAGAGTGTAACAGTTATCAGATGGGTCAGTCAGAATTATGAGGCGTGGTAATGAGTGGTCAGTACCAGTATAGAGACGGTTGTCTAACGTTACAGATGAGTCAGTAACAATACTACAGATTGTTAGTAATAGTATACAGATGGTGGTCAGTAAACAGCATGCAGATAGGGTCAGTAACTGCTACCAGAATGGTAGAATAGTATAAAGAGTGGGCTGTCAGCAAAACATGCAGGATGGTCAGTAACGCATACAGATGGTTAGAATAGTATACAGAGTGGTCGGTAACAAGCCATAGACTGGTCAGTAACACCCTTTAGAAAAATAACAATTGTGCCATGCCACAATATGACTGTAGGTGGCAATATTCTCCTGACTCTCTCATCCTTCCTGTAGTAGGAAACCGCTGAATGGCCCAGTGGAAGTGTCAGCAAGCCAAAAGGAAATTTCAAGAAAATTGCTTTAAGTGATTTTTACAAAATACACTTATATGTTTACCAGTACAACACCGAGATATCTTGTGGAAAAAACCTCGTCAAGTGACCATATAACAGGTTTTTTACCACTAACTACAGACCCTCAGGTCGGGATATGAAATGATTTTCTAGCATTCTCTCGTTTATGTGAATATCCACTCGTAGTAGGAAATATGATCTTCTCACCTCTTCACACACAGGATGAGTACGTTAGTTCTTGCAGGGGGAGGGGAGAGAAATTCCAAACTTCTGTTCTCATAGTATCTGGAAAAATGCTTTTGTTCTATTAAAAAGTAAAATCAATTGTTTTTGGATCGAATGAGGCTCAGACTGGACACACACGCAGTTAATAAAAAATAGGGAGCTATCCGGTTTTATCTGCAGTTGCATGCCAGCTACATTATTAAGCTATGTGTATCTTGGTATTTAATATGGACACAAAAGTTTATTAAACTAGGAGAAAGGGGATTCGAAATACCCACCCCGCAAGTCACTTAAATCAATCGGAAGACGCAGTCATATTTGACTGATTGTCGAAGGAGATTTGTTTAAGGTAACGGATCAGATTCACATTAAAAGAGGGATTAGAGAAAGGACATTTTGGCCCTAACTGGAGGGGGCGACTAGTTCTTGGGGTATAACTTAACCTGTTGGCAGGTTCCTCCTTAAGCCATATTCCAACAGTAAACATCAGTCATTGTTGTAAAGAATCAACTATAGTTTCATACCAATGGTTATCTTGTTTGTAAATAAAAGAAACAATCAACAAGTTTGCTGTTGACTGATCCCTTTTCTGTCCAGCTTTTTAGAGATTTACAACTAATAAAACTTGCAGGAAAGGAAATAGTATCTTTACCTATGATTCCAGGGAGTCGTGACAGATGGACCCCCAGTGACGTCAAGACTGAGTTTTCCCGGCTCCCCCATGAATGGAGCAGTAGCCTTCCTGTGTGACACAGTTCTATTCACTACATTGTAATGAGTACTCAACAGTCTCATCGTTCTAGAAAGGGGCTGTACCAACGTATATATATGATCCACTTACAGCACGATAACAATATGATTTGGGGGGGGGTTCAAACTAACTGGAACCTGACTGTTCACGCAGAGATGCTGAATTCAAAAGATAGGGACGCTTCCGAAATTGCGAGCACAGCCGCAAGGTACCTCCGAGTGATGGAGGCACCGACAAACTTTGCTTCATTCTGGCGAGCCCTGTACTTGTGATCAAGTGTAGTACGATGTCTCCATATATACCGTACACATCTCTTAGCACTGGAATTTGTTCGACCCCATTCTGATAATCCCCTGTTGCCAAAAAAGCAGATCTCCATCGATTCAGACCCATTATACTTCAAAGCATAATAAATGGGAAACCTATAATCCATTCCATTACGTCAAAGCACGGGCAAGAAGAATGGACTCAGCAACAGGTTGATGTTTCATGTACAAGTAAACACAGCAAATTATAAAGAATTATAGTAATGTGACAATAGTATAAAAACAGCATTTCTAAAATGAAATGACCAATACTGCGATATTTGGCAATTATACAAGTTCTAGGCTGTGTCACTAATCAGACGTGGACGGGCCTAGTACCTGCGTTGCACACATGATACCTTTGGACTCTGAGTATCCAGTACTGTGAAGCTTGAGATATAGTCAGGTTTCTTGGTGATGAAGTTACTGATCAGATTGTAAGAGGCGGTCAGGAAAGCTGATATCGACTATCCACCGTATAATCCGTAGCAGCGCCTATACATAGAAAGAAGATGATCAATTGTACGCACACCATATTACAGTATCAACAACGTTAACAACGTGTTACTAGTTATATGTAGCCAGTATGTCACCTAATCTCAATAAAAATAACAAGGCACTCACACAGGTCCATAGATGAAAAACAAAATCATTAACATAATGAGCTCATGAGAACAGGTCATAGATTGCAAAAATGTCAACTGCATCCATAAAATCAAGGGCACACCCAGGGTCCTAAAGGAAACAAATTCTACTCATCCTTAAAAAGAAGCCCTTACAAAGGCCTAAGGGAAAAAACTTATCATCTCATAACAAAAAACGTAAGGTAAAAAGTACTTATCCATATAAAAAACAAAACGGGTCCAACTGGGGAAAAACATGTCATCTCATGTTTAAAAACAAAGCCTCACATAGGTCATGAAGGAAAAAAAATATCAACTCCATAAAAAAACAAGTAATGGTGCATTCTAGCCCCGATCTGGCACGATTGACTATTGCCAAGAAAGAAATTAGTTCTATCTGCAAAATTTCAACACAGCGTGATTATATAGCAGAATATAATCCTGAGCTAATCGCAGCGATCACTGGATGGTGTGAATCCGCCGAGGAGAGCGTGACACTCACATCCTCTGTCCGTTGGTTTGGGGCTAATGAGCGGAGTTTTGGCTGTGGGCGCACGATCACACTGTGGATATCTCATGTGGGGTATTTACCGTGTGCGGTAGGGATAGCAGGAGAGGACGTACCAGCTCTGTGATCTGTATATCAGCCGCTGGTGTAGAAGGTGCCAGCGTAGTCTGTAGCACACGGCTATCACCGCGACTCCTCGCATTTCTTATCGGGATAATCACTTACTTCCTTATAACACCACAGACGTGCTGCTCGTAGTGACGTGGGGGGTGGTGGGGTCATTTCATGTACCCCGCATCCTCTCCCACCCGACATGTCTGAAATTTACCTATTAAATAACCTTATGTGCTCGTGTTATCCTCTGAATTTGGTGTTCAGTTCAGTTGGTCGGGCTCGAAAGAATGGGAATAACTTTATCCGTGTGACGCTTAAACTAGCAACTGGGCGCCATCATTCCACTACTCATGGTCATTTACATGGGGTCATTTACTAAGGGCCGAACGCCACGCTTTCGTCGGGTTCCCGAATATTTCGTTTTTGTGCAAATGACCCTGGGGATTTGGGCGCACGCGATCGACTTTGGTCGAATGGAAATCATGGGCGTGGGACTTCGGACAACCCGACGGATCGGAAAAAAAAACTGTTAATTTTAAAACAAGTCAACTAACATCATGTGAGCCACTTACTATTACTTGTCTTTCTGTATCTTCTCTGCCTGAACTCATGTTTTGACGAAGTAGAAAGTAACACAAGATTCAATAGTTATGAACATTATTTCCCCTGTTCCCCATAAATTACAATATAAACAAACTTTGTCAATTGATGAAAGCAAGCAGAGATCTTGACATGGTGAGGCAGTGATGGCAAACGGGGCACATTTACTAAGGGCCATACATTATCACGCAAAAAGGGGGACTTTGGAGACTAGTCGGACCGGGCGTCGATATGTCATGCAAAAGTCTGTCGCACGCCCAATGTAAAGGTGCACCAAAAAAAGTGGTGCAATCTGTCGAATTGCGCCAGAAGTTCATGAAGAACGTGGCAATTACACAGGACAAATGATTTACTCTAGTAATGTCCCCAGTATTTTACAGACTTTTCCAGATTTGTCCATAATAGGACAAGCTCAAAATTTTATGTCTGATATAAAGTGGAAGTAGGTGATGAGTAACTTGTTCTTGTCAGGGTGAGATCATAGATGTTTTCGTGTCACTTAGTTCTGAAAGGAGTAGAGGGGGCGGGGGTGGTGTGTGGGGTCTTTGTGATTCTGCCATTCTCTGGGTGCCAGGGGGTCAGAATGTGTTAGCAACCGTTTATACAATCACACCTCACCATCATCATCGGGTTATAAAGGGCAGCCTGGACGCCAGGACCGTCTCATTGTCGACAGCGGACGGGGTCAGGACACCACAGGAAGGACAAATTATTTAACCCCTTACAGAGGCTCTGGGAAAGCTTGGTATTGAATGACTACTAAAGCTCGCCTGGGTCTGATGGGCAGGAATAATCAATAAGAGCGCAGGGTGGGGGTTACGCATAATGTTCCAGCAATAACCTGATACAATAAGTTCCCTCAAGTCATATTCACTTTTTTTTTGCTATACAATGTAGCTCTTATACGATCACAACCCCTATAACAAGGTAGCAAACCCATACAGTGTGAGGAATTTAACTACCCATTATACTAGTCACACATTCCGTGATATACATTGCACACTACCCATGACGTAGCAGACAGCTGATTCACTTGACACCATACCCCTATTACTGTACAGACACATCCCGTGATATCACATGTGACCCACTACTGCCCATAACTGTTACGTACTGTATATCCCATGATTACATTGCAACTTACCCCCTTATTCAAATCCAAAATCACTCTATGCCAATATAATGTAACAGTCTCAATCCTGATATACATGCTAGCTACCTTTAGTACGTCTCAATCCCTAAAACATTCTCACTATTACCCTATCGGTGCGTCACAATCCCGGATATAATTGCACCACCTAACCCGATTATACGTCCAGTCTCATATCCTGATATAGATGCACCACTACCCCTATAATTTGCAGGTCCCATATCCCTAAACTACATTGCACTACTTACCCCCTATAATGTACAGTCTCATATCCCATGATACATTGCACCAACTTATCCCGATATACGTACAGTACATATTCCTGATATACATTTGCACCCCGACCCCTACTATACTGTGCAGTCACATATCCCGGATGATACATGCCATTCTTACCCCTATATATCTTACATAGACATACCCATGATGTACATTGCCACTTCTTACCACCTATATACTTGGTACAGCCACCCCCTCTAACATATCACCTGAGCTACATTACACTTTACCCCCTTATGATGTACGTTACTGAGTAACACTATATGCATCCTGTATTCACACTAACCTCCTCTGACATTGATACATTGCATTTTCTTACCCGTATATAATGTCAGTCACATATCCTGGTAACATTACACTTCTTACCCCTATAATACTGTACAGTCATCATTGCTGATATACAGTGCACCATTACCCCCTATATACTGTAAGTCCCAACACTCCCTGATAACATTGCACCACTTACCCCTTTACTGTACAGTTGAACATATCCCTAATAAATACACCAACTCACTCTTTATTTAATGTGCAGTCACATACCCTGACATACACCCTTGCACTTCTTACTCCTTATACTGTACATTCACATATCGGCTGATAACATTGCAACCCACCTACCCTCTATATACTGTGAAGTCTATATCCTGAGATGCATTGCGGTTTTACCCCCTCTATACTGTAAGTCACATGCCCTAATCTAAATTGGCACCACCTACGCACCTATTCTATTACTGTACACAGTCAATATCCCTGATATACACTGCACCACCTACCTCTATATACTGACAGTCACATATCCCTGATATACAGGGCCAACCAACTACCTATAAATACTGTACAGTCACAATCCTGATACAGATGCACTTCTACCCCCCTAGATACTGATACCGTAACATATCCGAGATACATTGCACTTCTTACTCCCTATTATGTGCAGTCACATACCTGATTATAAATTGCAATTCTTAACCCCTATATAATGTTAACAGTACATATCCATGATATAAATTGCCACTTCTTACCCCCTAGATACTGGACAGTCACATGTCCCTAATATACACTTGCACCAACCTACCCTCTATAACGGTACAGTCAAATAGCCCTGTATACACTGAAAAACCTACCTTCTACTACGGTAAAGTCACAATTGATCTACATTGAACACTCCCTATATATACGTACAAGTCACAGATCCCTGTATGGCAGTTGCACTTCGTACACCCTATATTACTGTACAGTCACTATACCTGATATACATGCACATTTCTACACCCTATATTACTGTGCAGTCACAGCTCCCTGATTAAAATTGACTATTTACCCCCTATACTGTACAGTCACATATCCCTGATATACATTGCCCACTTCTTACCCCAGATATTGTGTATAGAACAACAGACGGAGTGATACTTTAATGTAGTGATTTTGGAGAAGATTGCGGCCCCGGGGTCACCCCCGGTCATGTTTAAGGTCCAGGACATATTGATTACAAAACAAGATAAAGAACAATCTATACAGCCATTGGTGATCGCGCCGGTAACCGTAACAGTATGACGCAATGTTAGTTGTAGAAAATACGCAGCATAATAAAAGTTCTGCACGGTTAATAGAAAAAGAGATCTATTGTGCATGTGATAACGTAAGCAAAGGAGAGTGGTAGTTCACCCAGGAGACTGCGGTAATCAAGATATATTGCTTATTGACCATGTACATGAGGGTGCAGGCACAAGACTGGGTTGTTGGGGTATTATCCCATAACTGAGCCCAAGACCATAGTGTCTAAGAAAAGTTGATCTCCTAAGATATCGCTAGTGATTCTGTCTTGTATTTCCATAGCAGGCATTTATTTATCCATTCAACCCCTGTTTAAAGTACGACGACTACAGAGCCAGCTGCGTTTGTTATAAGGGGAGGTCCGACTACAGAGTCAGACTGCTTTTATAATGGGAGAGGTCCAGACTACAAAGTCAGAGCGGTTATAGGGGGGGTCCCGATAGAGAAGCCAAACTCCTGTTATAAGGGGAAGGTTCCAGACTACGAGCCAGACTGCGGATATAGGGGAGGTCCACAGACACGAGCCAGACTGCAGTTATAGGGGGAGTCCAGACTACAGAGCCAGACTGCACTGTTATAGGTAAGCCCCAGACTACAGAGCCCCGATGGGTTATAAGGGAAGGTCCAGACTACAGACCAAACTGCTGTTATAAGAGGAAGGATCAGACTACAGAGCCCAACTGCGTTATAAGGGGAGGTCCAGAACTACAGAGCCAGACTGCGTTTGGGGAGGTCCAGACTCCCGAGCCAGATGCTGTAAGGGGGAGGTCCAGATACAGAGCCAAATGCTGTTAATAGAGGAGGTCCAGACTAGCGATCCAGACTGCTGTTAAGGGGGCAGGCCAGATTACAGAGTCAGGACTGCTGTATATAGGGGGAGGTCCAGACTTACAGCGCCCACACTGCTGTTATAGGGGGAGGTCCAGGACTATCAGAGACAAGACTGCTGTTATAAGGGAAGTCCAGACTACAGAGCCAGACTGCTGTTATTAGGGAAGGATCCCGACTACAGAGCAGACTGCGTATAAGAGGATAGGGTCCATATTACAAAGAAAGACTGCTGTTAGAGGGGGAGGACCAGACTACACGGCAAAAGTGTTGTTAATAGAGTAAGGTTCACATTACCCAGCAGAATGCGTTATAGGTTGAGGTCCCAGGCTATTACACCAGAAAAAGAGGAGTCCAGAAAAATAATAAATTACTTTTCAAGAAATAAAAATAAAATTTTGCATCTACACTGGCAATGTCAGAGTGTGGGGTCAATGCACCTCCTATGGGCAGAGCAGCAGACTATGGTAGTGGACTGTTCTTTCAGCAGTAAATCTGTTCTATCTAGATACAATGTACTGAATGAACTCCCTGCACTGAATGACTCATCTTTGGTTTTGTTTTAATTAGTGGAATTACCCCAAGAGGATTATTAAAAAAATGTCAACATAAAATATTTACTCTGATGAGGAAGTTGCGCATGATGCCAAGTATAAGTGGTATTAGAAGATTCTAGGACAGTGAATGGCCACCCAATTGTATTTAGGACCGGCTATGAATAGGGGTTGAGAAACATGTTATTTTTCCATAAGGAGTACACAACAGTTTTCCTCGCTGTAAGTTCGGGGGTGGGAGTCATTGGGGTGCTAATGCGCCAGATGTGTTTGATTGCGGAACCCGGTCGTCACTTGCCGGTGTTCTATCGGGAAGCTCGGCGATAGATAAGTCACGGTGGCAGCAGGTGCAGGACCAAAGTAAGAATTGCCACCACACTTGTTGCAGGCTATAAGCAGGGTGCATGGACATGGGGCAGGGACCCCCCATACGGACACTGCATGGCCCAACGGAACCACCCCCCATCACTACCTGACCGGGTGGGTGAGGGAGGTGGAGAATGTTACATTTAAGGGGCTGGGACTTGAGACCAACCTATTATCTATCTATCTATCTATCGTTATCTATCGATCTATCGCTCTATCTATGATCTATCTATCTCCTATCTAGCTCTCTATCTATCTCCTGTCTATCTCTCGGATGCGAGGAGCTGCAGATCTATCTAGCTATCGATCGATCTAGCTAGGCTATCATCGCACCTAACTGGATCAGGCGACTCAGATCCATCTTTATAGGATCACGTGATTGTGATTTCCTTTCCCATACAATATTGGGGGACATTAATCCTAGGCCCAAAAATACATGTTTTTGTTGTATTTTATTGATTTTGGGCGCTTTATGTTATGTGCGCACTCTTTTTGCAACTTCTTCAAGCAGAAACATAAGTGTTCGCTCCTGGTTTGCGGCTAATTTGTCTGGTATTTTTCATGCTTCCAGCAGTGGCTCATGGATTTACCTTGGTTTGCACTTAAAAAGGCTAAAGACTGCGCCAAAAGCCCTCCAGTTCCTGACCCTTGCCTAGGAAAAGACATTGGTCTTGGACAACGTACAATTGGAATTGAAAAGAATTGGGAATACAAAGACAAATTAGGCACGAAAAAATATTTACTAGAGGCGGCAAAAAGAGCTCAGGGACAGGAAAGGCAAAAAAATAATATCCCCCTAGTTTTTAAGTTGCAGTTCTCACATTTGCGCCTGCCGCGGTTCCACCTAGGTTCATTTGTATCGTGGGACGTTGTGTACATTTACGTTCTTAATTCTTCCAGAGTGGAGGATTCTGTGTTTAGTATGTGCCACAAGTCTTCCAAAAATGAAAACTCTAGTAAGTAACCAATCTCCCTAGTATGGATGTGTAGAGGAATACGTGTGGCTCCAACACTCCGCAATGCCACAGCTGTAACCTTGTGCCCCCATACGTTCCTTTGCCACCTCATCTGTCATTAGCAGACTTCACCTCTCTACTAAACTCATTCAGAGCAATTAGCCCCCCGCGCCCTTAACTATGATACTTTTGTGTCTGATCTGCTTACTCCTGGTATTTAACAGAGCTTAGTCTGTCATCTCCTGGCTAATATTTGCTTGTCTGGGAATCACTGCCCTGTCCCTTGGTGTAGATGCTAGCGGATGGTGCTTATGTAGCGCTACACAAAATAATTACCGCCAGACTGTGACATGTGCACATGTATCTACCGCAAGATCGATTAACGTGATCCTCATCCGCCGGCTTATAAAACTTGGATCGTTCAGTAGTTAAAAGGTTACCTGTGATATAATACAAAGACCTTTCTAGGTCTTTCAATGTTTGCTGTCAGTGATTCAGGGCCTCAGAGATGCTATAAATCTATTAATGACTATATGACATGAGTTTGGGGGCACATGTGAACCCCAAATAATCATCAGGACATGGATACCCTAGTAATGGAAAAGTTTATGAAAATAAGTACCAGTTGCACGCTTTCCCTCTTGACAGACTCCTTCCATGACTGGGTGTGGATTCATTAATGGTCCCGTGAGAAATGTAAGGATAAGACAATGGTAAGTAATCTTTGTGTATGGGGTGATACTGGATATCAGATGCATGGCCTGAGGCTGGAATCCAACAATATACCCTCATTCCTCACTACCATCACATAACACCTATGTTTATCTCTTTCTATATCGCACATTGACTTAATTTATGACATAGAGGGTGTGATTGCCTCCAAAACCATCATATTGCCCCATTTGCACCTCTATGTCTCATGTCTTAGGGGCTCCACGATGACAATCCTGAACTTGTTTAGAGCAGCTCCTTTGACGAACAATTGATAACCTGTTGGGAAACTGGTTTGGTAAGTGTTGCAGGTTCACTACAGCCACCCCCAACAGGTGAAAGTAGCATTACACATACAAGATATGAATTGTCTATGTACATGTACAGGCACAGGTTACATACAGGATCGGTTTCTTGAGGGTGTAGGACTTCAGTTGCAATTTGTATGTGAGTAAGAACTGTATATTTTCATCACTCGTAAGTCCAGCGAAAAAAAAATTTGTTGGTCCCAGTGAAAAATTTATTTTTACCGTAAATTTTGTGCTAGGATGGGAACACAGATTATCATAAACTTATACAGACACCTTATCTGATCATTCAGCCTGGAATAAAGAACACCAGAGACTTCACCAGAGGGTTCACAGGGGAAGAGGGGTTGTCTGTAACTGGGGAATACGTATGTAATTGTGGGGTGCCCTGATAGGATAGGTTCTCCAGAGCTGAACACTTTTGTAACCAAGAAACATCAAAAAAACTCATAAAACATCTTTACATATACAGCTACTGTAAGTGACACTTTAACGCCAGGATTGATTGCTCTTTCTCCGTCTGTTAGGTGAAACTACTGAAAAAAAAAATGACAGGGAATGCACTGACCTATAGAAGACTTGACATATTACTCACAGTATTATATCAGAATGTGTAGGAACAGGTTGGGTGACATCGGTGTCGTAGTCAGGAGTTTTATATAGGTTTTTCAGGTTATGATTTGAGGCCGTCCTAATTATGGGCCATCAAAACTCTTAATTATCGTCGGGGGGGTGGACTTTGGCCAAATCACATTCAGATTTGGGGTTATAAGCATAGCCATTGATATTATGATGACATGCAGTATGCTTGGATAGGTCAATCAGTAGAGAAGTATCATCATAGGGCATCAACGTGAGATTGGTAGGAGGTCTAGAGGAGGCATCTCAATGATCAGATTCCTTGGCCAAAACTGGCTATCTGAGAACCAGAGCCTGAGTTGCTACATCATTCTGGGCCAACCTAGACATTGTACTTGAAGTCCCCTATATATTAGGGGTTTGTTTCACTTCGTCCCGTATCATCCATATGGACACTGGATATGAGGTCACACATATTAAGGTCGATGCTTTGAACCTATCTATGGTCGTCAAAGGGTAAATAGCACTATCAATAGTAGCAGATGGATGACGAAACCTGAACTACGGAGGGATCGAGTAGACAAAACTTTACTAAATTGGTGCAAGTTACCAAAATTTGCTTTTGGTAAGATCAGAAGATTGCAGTTCCACAGCAGTAGTAGCATAACATTTCTGATCCCTTTTTAGGGTGAATGATAGCGCACTGCCTTCTCAAGATAAATTTTCCTGATTGTCCCCTGGGGCTGTGCGGACAAAATTTGAGACCGTTTGGGAAGTGATCAGTTTTCATAGGAGGGAGCCGTATGAAGCTTCTGATGATTAGTTAACTAATATATTGAGTATAATGAATGTTGGGGTTGATCTTGCTGCAGTCACGCCAACCTAAGCCCCCCCCCCCCCTCAATGATGAATAAGCCCAGATGCTGAAAGATAGTCTGTGATTGGACCACTACGTATACAGCGTGGCAGAGATTTAGGCTATATGCATTTCATTAGTATGTCGCAGCTCGTGCATTTTAATTAGATGCACGTGTCTATAAAAAAACACTTTGGATCAGCCCTGGGCATTATTCTCTGTGCGACTGTAATTAAGTAGCAATCAGTAACCAAACAGGTCCAGTGGCTGAGTTAAGATTAACTATAATGAGGCTAGTCTACCATTATACATCCTGTATGTGCATTAAATGCAAAATACTTTAAAGAGAGAACACAAGGCCACTGTGGGATCTGTGGGGAAAGGAAATTGGACTCAACTTCAAGGAAGTAGAGGAAAGAGAGAATAAAAAGGGTTTGAGTCTCAGTCCCACTTCACCTTGGTTTTTCAGTTTTGCCAGCGGCCAACTTGATGAAAACCGCCCGCGAAGAAGTATAATGGATAGTACTCGGCAACCCTACTTTGATTAATCTTATAAATGGAGTATAGCTACTACCATATTCCTCCCAACGCTAAAGGGGAGGGGAGATTTGGAATGAATGGAAGGGATGGAATCTTTTCATGGAAAAAGCTGTGTGTTAGAGGACTATATGGGGGTGGCAAATACTATGTCAGACCCAATTGAAGAAAACAGTGGCATCGGTCTATGCAAAAAAATTGGACCACAGCTTCAGCGAAGCGGATCTTGGATGATTGCCTCAGTCTATCCATAATGTGCCCTATCTAGTTCACCTGCACAACGCGTTCCCAAAATTTTTAATCTTCCTTTCTAGAATAAGCGTTCGATTTGTCCGATTTGTAAGCTGTTTCCAGAGCAAACACCACAAATCCCAAAACCCCAAATGTGAGGACTGAGCTCAGCGGGAGACGTGAGGCTGCGGGGGAGAGTAACGTAACCTATCATCCACGGCGCGGGTTCTAGACCTGGGGCGGGACCAATGCACACCAAACCAATAGGAACAAACCCAACATCGTCAGCTGATGAGTATCGTTCCACATAATCAAGTGATGCAGGAGTCTTGGGGTTATAGAGATATTGTTTGACCCCAGAACAAACACCGAGGAGAAGTGATGCTTCACGTCACTCCTCTCTGGCCTTATATAGAGAAAATTTTGAGGCCCCCAGCGACTGTTCAGGTAAGAAAAGCCAACGCTGCTGGTTAAATTTGATTAACTTAGCTCCTGGAAGAAAACAACAGATTTTTTTGTGGCCTGAAGAGACGTGAAGATAAATCAAAACAAGGTGGATGTTTTTGATCGTTTATAGGAATGTACAGTATTATAGGTAGTTATGATTCCTGTACATAGGGAGCAGTTTATAGTAGTATATTCATGTACATTAGGCGGGGAAAGTATTATAAGTTATATTCTTGTACATAGGGGGCGTATATATAGTCGTTATATTTCTTGTACATAGGGGGGCAGAGATAGTTAGTAGATTCTTGTACATTAGGGGCAGTAGTATTAAGTAGTTATATTTGTACATAGGGGCAGTATTATCCTAGTATATTCCTGTACATAGGGGGCGGATGTTATAGTCGTTCGATTCTGTACATAGGGCGGCAGTAGTCTAGTATTTTATTCTTGTACATAGGGGCAGTATCTAGTTAGGTATATTCTTGTACATAGCGGGGCAGTATTATAGTAGTAGATCTTGTATAGGGTGGGGGCAGTATTATACAGTTATATACGTGTACATAGGGGGGGGCAGTATTATAGTAGTTATATTCTTGTACATGGGGGCAGATTATAGTAGTTATATTCCTGTACATAGGGGGGGCAGTATTATAGTAAGTTATATTCCTGTACACGGGGGCAGTTAGTATAGTAGTGATATTCCTGTACATAGGGGGCAGTATTATAGTAGTTATAGTCTTGTACATAGGGGGGGCAGATTATAGTAGTTATATCTGTAAATAGGGGGGCAGTATTATAGGAGTTATATTCTTGTAATAGGGGCAGTATATAGTATTATATGTTGTACATAGGGGGGCAGTAGTATTAGTAGTTAATTCCGAACATAGGGAGCAGTATTATAGTATTTATATTCTTGTACATAGGGGGGCGGTATTATAGTAGTTAGATACTTGTACATGGGGGCAGTAGTATAGTAGTTATATCTGGTCTAGGGGCAGTATTATAGTAGTTATATTACTGTAGATAGGGGGCAGTATTCTAATAGTTACATTCTTGTATTAGGGGGGAGTATTAGAGGAGATATTCTGGTACATAGAGAGGCGGTATTATACTGTTAGTATCTAGTACATAGGAGCAAGTATTATAAAAAGTACATTCGTAATAGGGAGCAGATTATAAGTAGTTATATTCCTGTACATAGGCGGCAGTATGATCGTAGTTATATTTGTACAAGGGAGCAGTAGTATAGTAGTTATATTCTTGTACATAGGGGCAGTAGTATAGTAGTTATATCCTGTACATAGGGCGTTAGTAAGTAGTTATATTCTTGTACATAGGGGGCCAGTCTTATAGTAGTTAATACCTGACTAGGGGCAGTAGGGCAGTATTATAGTAGTTATATTCTTACCATAGGGGGCAGTTTATAGTAGTTATATTCCTGTACATAGTGGGCAGTATATAGTAGGTATATTCCTGGACATAGGGGGAGTATTATAGTTAGTTACATTCTTGGACAAAGGGGCAGTATATAGTAGTTTATTTCTTGTACATGGGGGGCATTTATTATAGGAGTTATTTCCTGTACATGGGGGGCAGTAGTATATAGTGTTATATTTCCTGTAAATCTGGACATAGGGGGCAGTAGTAGTATAGTAGTTTAGATTTCCTGTACATAGGAAAAGTATTAGAGTAGATCTATTCGTTGTACATAGGGGGCGATATTTTTAAGACATCCTTAACACACATTAATTAATCCTCTGAATCTGGTTGTTCCATGAGTCAAATTAAAATTCCAGTGGAGAATATGTATTATACTCTACCAAGTAGGAAATCGGGATGACAGGTCCATGATTACGTCGTCTCCTCAAGTTGGCGCAATCAACAAGCTAGCATCAAGAGCCCCTATAAATATCCACGCAGGACGCATCTCCTGGCGCTGTGAACTCTGAGAAAAACAAGAATCACTGAATAAACAGGATCTAGAAGTATAGAATTTGCGTTAAAGTGAATGCAATGAATTGAGATGTGATATGGATGTCTACCTGGATCAATCAAGTCTGGAAGAAACTACGGGACCAGCAAACACAGGGGATCATTAATGAGGAAAACCAAGGATCATAACGTGCACTTTTGTAGTTTATGTAACAATGCCTTGGTGATCGTCAATTTCCGATTCAAAAGGACCGTATTCCCAGCAAATGTGACTGTATTCCGCAACAGGGGAATTATACAAACATCCAGTGCACCACAAATGACTGATCCCATCCTCAACCAGACTTTTGAGTCTATTTGAGATTTACACGAGTAGATAGATGAATCTGAGCCGACCGCCAAGAAGTCTGAACTAATTCCTTAATATGTCGGAACAACCTCCCTGCTGAAGTTCCTTCAAAAACTACAGAAGACACAAGAATTAAAAAAAATTGGTGCAGTTTTGAAGTCAAAATATTGATCAGATTGTAGCATTGATTGCCTTTTGGCATTTGTTACATGATAATTGATTTATCGGGTTAGTAATTTTACATTTATTTGGTGTACGTGTCTAGAGAATTATAGATATGATATGTGTGTCCGCATTCCCATTTAACAATCTCCATGGAGACTCAGTTATACCCTCATCGTCAGATGAGCCTCCATCACTGATATCTAAACCTCAGTAGAAATTAAACCTTGCATAGTAGATCTTCACGCTATGATGTAACCAGCAGAGCGCTGTATACAGGCAAAGCTAGGGTGGCGTCCATCTAGGTTGTAGTCCGACAGTCCATTACACAAGGGGTCTTATAAGGGCTCCGCGGTCGCACTTTCGTCGGGTTTCCCGGAAAATTTTACGTTTTGCGCCCAAATTCCACGGGATTTGGGCGCACGGCGATCGGATTTTTTGGCGCAATCACGCGGCTGTCAAACGAGCAGGAAATGGGGGTGTGGCCTTAGGAAAACCCGACGATTGGAAAAAACTGCAGAATTTAAAAAACTAAAGGTTGTCGCAGATCAAGCACTCAAATGTATGGAAGGAAGTAGGTGAACTCCGGTGGACTTCGGCGAAGCAGCGGACACCTTACTGGATACGGGCGCATGACCTTAGTGAATCCCGGCAGAACCGAAGCCAGTCAGACAACGCAGCCGCGGGATCGCGACAGGACGGGTTGGTTTCGGGCTAAGGTAGAGAGCCCAAAAGTAGCAGCTTTCCCTTAACATACATCTGGCCAGTAGAGGGAAAATCCAGCAGTGGTTTGAAAGTGGTTGTAGAGTTTGTGTTTGTTGGTGGTTGATTCACGTTCCTCTTGAAGCTGTGCCCTGATTGATATCTGATTAAGCTCACTATGAAATAGTATTAAGGGGTTATCCCAACAGCAGACGTTAGACTAAGAACGCATAATATACAGGAAATAGTGAGGTGCAGCTGCTGGATTTACAATTAAAAGAGGGGTAACTTAAAGTACAAGTCACAATCAGTGTGATTACAGTACAAGTGCTTTATATATACCAAACGCTATATTCCTGACTATTTCTCGTGTACATTGTTACATGTTTGCTTAGTGTTACAGGACCCACTGAAGGATATTGTGCAGAATGACCAAACGCTGGGATAATGATCGCGTTTCTGTACAGTGGAACTGTAGGTAAAAATCTTTGTTTATCTTAGATTACACATCGTAGGCACCAGGGTGAATTTATGGAGAAGTAGAAAACGTTGAAAACATCAGGGTCATGATAGGTCGTATAGAAACTGGTTACATTATTGATCTATCTCTACAGATCAAAAAAGGTGGTATAACCTAGAGGAGACCCACCCAGGAGATATGGGCCTGGTACTGGTTGGTCCCATACGTAAGTAGGCAGGACGCTCTATGCTGATGAAAATTCAGAGATTATTATTGAGGTAGTAAAGGCACATAGCCAAGGACTAGCCAACCCCTTTAACAACCTGTGATTGGCAACATTTTTTTGTGTGTCAAGATGAGGAAGTACTAGATAATAAATAAGGAAATCAGATACTCCGGTATTGTTATACAATGACGTGGTTTCTTTTAAAATAGTTTTTTAAAGCGCCATTCCCCATAAAAGGACCCATTCAAGAACAAATGCCCGTCGCTTGACAATTGCCTGAATTTCCCTAACATGAGAGAGAGGTCTAGGTAATTCTGTCACATGTAGCTGATATCTTTGTGGAGGCGTGTACTAGCCCAGCACCCTAAAAGGGTAATCTGTTTGGTCCTCTTGAGGTTGTGGCTATGAGGTAAAGCGTTGTTAATTAACTGCAGATGGGCCTGGGGGTGTGGCGTAGCCTTATCTCCCGTGCCCGGCCAGGCTAGGCCACGCCCACTAGCCGTCATGCATTAATTTAACATATTACTCAAAATACTATTTTTTAAGAATTGGTTCCCAGGATTAAAGGTTAAGAGCAGATTAGGCATGCAGGTAGGTACTGGAAGGAATTCTAACCATCAGGATCCAGCTGCCTGCGGTAGAGCCGGATTCCCTTTGGTAGATGTTCCTTCAAGCTAGTTGTTATCCTGATCTTATGCACCTAACCCAGTTTTAAAATCCAATGTCCAGAGACCCAAAATTTTGGTATTAAAAAATGGGTTTTAGATTCTGACTTTACTACATTCAACTTAAGATACAAACCAAAAGAACCTACTCCTGTACTTAAAGGCGGATCTTATTTGGGTGGGGAGATGATCCGTTCCTAAAGTATTTGGCAAACCTTGCTTGTTTAATATCCCGTTGTATCACCTTATGCAGCAGAAAAAGGAATTTGGGGTGTGTTCTCCTGGATATTGGAACCGGGTATGGCTTAAAAAACCGCTGATCTGACTGGACTTTGATGAGTGTAAAAACATGATTCCGTCTTGTTGCTCGTCTGATAGCGTCGCCGCTGCCCAGTGTTCACTGAGCCTTGTAGTTCCTGCAAATACAAGTATCACAGGTCATTGACTCTTATTAGTGAGTTCCATCGTAGCGCGCGCCTAGCAAGACGACTACTGCACCAGCGATATTTTTAGTCTCAACTACCTTGAGCTGGGCAAGAATTCCTAAATAGTGTTAAATCATGGTCTAACAATTCTTATTTAACCGACTACCATCCAAAAACCATGATGTAAACCGGGGCTCTTATAGACTAGCCCAGCGACAGTAGTAAATCTTTCTTATGTTTGTTCTACTGACCCTTTTTCCTTCTAAAATCAACTTTTAAAATTATGCTAATGAGCCAGATGGGCTCTGGGGGGTGTCACTAGATCCCTCCTGCTGTACTGTAGCTTCACAGGCTTTAACACAGTGCAAGAGCAATTCCTCTGTACCCTGTGTACTGGAACTTCCATGCCGCACAGAGGGCTGCTGTCATGACCCCCCTCCCCCAGAGCCCTTCAGGCTCATTAGCATGTTTGCAAAAAAAGAAAAAAACATAACCCCATGTGGGTTTTTGGGCCTGTAAGAGTTTACATGGTATAATATACTAAATTTTCAAGTTATAGTTTTCGAACATTATTATCCATGATTCCAACTGTACGAAGGGGGTAAGATTTCCACAAACTTTTTCATTAAAGTGAACCTGTCACCAGATTTTACACCCCGCTAACTACTAGTCCCCTCAGATCAGGTATGAATTTCTGGAATGTCCACTTTTATGTTAAACAATCTCATTTTTTACCTAAAAATAAGAGATCTACGACTGACTTCTCAGACAAACTGCAACTCATTTTCACATAGATATTCAAGTTTAGTGTTTTTAGGAGTGCCACTTCAGGCACCCTCTTTCTTCTGGTTCTATATCACCTGAAACCATGTTTGTGTCACTTAAAGATAAGATCTCATCTTTCGGATCCCATCAAGCTTATGGTTGTGTGGTCTACAGAAAGGGATCTTTATCTGCAGCTTGCATTTCCAACTATGTATTAAAGCTGCCTGTAGCTCTGGTTCTGTAGCTCACAAGCCATGAGCCAGTTATGATCTGAAAGATAGATCTTATTTTTAATAAGTAAATAAAAAGCATGTTTCTAGGTGCTCAGAACCAAAATAGAGGGTCTCTGAATGACAACCCCCCCATGCAACCACTACAAACTTGACTCATCTCATGTGAAATGAGTGAGAGAGTCATATTTGCCTGACTTTGTTTTATAGATAAATGTATGAGATTTCACATAAAGTGGGAAACTAGAAAGAAATTTCATACCCGATCTGAGGAACTAGTATTTAGTGGGGGTAAAACCTGGTGACAGGTTCCAATTACCCAGTATTTTTCGGACTAATAGGGCGCACTGGATTATAAGGCGCACCTGATTAAGAGGATGAATGACCAGCAGGTGGCAGACCTGCACCCAGTCAAGCATCTGTTTCTGTAGTACGGTTCATATATAAGGCGCACTGGACTATAAGGCGCACCTTTGATTTCTGAAAATCAAAGGATTTTTTTGTGCGCCTTATAGTGCGAAAAATATGGTAACTTATTAGCTGTCAATCTTAAAGATTCTTTGTACCATGTAGCCAGTGGTTAAATAAGATAAGAGTCGAGAGTCCTCATTGTTGATACCTTGTTTGTCTAACTACACAAACCTTTCGAGACTCCTTGGGTCTCTTCGTCCGGCTGGTCTACTAGCTGTCAATCTAGGATATTTTAAAATACAGGCGGTCCCCCTACTTAAGGACACCCGACTTACAGACAACCATATTACAGATGGACCCCTCTGCCCACTGTGACCTCTGTGGTGAAGGTCTCTGGATGCTTTATCATTGTTCCACGACTGCAATGTACGCTGTATGTGTCTGTAATGAAGCTTTATTGATAACCTTGGTCCCATTAACAGCAAAAATTTTGAAACTCCAATTGTCAACTGGGGCAAAAGATAAACATTTGTCTAGAACTTCAATTATAAAAATATAGTTTCGACTACAACAATTCATCAACTTAAGAACAAACCTCTATCTTGTATGTACCCGGGGACTGCCTGTAACGATTCAGAGATGGATAGATTCATATCCACAAATTTGGATACTCACCGTTCATGCCATTGTCGTTAAATATTCACGGATCTTACAAAGTAGCGAGATCAACCGTATAATTTTCGGAACTAATACTGGTTATTTTGTAAGAACCAGTGATGCTATTCCCTGAGGTGGCGTCACAACTGCAGTCCCATGGTCAGATACTTCCCCTCTGAGATAGTATATACATTGGGGGTCACAGTAGCGGAATCTTAAGAAGAGAAATCATTGATGTTACGACGTAACCACACACTACAAGATCCGCCTTGCACATCTCTATCCGCACGTGGTAAAACAGATCTTCCCCTGTTATAAAGCTGGAGGCAGATAACACAGGATCGCATCATGATAATGCCCCCAATAGGTTTTATTCCCCGGATAATCTCACATGTCGCCTGGTACGTCACTTTGACGTTGCGCGTCCCGTTGGCCCCATTCATTGTTAACAGTGCAGTCATAGCTGCCGCTGTTCAAACCTCCGCACGTCGTTTTATTTCCCGTCACTTGGTACTTTTACATAGACTGTTGTTTTATTACCACCCCGGTAAAAAGAATAAGGATTCGAATGATGATGATTAGTATTGCTACAAGTAAACCACAATGTATGGAATGCAGCTTTACAGACAACCAGCAGTTACCATTGTCGTTGATACCAGTAGTAGTCGTACTACACAAAATATAACCTTACAGTCTATGCTGCTGTTGGGGGATCTGCACTTGGGAAACTTGTTTTGTACCTTGTGTGATTAGACCTCGGTATGGTGACAGGGATAAACATACTGTAGAGATCATTCTATCCAAAATTCTTAATAGTAAATTTAACCATCAGTTATTGTTATTCCAAAAGCTAGTGTCAGCCGAGCAAATTGTGGCAAATACCACAAGAATTAGGTTATTGTTGATCTCTGGAGGACTTGGCGTGAAGGGTTATTCTCACACCATAAGTGGTCTATTATAGACAAAATGTCAATGACACCAACCCTAGTGTATCAGGGCCATAAAGGGGGTCCTTGTCGAATTAGTAGTAGTCCATGGTCTAAAGTTTTGCATTGCTAATTAATTTTAAACAAGAGATTACAGGAGTTTGTTGCTTTGGGGTGGAGAAAGATGAATGCCAGTGTCCCTGGTGGTCTAGACACGAAAGGTTTATGTCATACCCCTGGTGGTCTACGAAAAGAAAGGTTTAATTTTTAGTTAAATGGTGGTCAAGGCAAATACAGGTTTAATTCCGATGCCCCTTGTGGTCTAGGGAAGTAAATGGTTTAATGTCAATGTCCCGGTGGTCCAGGCAGGGAAATGTTGAATGTCATTGCCGGTGGTTTAGGAGAGAAATTCACTGCACAGATATAGCAAATACTCACATTCATACCAATACCATATACAGAGATCAGGCCGACGCTAGCACTGAGGCATACCCGGCAATTGCTGGGGCCCTAGAGCTCAAGGGGGGGCCCACATAAGACATAAGGAATCCATGGGGTTGAGGGGGGCAGTACTAATGAATCCCATAGGGGTGAGGGGGGGGGGTTTATATAAATTATAAAATGCCCATGAGGGGTCTTTTTGGAATGATAAACTAGAATATTTAAGGGAAACAGGAGACTGTTTTAGTGTTTAGTTTATTTTTAATGCTGCCATGTGAGTTCACTGCAAAGGGGCCCAATGAGGCTCTGTCAGCCAGGGGCTTACTGATACCTGAGCCGACGCTGACAGACATACAGCATATATACACCTACATACATTATATACTGACCCACAAAGTATATACACACACCACACACACAGCAAAAAGACCCAATACCCCAATGCCGGGGCCCCCTCACTGTGAGCAACAAAGGTTTAAAGTCAGTGCCCCTTGCGGTCTAGGAAGAAAGAGTCAAATTAGGAAATTAAACTGGATAACCGTATAAACCCAGGGGTTTCCACCACTCACCACACTGGATGGGGCTACTTACTTGTAAGCCTGCAAGAACCGAGCAGGTCATGTAAAACTCTGTACTCAAGCCTTGCGTGCAGCACTGCATCACAGGGATAATCTCTGTTGTTACAAGCCATTAGTGTTTCACACGGTAATCTCCAGGGGCTGCACAGATATGGTGGTGTTTGCCTGGTAAGAGTTTAGGCTGTCTTCTACTATACAACTATAAGTTCCTACAAAAGGGAGAGAAAATACAAAACGTCACGATGGAAAGCAGAAATATCTGGGATGAGTCTCATATACGTTTATATCCAGGATTCTTACCTACCGGAACCATCCAGTAATATGTTATTGAGGTTAGACGGACACTGTCCTCAGCGTCTGTAAGGGAGGTCGTATACCAGGACGCCGCTATGGGCTGTGGTGTCATTGAGATACCAGAGCACATTGGTAAGGGGAAATGCTTACATGCAGGTCAGCAGCACCGTGTCCCTGTAATAAATATACTTTCCCGGGCTGTACGTGATGGTTATATTGTCTGCAGGAATAAAAACATCTCTTAGGATAAAGGATTATTGGATTGCCAATGGACATAAGTAATACAATGGCATATAAAGTTGAGTAATTCTGTAAACGCTTCAAATGACTGATCTTGTGTTATACCCCAGAGCTGCACTCACTATTCTGGTGCTGGTGCAGTCACTGTGTACATACAACAACATTATCTATCCTGTACTGATCTGAGTGTACATCCTGTTTATATCTCCAGCGCTGCACTCACTATTCTGCTGGTCAGTCACTGTGTACATCATGACATTACTTATCCTGTTACTGATCTGGTTACATCGTATTATACTCCAGAGCTGCACTCCACTATTCTGCTGCTGGTGCAGTCACTGTGTACATACATGACATTACTTATCCTGTACTGATCCTGAGTTACATCCTGTATATACTCCAAGCTGTAACTCACTATTCTGCTGTGTGCGTCACTGTTACTATACATGACATTACTTATCCTGTACTGATCCTGAGTTACATCCTGTATTATACTCCAGAGTTGCACTCACTATTCTGCTGCTGGTGCAGTCACTGTGTACATACATGACATTACTTATCCTGTACTGATCCTGAGTTACTCCTGTATTATACTCCAGAGCTGGCACTCCTATCTCTGCTGGTGGCAGTCACTGGTCATACATGACATTACTTATCCTGTGCTGATCCTGAGTTACATCCAGTATTATACTCCAGAGCTGCCCACTATTCTGTTGCTGCTGGTGCAGTCACTGTACATACATGACATTACGTTATCCTGTACTGATCCTGAATTACATCCTTATTTACTCCAAGTTTCACTCACTATTCTGCTGCTGGTGCAGTCAACTGTGTAACATACATGCATTACTTATCCTGTACTGATCCTGAGTTACAACATCCTGTATTATAACTCCATAGCTGCACTCACATTCTGCTGCTGGTGCATCGCTGTGTACATACATGACATTACTTATCCTGTACTGACCCTGAGTTACATCCTGTAATTAATACCCCAGAGCTGCACTCACTATTCTGGTGCGTGGTGCGTCACTGTGTACATACATGACATTACTTATCCTGTACTGATCCTGATTACCTCCTGTATTATACTCCAGAGCTGCACTCACTATTCTGCTGGTGCAGTCCACTGTGTACATACATGACATTACTTATCCTGTACTGATCCTGAGTTACATCCAGTATTATACTCGCACGAGCTGCACTCACTATTCGGCTGCTGGTGCAGTCACTGTGTACACTACCTGACATTACTTATCCTGTACTGATCCTGAGTTACATCCCTGTAGTTATACTCCAGAGGTTGCACTCACTATTCCTCTGCTGGTGCAGTCACTGTGTACATACATGGCATTACACTTATCCTGTCTGACCGCTGAGTTACAATCCTGTATTATACCCGAGCTGCACTCACTATTCTGTCTCTGCTGGCTGCAGTCCGCTGTGTACATCACATGAAACTTACTTATCCTGTACTGACCCTGAGTTTACATCTTGTATTATACCCCAGAGCTGCACTCACTATTCTTGTGCGGTGGCAGTCACTGTGTACATCATGACATTACTTATCCTGTTCTGATCCTGAATTACATCAGGATGAGAGCTGGTTTATGCTATATTCCCCCTATGTCTATATGTCTCCCTAACTCAGACCACCCCTCTCTTCTCCTATATCTCTATAGGGGATCAGAAGAGCCTGATAATGGAGGAAGAAGCATTTTCCCTCTGATAATCTCCAATGGCCCTGACCGGCCGTAAAATGTAAAATAAAAATGTCTCAACCATAAACTGTATTTTTTATTCGCTCACACTATATTTTGCAGCTTTTAGGCCACCACAAGGGTTGTTGTTGGCTGTTAAGGGCAGTAGTAGACGTCGGCTCTGTTACAGGTATAATCAGCGACAACACTCTCCGGCCTGAAATGAGGACATACAGTACGTCTTACATACTAATGTCAAAATCCATAAAAATTCTAGACATTAGGGTGGAGGATTAACATATAATTAAGCCTCATTCACCTTATGGTTGGGGTGGATTCCCATACACAGCCACTCCTGATGCTCACAGATACTACTCCAGGAGCTGTCTAGCAAGCAACACACATCAACATTGAAAGAGTGCCGGATTTTGTGGCTTTAGAAGGAGATATAGTACTCAGGGGCTCCATCGGCAGCAAGGGATTGGGCCTCCATGATTGTCTATGTACGCTTCAAGAATTGTTGGCAGATTTACTTACCCGGTCATTCGCGATCCAGCGGTCGCCGTTCTCTGCGTGGTTCGGGGTCCGGGTTGGGGGCCGAGGAATTCACTAAGGTGGTTCCATCCGACGAGTCCACCGGTGGAGGCTGTGTGTGCTGACATCATGATGCCCTCGAGACCACGCCGTGAAGTGCCAAAGTCACTACTCACTGGCCATCTAGTGACGAGTAAAGAGCGAGCCCGCGGCGAGCTAATTTTTTTTTTTTAAATGCGCGCTTTCTCGCAATTCGTCGGTTTTTGTTCGGCCACGCCCCCCGAGTTTCCGTCGCGTGCATACCAGCGCCGATGCAGCCAAACATCCATTGCGTGTGCCAAAATCCGGGGCATTAAGGGGAAATCGCGCGCAATCGAAATATTCGGTAACACGTCGGAAAAACGCGAATCGGGCCCTTAGTAAATGACCCCCATTGTGTCCCTGCCAAGATGTGCCTGCTCCACCATAGGAGGGAACAACACTCAGCCAGATCAACCTCTCTTCCATCTGCCTATCAAAAGATGTGCCCACCGCTGATGTACGTTCCAATGTTTCGACTAAAACATGAATTTTGCCAGTTATGCAGAGACGAGTGAAAAAGTCACCGTGGAGGGATGCTAACAGACTACGTACTTCCAGCCTCACACTAAACAATCACTTGCAGGTGGACTCCTCCTACTGCTCGGTTCACCGCTGTAGGATCCAATGAAGGGCAGAGTTGGCATGGACTGGGGCACCACCCAATTGTGTTCTGCATTGAGATTTGTACAAGTGCACAGGGTTGTAAGGGAATGGTAGTTGTACAGCACATTGTAGTTTTGGTAGAGGCGTAGGTTCTATCCCGTCTGACACAAGGGACCTAAATGTGGTACAACCAATGTGAGATCTCACCTTACCTGAACCTGTAACTGTGCCGACTGAAGCCGCTACGGGATCCGTAAGCTTTTGCAAACTGAGGAATAGAAATGTGGCAATATCAGATTTTGTGGCAGATTGCACCAAAATGTGTTTATAATCCACATAATTCAATGTCGTCTGTAAGACTCAGACCGGTGGGGAGGCAGCAGTTTCTTTATCTACATTCACTTTTGCTATGAATTGTACATTGTAGCTCTATGTTTTGTTACATTTAAGATTGAATTGCTACTATTTGCACAGCATGCAGTTTTTTATGCATTTTTGCTATATATTGTACATTACTGCTACAGTTTGTAAAATCTATTACAATTTAACTGCTCACATTACTATATGCTGTATCTTGTGCTGCTAAACCTTGTTATAATTGTACATTGTTCTTCTAACTTTGCTTACATTGTACATCGTACTACCTTTGCAATATAATTTTATTGTACTCCTGCATTGCTTTATATTGTACATTGTGCTGCACACAACCTTCTATATTTATACATTTTACTGCCCTGCCTTTGCTTATTTTTGTACATTTTGCTGCTTCACCTAGCTATATATTATACATTGTACTGCCATGCATTGCTTTATATTGTACATTGTGCTGCTACACCTTGCTATATATTATACATTGTACTGCCATGCCTTGCTTTATATTGTACATTTTGCTGCTACAGCTTGCTATATATTATACATTGTACTGCCCTGCCTTGCTTTATATTGTACATTTTGCTGCTACACCTTGCTACATATTATACATTGTACTGCCATGCCTTGCTTTATATTGTACATTGTGCTGCTACACCTTGCTATTTATTATACATTGTACTGCCATGCCTTGCTTTATATTGTACAATGTGCTGCTACACCTTGCTATATATTATACATTGTACTGCCCTGCCTTGCTTTATATTGTACATTGTGCTGATACACTTGCTCTATATTATACATTGTAAAGCTACACTTTGCTATGTTATTGTACCTTGTACTGTACCACTGTGACATATTGTACATTGCGGCTGCTACAGCCTTGCTATATCTTATACATTGTACTGCCATGCATGCTTTATATTGTACATTCTGCTGCTACACTGTTGCTATATTTATACATTGTACTGCTACACTTTGCTATGTATTGTACCTTGCACTGTACCACTGTGAAATATTGTACATTGTATTGCTATACTTTGCGTTTGGTACTTTCTTTCATACCTGATCTTCCAGATCTGCTTTAAACTTTTTGTATTTGGCAGACGTCGGATCCTTTAAATCATCTGTATATTGTTCTAGAAGTTTTAAGCTCAGTTTTCATAGACACTGTAAGAAAAAGTCAAATTGGTTTTCTCCTCTATAGACAATAACAAACATTACTGGGTAATTATACCCAACAATGTCTGTGGTTATAGGAGCTGTAACACACGTTGGTGTAATTATTGCTCTCTATGGTGATACTGACTGCAGAGATATGGACAGGTAATGCGGCTCTTTCTCACCTGGCTTGGGCTGGCAGTTAACTGGGCTGGTATGCTTGTGCCCTGGATATACAGTTACGCTGCTAGCACCGGATCCTGGGCAGGAGCTAGTAGAGTTACATACACCAGTAGGCCACATGTAGCCGCTCTCACATGTACATTGTACATTGCTGCCGATTTGGTTTACAGGCTAGAAGAAAAAAAAAGGAATGATGGTCACCGGAAATTTGGCACAATAGTATACATAGCGGTCATTAATAGTACAGAGTGGTCAGTAATAGTGTACAGAGCGTCAGTAAACAGTATACAGAGCGGTCAGTAACAGTATACAGAGCGATCAGTAATAGTGTACAGAGTGGTCAGTAACAGTATACAGAGCGATCAGTAATAGTGTACAGAGGTTTGGTCATAATGTGTAACAGAGTGGTCAGATATTATACAGAGTGTCGTAACTGTACAGAGTGTTCAGTAATATGTACGAGAGGTCATAATAGTATCAGAGTGGTCATTAATATGTACAGAGTGTCAGTAATAGTGTACAGAGCGTCAGTAATGTATACAGTGTCAGTAAAGTACAGAGCGGTCAGTAATAGTGTACAGTGGTCATTAATAGTGTACAGAGTGGTCAGTAATAGTGTCAGAGCGTCAGTAATAGCATACAGATGGTCAGTAATAGTATACAAGCGGTCAGTAATAGTATACAGAGCGGTCATAATAGTATACAGAGCGTGTGTCAGTGTCAGTATAGTATACAGAGCGGTCAGTAAATAGTGTACAGATGGTCAGTAATATAACATGGTCAGTAAAGTGTATCAGAGTGGTCAGTAATAGTGTACAGAGTGTTCCTTAATAGTGTACAGTGTGGTCAGTAATATTATAACAGAGTGGTCAGTAATAGTGTAGACAGAGTGTGTCAGAATATTAGTACAGAGGGTCAATAATGTGTACATGTAGTACAGATGAGTCAGTATATTATACAGAGTGGTCAGTAATATACAGAGATGTCATAGTATAAGTGGGTCAGTAATAGTATACAGAGTGGTCATATAGTTACAGATGGTCATAATAGTGTACAGAGCGTCAGTAATAGCAGACAGATGGTCCAGTAATAGTATACAGAGGGATCAGTAATGGTACAGAGTGGTCAGTATAGTATACAGAGCGGTCAGTAATAGTGTACAGCAGTGGTCAGTAATATTTACAGAGTGGTCAGTAATGTGGTACAGAGTGGCAGTAATAGTGTACGAGTGGTCAGTAATAGTGTACAGGTGGTCAGTATAGTGTACAGAGTGGTCAGATAGTGTACAAGTGGTCAGTATAGTGTACGAGCGGTCATTAATCATACAGAGTGGTCAGTAATAGTATACAGATGCTGTCAGTAATAGTGTACAGCAGTGGTCAGTAATATTACCAGAGTGGTCAGTACTAGTGTACAGAGGTCATAGATTACGTTGTAAGAGTGTCAGTAATAGTGTACAGTGTGGTCATGTAATAGTATACAGAGTGGTCAGTAATAGTGTACAGAGTGGTCAGTAATAGTGTACAGAGCGGTCAGTAATAGCATACAGAGTGGTCAGTAATAGTATACAGAGCGGTCAGTAATAGTGTACAGAGTGGTCAGTAATAGTGTACAGAGCGGTCAGTAATAG
>CM033643.1:4188757-4351767 GCA_019512145.1 Engystomops pustulosus | reverse complement strand
TATTATACAGATTGGCATTCAATAGTGTACAAGAGTGGTCAGTATAGTGTACAGATTGTCGTATAGTGTACAGTGTGGTCAGTAATGTGTATACAGAGGGCAGTACTAGTATCAGAGCGGTCCATTATAGTTTCAGCATAGTGTCAGTATGTGTACAGTGTGTCAGTATAGTGTACAGAGCGTCATTAATAGTAGATATACGTCAGCATAGGTACACAGCGGTCGTAACAGTGTACAGATTGGTCAGTACAGTGTAGCAGAGTGGTCGTGTAACAGTGTTATTCGAGTGGTCAGTAACAGTGTATAAGAGTGGTCAGGTACGAAGGTGCATACGTATAAGAGACCCGTTTTTAAAGTTGTACAGAATGGTCATACAATATACAGACTGGTTAGTAATAGTATACAGACGTGGCAGTTAACAGCATTCGACTGGTCCAGTAACAGCTTACAGACTGTTTAGTGTAAAGTATCAGAGTGGGTCAGTACAAACATGCAACTGGGTCAGTAACAGCATACAGACTGTTATCGTATACGTATATCCAGAGTTGTCAGTAACAGCATAGACTGGTCAGTAACACCGACTTTATAAAATAACAATTGTGGCAATGCCACAATATGACTGTAGGTGGCAATATTCTCCTTACTCTTCTCACTCCTCCTGTTAGTGTGAAACCGCTGACTGGCCCAGCTGAAGTGTCAGCAAGCCAAAGGAATTTTCAAGAAAATTGCTTTAAGTGATTTTTACAAATCACTATACTGTTACCCAGTACAACACGGCATATCTTAGTGGAAAAACCTCTGTAAAGTGAACATATCACCAGTTTTTTCACCACTAAACTACCAGACCCCTCCAGGTCGGGTATGAAATGACTTTTCTAGAATTCTTCGTTTTATTGAAATCTCACTCGTAGTCAGGCAAATATGACTCTTTCACCTCTTCACACACAGGATGAGTCAAGTTTAGTTCTTGCAGGGGAGAGAAACTTCGACCACTTCTGTTCTATAGTATCTGGAAAAATGCTTTTTGTTTCATATTAAAAAAAAATCAATTGTTTTTGGATCCAATGAGAGCTACAGAACTGGACACACACGCAGTAAAAATAGGAGCTATCCGGATCTTTATCTGCAGCTTGCATTGCAGCTACTATTAAGCTATGTATCTTTGTGTATTTAAATATGACACAAAAGTTCTATAAAACTGAGAGAAAGGGGATTCTGAAATTACACCACCCCTGCAAGCACTAAACTTCACTCGGAAAGACTGAGTCATATTTTGCCTGATTTCGGAGGAGATTTGTCTGTTTAAAGGTAAACGGATCAGATTTCACATAAAAGGGGAATTTAGAAAGGACATTTTGGTGCCCTAACTGAGGGGGCGACTAGTTATTGGGTAAAACCTGTTGGACAGGTTCCCTTTAAACCATATTCCACCATAAACCATCAGTCATTGTTTGTAAGAATCAATATAGTTTCTACAATTTGTTATCTTGTTTGTTAAAAGAAACAATCACAAGTTGCTGTTGTGACTGATCCCATTCTTTCTGTCCAGCTTTTAGAGATTTTCCACTAATAAAACTTCAGGAAAGGAAAGTATTTCTGATTTCCAGGGGGTCTGACAGATGTGACCCCCAGTGATTCACAAGACTGAGTTTTCCAGGCTCCCCCATTGAATGGAGCAGTAGCCTTCATGTGTGACCACATTTTCTATTCACTACATTGTAACTGGGTACTCAATGTCTCCATCAGTTCTAGAAAGGGGCTGTACCAAGTATTATTATTATTATCCACTATCAGCAGATAACAATATGATTGGGGGGGGTTCAACTACTGGAACCTGCACTGTTCACGAGACTGATGCTAAATTCAAAACTATAGGAGCTTCAGAAATTGCTGAGCACAGACTCAGGTACCTCCGAGTGATGGACACCAGACAACTTTGCTTCATTCTGGGAGCCCCTGTTTCTTGTGATCAATGTATACGCTGCTTCCCATATATACCGTACACTATCTCTTAGCACTGGAGATTTGTTGACCCCTATTCCTGAAATCCCACTGTGCCAAAAAGCCAGACAATCTCCTCGATCAGACCCTTATTACCTAAGCATATAAATGGGAACCTATAATCCATCCATACTCAAGCACGCAAGAAGAATGGATCAGCAACATGTTTGACTGTTTTTCCATGATACAATAAACACAAATTATAAAGAATTATAGTAATGGTACATAGTAAAACAGCATTTCTAAATGAATGACCAATACTGCCTATATTTGTCTAATATACATTTCTAGGCTGTGTCACTAATAGGACGTGGACGGGCCTTACCTGTTGTCACACTGATACTTTTGATCTGAGTATCAGTACTGTTGAGTTGAGATTGTCAGGTTCTTGGTGATGAAGTCTCTGATCAGACTTGTTAACGAGGCGTCAGAGCTGATCTCGATATCCACCGTATACGCCGTAGCAGCTGCATAATAAGAAGAGAGATCATTGTACCGCACACCATATACATCTACACAACGTTACCAAGTGTTACTAATATATATTGTATCCAGTAATGTCAACTCATCAATAAAATAACAAGGCCCTCACACAGGTCCATAGATGGAAAAAAACATATTCATAAAATAATGAGCTCATATACAGTTTCATAGATTGCAAAAATGTCAACTCATCCATAAAATCAGGCCTCACACAGGTCCATAAATGGAACAAATTTCTACTCATCCTTAAAAAGAAGCCCTTACAAGGGTCCCAAGGAAAACTTATCATCTCATTAACAAAACAAGGTAAAAAGTCAACTTATCCATAAAAAAACAAAACGGGTCCATATGGGGAAAAACATGTCATCTCATGTTTAAAAAACAAGCCTCACATAGTCCATAGAAGAAAAAAAATATCAACTTCCATAAAAAACAAGTTAATGGTGCCATTCTCAGCCCCCTGAATCTGCCGCAACGATGATACTTGCAGAAGAAATTAGTTTTCCTCCTGCAAATTTTCAACACCGCGTGATTTAATAGCAGAATATAATCTCTCAGTCTAATCGCAGCGATCATGGATGGTGTGAATCCGACCCTAGGAGAGCTTGACACTCCACATCCTCTGTCCGTTGGGTTGGGCTAGAATGTTGGAGTAAGAGATTTCATGTAAAGAAAAAATATGGCTGGGGGGGAGGGAAGGAGGAAAGATGAGCAAGAGGATTATAACACCAGTCGAGGGGATAGAGTAAAGAGAGAAAGCTAGGGGGGTGGGGAGTGAGGCAAAAATAAAAGGGAGAGAACATAATTGATAGGAATAAAGAGGCGAACAAATAGAAAAGAAAAGGGGAGAAGGGGAACGGCACATAAAAGGGAAAGAAAGATAAATTATAGATACCGAGAACGATGAATTGTCGATCTAGGAAGGCGCAGTTCCGGTAGATGATATGCGGCGAAAAACGCGGCGGGGAGGCGGGAATGAGCAGGGAGGGGAGGCAGAGGAAGGGGGGGAGTAAGGGGGTGAGTGGAAAAGGGAAATGAGGAGGCGGGGGAGGAGGAGGAACAAAAGGGTAGGAGAGGAGTAGGTCATAAAAAGAGTAGATGATCTCGGTTGGGCGTGGCGCACATTCATCACTGTGTTATCTCATGTTTGGTATTTACCGTGTGCGGATGGATTAGCAGGGAGAGGACGACAGCTCTGTGATCTTTATCATCCCTGGTAGACGGTGCCAGCTGTATCTGTAGCACACGGCTATCACAGCTACTCCTCGCTTATCTCTAAAAAATAGAGGATAATCACTTCTTCCTTATACACCATCATATGTGCTGATAGTGGAGGTGGGTGGGTGTGGGGTCTTCATTACCAGAATCCTCTCCACCCCCCCTGAACCTGTCTGAATTTCCTATTAATAACTTACTGCTGGCTCTGTTATTCCTCTGAATTTTGTCATTTCAGTTGAGTTCGGGCTCAAATGGGAATAAACCTTTATCCGTGTGACCTCTAGAACTAGCAACTGGGCGCCAAGTGAATCACTTCCCTAGTGCCCTTTTTCATACACTGGGGCTCATTTCTAAGGGTCTGGGTGGGTGGGGGAACGCCACGCTTTTCTCGCGTGTTTCCCGAATATTTCGTTTTTGTCCAAATTGCCCTGGGATTTTGGCGCACGCGATCATGACTTTGGCGCATCGTAAATCAGTGGGCTGCCTTCGGACAACCCGACGGATTCGGAAAACTGTAATTTAAAAAGATCACTCACATCATGTGAGCACTTACTAATCTTGTCTTTCTGTATCTTCTCTGCTTGAACTCCATGTTTTTTGACGAGTAGAAAGCTAACCAAGATCAATTAGTATTAACATTCTATTCCCCTAGTCCCCTAACTTTACCATATAAACAAAATTTTCCTCATTGAAAAGCAAGCAGAGATCTTGACAATGTGAGGCATGATGCATACGGGGCACATTACTAAGGTCCATACATTATTCACGCAAACAAGGGGGCTTGTTCGGAGCTCATCGGACCGGCGTCAAGATTATATGCAAAGTCTTTCGCACGCCCCATTTAAGTTGTCACCACAAAAGTTGTGCCTCTGGCGAGAATCTGGCGCCAATTTCATGAAGACCGTGCACAGTACACAGGCAACTGCATTTAACTCTTATTAAATGTGCCATGTATTTTACAGACTTTTCCAGATTTTTCCCATAATCCAGGCCCAGGCTCAAATTCTTTATGTCCTGAGTAGAAATGGAGTAGGGATGCTAAGCTTGTGCTCTTGTCAGGGTGAAAAAAAAATTCATGATGTTTTTTCGTTCACTTCAGTCTGCAGAGTAGAGAGGGGCCGGGTGGTGTGTGGGGTTTTGTGGATCCTTCTGCCATTCTCTGGTGCCATGTGGTCATACTGTTGTTTAGCACACGTTATATACAATCACCCATCACCATCATCATCGGGGTTATAAAGGGGCAGCTGGCGTAGCGCCCGTCTCAGGTGTCATGCTGGCACCGTGGTCATGACCACAAGGAAGACAATTATTTATAACCCCCTTACAGAGTGTCTTGGGAAGCTTGGTGATGAACTACTAAAGCTCTGCCTGGGTCCTATGACTGGCAGGAATAATCAATAAGAGCGCAGGGTGTTGGGTTTACCATAATGTTACATGCAATACCTGAATACAATACAATTTCGCCTCCAAAGTCATATTCACTTTCTATAACAATGTAGTAGCATCCCTCTTATATAACATTGGTACTCACAAACCCCTATATACGTGTAATCACAAAACCCATACAGTGTGAAGACAGTGTTAGAACATACCCCCTTTTACTGTACAGTCCACACATCCGTGATTACATTGCCCACCTCCCTCTATATACTGTACATCCATATCCCCTTGATATAACATTGCACCACTTACCCCCTATATACTGTACGTCACACTCCGTGAAATATACATTGCACTACTTTGCCCTATATACTGTACAGTCCTCATATCCCTGATATACATTCACTACTTACCCCATATATAGTGTCCCGTCTCATATCCCTGCAATACATTGCATACTTATAACGCCCGCTATATACTGTGCAGTCCCACATAGCCCGGATATACATTGCACACTTACACCTATATAATGTACAGTCTCATACCCTGATATAGATTGCCCACTTACCCTATATACTGTGCAGTCATCATAGCCCTAAAATACATTGCCACTACTTCCCCCCCTATATACTGTAGCAGTCTCATTCCCTGATATACATTGCACCACTTATCCCCATAACTGTACAGTCACACTATCCCTTATATCCATGCAACCCACTACCCTCTATATACTTTGCAGTTCTCCTATCCCTGATATACCTTGCACTCTTACCCCCTATATACTGTACAGTCCATATCCCTGAATGTAATCATTGCACTTCCTACCCCCTATATACTGTACAATGTGGTCCCCTCTCCCTTACATATATCAAACATTAACCTTCTGCCCGCCTATATGCTGTACAGTCACATATCGCCTGATCCTACTGCATCCCACTTTAACCCCTCTATAGACTGTACAGTCACATATCCCTGATATACATTGCATTTCCTTACGCCGCTATATACTGTATCAGTCACATATCCCTGGTTAACATTACACTTCTTAACCCCTATATACTGTACAGCACATATTCCTGATTACCGTGCAACCACTTACCCCCTATATACTGTACAGTCCACATATCCCTGATATACATTGCACCCTTACCCCCCTAAATACTGTACAGTCACATATCCCTAATTATAATAGCACCAACTACACTCTTTATACTGTTGGGGGCAGTCACATATCCTGACATACATGCACTTTCTTACCTCCTTACGTAAGCCGTTCACATATCCCTATATACATTGCCCACCTACCCTCTATATACTGTGCAGTCTCATATCTCCTGTCTGCATTTGCACTTCTACCCCCTATATACTGTACAGTCACAGTCCCCTAATATACATTGCACCACCTACCTCTATATACTGTTACAGTCACATATCCCTGATATACACTGCACCACCCTACCCTCTATAATACTGTATCAGTCCTATCCCTGATATACATTCACCACCTACCTCTATATACTGAACAGTCACATATCCCTGATATACATTGCAACTTCTTACCCCCTATAGACTGTAAGTCCACAATCCTGATATACATTGCCCTTCTTACCCCCTATATATCTGTGCAGTCACATACCCTGATATACATTTGCACTTCTTACCCCCTATATACTGTATCAGTCACATATCGCTGATATACATTGCACTTCTTACCCCATCTCGGTAACAGTCACATGTCCCTAATATACATTGACCACCTACCCTCTAATACTGATACAGTCACCTATCCCTGATATACACTGCACCACCTACCCTGCTATATACTGTACAGTCACATTCCCTGATATACATTGCACACCACCCTCTATAACTGTACAGTCACATTCCCCTTGATATACATTGCACTTCTTTACCCCCTATATACTGTACGTCACTAACTCCCTGATATACATTGCACTTCTTACCCCCTATATACTGTGCAGTCCATATCCCGATATACATTTCACTTCTTACCCCCTATATACTGTCAGTCACATAGCCCTGATATACATTGGCACTTCTTACCTATATATTATACATTGTACTGCCCTGCCTTGCTTTATATTGTACATTGTGCTGATACACTTTGCTATATATTATACATTGTAAAGCTACACTTTGCTATGTATTGTACCTTGTACTGTACCACTGTGACATATTGTACATTGCGCTGCTACACCTTGCTATATATTATACATTGTACTGCCATGCATTGCTTTATATTGTACATTCTGCTGCTACACTTTGCTATATATTATACATTGTACTGCTACACTTTGCTATGTATTGTACCTTGCACTGTACCACTGTGAAATATTGTACATTGTATTGCTATACTTTGCGTTTGTACTTTCATTCATACCTGAGCTTCCAGATCTGCTTTAAACTTTTTGTATTTGGCAGACGTCGGATCCTTTAAATCATCTGTATATTGTTCTAGAAGTTTTAAGCTCAGTTTCATAGACACTGTAAGAAAAAGTACAAATTGTTTCTCCTCTATAGACAATAACAAAACATTACTGGGTAATTATACCCAACAATGTCTGTGGATTATAGGAGCTGTAGACACGGTGGTGTAATTATTGCTCTCTATGGGATACTGACTGCAGAGATATGGACAGGTAATGGCGGCTCTTTCTCACCTGGCTTGGGCTGGCAGTACTGGGCTGGTATGCTTGTGCCCTGGATACAGTTACAGCTGCTAGCACCGGATCCTGGGCAGGAGCTAGTAGAGTTACATACACCAGTAGGCCACATGTAGCCGCTCTCACATGTACATTGTACATTGCTGCCGATTTGGTTACAGGCTAGAAGAAAAAAAAAGGAATGATGGTCACCGGAAATTTGGCACAATAGTATACATAGCGGTCAGTAATAGTATACAGAGTGGTCAGTAATAGTGTACAGAGCGGTCAGTAACAGTATACAGAGCGGTCAGTAACAGTATACAGAGCGATCAGTAATAGTGTACAGAGTGGTCAGTAACAGTATACAGAGCGATCAGTAATAGTGTACAGAGTGGTCAGTAATAGTGTACAGAGTGGTCATGTAATCAAGCCTTGCGTGCAGCACTGCATCACAGGGATATCTTGTGTACAGCCACATTAGTGTTTAACACGGTTATATCCAGGGGCTGCACGTTATGGTGGTGTTTGCCTGGTAAGAGTTGAGCTGTCTTCTATAACAACTATAAGTTCCTACAAAGGGAGAGGAAAAACAAAAAAACGTCACGGATGAAAGCAGAAATATCTGGGATGAGTATCTATAACGTTTATACCAGGATTTACCGAACCATCCAGTAATATATTGAGGGTTAAGACGGACTGTCCATCGCGTCTGTAAGGGAGGTCGTTTATACAGGACGCCGCTATGGGCCGTGTGGCAATTGAGATACCAGGCGACATGGTAAGGAGGAAATGCTTAATGGCGGTCAGCAGCACCGTGTCCCTGTAATAAAATACTGCCCGGGCTGTAGTGATGGTTATATTGTCTGCAGGATAAAAAACATCTTTAGGATAAGGAATATTGGATCGCAATGGACATAGTTATACACAATGCATATAAAGTTTGAGTAATTCTGTAAACGCTTTCAAATGATGATCTTGGTGTTATACACAAGAGCTGCACTCACTATCTGGTGTGGTGCAGTCACTGTGTACATACAGACATTACTATCCTGTACTGATCCTGAGTACATCTGTATTTACTCCAGAGCTGCACTCACTATTCTGCTGGTGCAGTCACTGTGTACATTACATGACATATTCCTGTACTGATCCTGAGTTACATCCAGTTATTACTCCAGAGCTGCATACCACTATTCTGCTGCTGGTGCAGTCCACTGTGTACATACATGACATACTTATCCGTACTGATCCTGAGTACCACCTGTATTATACTCCAGAGCTTGTATCACTATTTTGATGGTGCAGTCACTGTTGTAAATACATGACATACTTATCCTGTACTGATCCTGAGTTACATCCTGATATACTCCAGAGGTGCACTCACTATTCTGATGTGGTTGCAGTCACTGTGTACATAATGACATTACTATCCTGTACTGATCCTGAGGTACATCCGATTATACTCCAGAGCTGCACTCACTATTCTGCTGTGCAGTCATGCTGTACATACATGAAATTACTTATCCGGTATGATCCTGAGTTACATCCAGTATTATACTACAGAGCTGCAACTCACTATTTGCTGCTGGTGCAGTCATGTGCACATACATGACATTACTTATAGACTGTATGATCCTGAGTTCATCCTGTATTATACCAGAGTTGCACTCACTATATTGCGTGGTGCAGGCACTGTGTACTAACATGGCCATTACTATCCTGTATGATCCTGAGTTACATCCTGTTATACTCCAGAGATGCACTCACTATTCGCGCTGGTGCAGTGCGTGTGTACATCCACTGACATTACTTATCCTGTACTGACCTGAGTTACTCCTGTTATTATACCCCAAGGCTGCACTCACTATTCTGGTGCTGTGCAGTCACTGTGTACATACATGACTACTATCCTGTATGATCTGAGTCCATCTGATTATACTCCGAGCTGCCACTCACTATTCTGCTGTGTGCAGTCACTGTGTACATACATGACATTACTTATCCTAACTGATCCTGAGTTAATCAGTATTATTATCCAGAGCTGCACACTCACTATTCTGGCTGGTTGCAGTCACTGTGGACATTACAGGACATTATCTGTACTGATCCTGAGTTACATCCTGTATGATACTCCAGAGTTGCAACTCACTATTCTGCTGGCTGTGCAGTCACTGTGTAAATAAATGGCATTACTTATCCTGTACTGATCCTGAGTTAAATCCTGTATTTAATCCAGAGCTGCACTCACTATTCTGTGCTGGTGCAAGTCCGCTGTGACATACATGACATTACTTATCCTGTTACTGACCCGAGTTACATCCTGTATTATCCCCAGAGCTGCACTCACATTTCTGGTGCTGGTGCAGTCACTGTGTACATAATGACATTACTTATCCTGTACTGATCCTGACATTACATAGGATGAGAGCTGGGTTTATGCTATATTCCCCCCTATGTCTATATGTCTCCCAAACTCAGACCACACCCTTCTTCTCCTTAGATCTCTATAGGGGATCAGAAGAGCCTGATAAGTGGAGGAAGAAGCATTTTCTAGATAATCTCCAATGGCCCTGAAATGGCGTAATAATAAAGTAAAATAAAAAGTGTATCACCATAAACTGTATTTTTTATTCCGCTAACTAATAATTTGCAGCTTTTGGCCATCACAAGGTTGTTGTTGGCTGTGGTAAGGGCAAGTAGTAGACGTCGGCTCGTTACAAGGGTATAATCAGGCACAACATCCCAGGCTGAAATGAAGGACTACAGAAGTCTGTACATAAATGTCAAAATCCATAAAAATTCTAGAAATTAGGTGAGGATTAATAATATAAATATAAGCCTCATTCCCTTATGGTGGGGGGGTGGATCCCATACACAGCACTCCTGATGCTCAGCAGATACTTACCAGGAGCTGTCTAGCAAGCCACACAAAAACGTTGGAAAGAGTGCCAGGATTTTGTGGCTTTAGAAGGAGATATAGGTCTCAGGGGCTCCACGCAGCAAGGGATATGGGCCTCCATGATTGTCTATGTCGCTTCAGAAATTGGGCAGAGTTATTACTTACGGTCCATTCGCGATCCAGCGGCGCGTTCTCTGCGGTGGATTCGGGTCCGGCCGGGTTCACTAAGGGAGTTCCCGCCGCGTACACAGGTGGCGCTGCTGCAGCTGAAGTTCCTGAGGCCCGCGGAATGCCCTGAAGTTCACTGGCCTATTCCTAGTGAAGGTAAGAGCGAGTCGCGGCACTTTTTTTTTTTTTAAATGCGGCGCTTTCTCCGAATTCGTCGGGTTTTTGTTCGGGCACGGCCCCCCGATTTCCGTCGCGTGCATACCAGCGCGATGCGCCACAATCGATGCGGTGCAAAATCCCGGGGCAATTAAGGGGAAATCGGCGAATCGGAATATTCGGGTAACCGTCGGGAAACGCGAACGGGCCCTTAGTAAATGACCCCCATTGTGTCCATGCCAAGATGTGCCTGCTCCACCAATAGGAGGGAACACACTCAAGCCAGATCAGACCTCTTTTCCATCTGCCTATCAAAAGATTGTGCCCACGCATGGAGAGTCAATTGTTTCGACATATAAAACATGAATGTGCCAGTTATGCAGGGACTGAGTGAAAAAGTCACCGTGGAGGGATGCTAACAGACTACTACTCCCAGGCTCACTAAACAATCACTTGCAGGGGGACTCTCCTACTGCTCGGTGGTCACCGCTGTAGGATCCAGAGAAGGGCAGAGTTGGCCAGTGGACTGGGGGGCACCAACAATAGGGTTCTGCATTGAAAGGTTTGTACAAGTGCACAGGGTTGTAAGGGAATGGTAAGGGTACAGCACATTAGTTTGTGGTTGAGGCGCGTAAGGTCTATCCCTCTGACAAAAGGGACCTAAAGTGTGGTAAAACCAATGTAGAGATTCAGCCTTACCTGAAGCCTGTAACAGTGGCCGACTGGAAGCGCTAAGGGATCCGTAGCTTTTGCAAACTGAGGAAATAGAAATGTGCAATATCAGATTTGTGGCAGATTGCCCACCAAAATGTGTTTATAATCCACATAAATTCAAGTCGGTCTGTAAGACGTCAGACCAGGTGGAGGCAAGCCAGTTTCTTTATCTACAATTCTATTGCTATGAATTGTACATTGTAGCTCTATGTGTTACATTTAAGAGTGAATTGCTACTATTTGCAACAGCATGCAGTTTTTAATGCTTTGCTATATATTGTACATTATGCTGCTACAGTTTGTAAAATATATTACAATTTACTGCTACACCTACTATATGCTGTATATTGTGCTGAGCAAACCTGTGATATATGTACATTGTCTTCTAGACTTTGCTTACATTGTACATCGTACTTACACTTTGCAATATAATATTTATGTAGTGCCATGCATGTGCTTTATATGTACATTGTGCTGCTTACACCTTGCTATATATTATACATTGTACTGCCTGCCTTGCTTTATTTTGTACATTTGGCTTCACATAGCTATATATATACATGTACTCCTGATTGCTTTATATTGTTACATTGTGCTGCTACACCTTGCTATATATTCTACATTGTACTGCCAGCCTTGCTTTATATTGTACATTTTGCTGCTACACCTGACTATATATGATACATTGTACTGCCCTGCCTGCTTTATATTGTACATTTGCTGCTACACTTGTACATATTATACATTGTAAATGCCATGCCTTGTCTATATTGTACATGTGCTGCATCACCTTGCTATTTATTATACATTGTACTGCCATGCCTGCTTTATTGTACAATGTTGCTGCTACAACCTTGCTAATATTATACATTGTGTCTGCCCTGCCTTACTTTATATGTACATTGTGTGATACACTTGCTATATATACATTGTAAAGTACACTGCTAGTATGTACGTTACTGTACCACTGTGAATATTGTACATTGCGTGCTACACCCTGACTATAATGTATACAGTGTACTGCCAGCATGAGCTTTATTGTACATTCTGCTGCTACACTTTGCTATATATTATACTTGTACGTACACGTTGCTATGTATATGTACTTGCACTGTACCACTGTGAAATTATTGGACATTGTATTGCTATACTTTGCGTTTGTACTTTCATTCATGACCGAGCTTCCCAGATTGCTTAAACTTTTTGTATTGGCAGACGTCGGATCCTTTAAATCTCTGTATATGTTCTAGAAGTTTTTAAGCTCGGTTCACAGACACTGTAAGAAAAGGACAAATGTGCTCCTCTATAGACAATAACAAAACATTACTGGGGAATGTACCAACAATGTTGTGGATTATAGGAGTGTAGACACGGTGTGTTGTATGATTGCTCTCTAGGGATACTGACTGCAGGAGTAGGAAAGGTAATGGCCGGCTCTTTCTCACTGGCTTGGGCTGGCAGTACTGGGATGGTATGCTTGTGCCATGGAAAAGTTACAGCTGCTAGCACCGGATCCTGGGCAGGAGCTAAGTAGGTTAATACACCAGTAGGCCACATGTAGCGCTTCACATTGTACATTGTACATTGCTGCCGATTTGTGGTTACAGGGTAGAAGAAAAAAAAGGAATGATGGTCACCGGAAATTGGCACAATGTATAACATAGACGGTAGTAATAGTTACAGAGTGGGTCAGTATAGTGTAAGAAGCGGTAGTAACCGATACAGAGGCGGGCAGTAAACAGTATACAGAGCGATCAGTAATAGTGTACAGAGGAGTGGTCAGTAACATATACAGAGCGATTCAGTAATAAGTGTACAGAGTGGTCAGTAATAGTGTTACAGGTGGTCAGAATATTATACAGAGTGGCAGTAATACGTACAGAGTGGTCAGTAATAGTGTACAGACGAGGTACAGAGAATAGTATACAGAGGGTCAGGATAGGGTACCGAGTGGTCCAGTAATAGGGTACAGAGGTCTATAGTAATAGTATACAGAGTGGTCAGTATAGTGCACAGAGCGGTCAGTAATAGTGTAAAGAGTGGTCAGTAATAGTGTACAGAGTGGTCAGTAATAGGTGTCGAAGCGGTCAGTAATAGCATTACAGAGTGGTCAGTAATAGGATACAGAGCTAGTATAGCTCGAGCGGTCAGTAATAGTATACAGAAGAGGCAGAATAGTGTACGCGTTGGTAGAATAGTATACAGAGCGGTCTAAGTAATAGTGTACAGAGTGGTTCAGAGTAATATTATACGAGAGGTAAGTAATAGGTACAGAGTGGTCAGTAATAAGAGGTAGAGTGTACAGACGTGGAAGTGGTCGAGTGTAAGTGTACAGGGTAGATATTACAGGTGGTCCGTAAGTGTTAAGATGGTCAGAATTACAGAGTGGTCCGTAATAGTTGTACAGAAGTGTAGTAATATTATACAGCGTGGTGGCGTAATCGTGTACAGAGTGTGTCAGTAATAGATATTACAGACGGTCAGTAAATTATACAGAGTGGTCATATAGTTACAGATTGGTCAGTATAGTGGTCAGAGCGTCAGTATAGTCAGCACAGTAGTGGTCTCAGTTATAATAGTATACAGAGCGATCAGTAATAGTGTACAGAGTGGTCAGTAATAGTATACAGAGTGGTCAGTAATAGTGTACAGAGTGGTCAGTAATATTATACAGAGTGGTCAGTAATACTGTACAGAGTGGTCAGTAATAGTGTACAGAGAGGTCAGTAATAGTATACAGAGTGGTCAGTAATAGTGTACAGAGTGGTCAGTAATAGTGTACAGAGAGGTCAGTAATAGTATACAGAGTGGTCAGTAATAGTGCACAGAGCGGTCAGTAATAGTGTACAGTTCTGAAGAGTGGTCAGAATAGTGTACAGAGTGGTCAGTAATAGTACAGAGGCGGTCAGTAATAGATACGACGTGGTCGAATAGGTATACAGCGCGTAAGTAATAGTATACAGAGAGGGTCAGAAATAGTGTACGAGTGGTAAGTAATAGTATACAGAGCGGTCAGAATAGTGTACCAGGTGGTAAGCCAGTAATATTGATAGTATACAGAGCGGTCAGTAATAGTGTACAGAGTGGTCAGTAATAGTATACAGAGCGGTCAGTAATAGTGTACAGAGTGGTCAGTAATACGAGGGTAGGTGTGCACATGTATATCATGGATATGTGACTGTACGTATATAAAGGTAGGTGGTGCAGTGTAATATCAGGGATATGTGACTGTACAGTATATATGGGTAGGTGGTGCAATTATATTAGGCATGTGCTGTACAGTATTAGAGGGGTACAAGTGGCAATGTATATCAGGGATATGTAGACTGTACAGTATATAGGGGGTAAGATGGTGCAATGTATATCATGGATATGTGCTTCACATATATCTTACCTCCTATATACTGTACAGTCACATATCCCTGATATACATTGCACCACTTACCCCCTATATACTGTACAGTCACATATCCCTGATATACATCACACGTCTTACCACTGTACAGTATAGGGGGGTAAGAAGTGCAATTTAATCAGGGATATGTGACTGCACAGTATATAGGGGGTAGAAAGTGCAATGTATATCAGGGATATGTGACTGTACAGTATATAGGGGTGGTAGAAGTGCAATGTATATCAGGGATTGTGACTTGTACAGTATATAGAGGGTAGGTGGTCAATGTATGATCAATTGGACTTTACAGTATATAGAGGTAGGTGTCAGTGTATACAGGGGTATTGACTGTACGTTATAGAGGGTAGGTTGGTGCAAGTGTATATTAGGGACATGTGACTGTCCAGTATATAGGGGGTAAGAAGTGGCAATTATATCAGGATATGTACTGTACATATATAGGGGTAGAATGCAATTATATCAGGTATGTGACTGCCATATAGGGGTAAGAAGTGCAATGTATCTGGATATGTACGTATCAGTATCTAGGGGGGTAAGAAGTGCATTGTATCAGGGGATTGTGACTGTACAGTATTATAGGGTAGGTTGGTTGGCCTGTATATCAGGGATATGTGACTGTCAGTATATAGAGGTAGGTGGTGCAGTGTATATCAGGGATATTGACTGTACAGTATATAGAGGTGTAGGTGGTGCAATGTATATTAGGGCATGTGACTGTACAGTATAGAGGGGGTAAAAGCAATGCATCTCAGGGATATAGACTGCACAGTATATAGAGGGTAGGTGGTGCAATGTATATCAGGGATATGTGACTGTACAGTATAGAGGAGGTAAGAAGTGCAATGTATGTCAGGGATATGTGACTGCACAGTATAAAGAGTGTAGTTGGTGCTATTATATTAGGGATATGTGACTGTACAGTATATAGGGGGTAAGTGGTGCAATGTATATCAGGGATATGTGACTGTACAGTATATAGGGGGTAGGTGCACGTATATCAGGACATGATGTGACTGTACAGTATATAGGGTAAGAAGTGTAATGTATACCAGGATATGGACTGACAGTATATACGGTAAGAAATGCAATGTATATCAGGATATGTACTGTACAGTATAGTAGGGTAAGTGTGCATGTATATCAGGGATATGGACTGTACAGATATAGGGGGATAGAAGTGTAATGTATCTCAGGATATGGTGACTGTACAGTATATAGGTGAGTAAGAAGTGCAAGTGACTCAGTATGGAGATGTCTTACAGTATATAGGGGGTAAGAATGCAATGTATACTCCGGATATGTACTGCATCAGTATATGAGGGTGTCGGGGGGCAATGTATATCAGGGATATGTACTGTACAGTATATGGGGATAAGTGGTGCAATGTATACAGGGATATGAGACTGTACAGTTATAGGGGGTAAGTAGTGCAATGTATTTAGGGATATGGACTGCACAGGTAATAGGGTAAGTGGTGCATCTATATCAGGGATATGAGACTGTACATTATATAGGGTTAATGGTGCAATGTATATCCGGGATTGTGACTCCAGTTAGGGTTAAGTCGGCACTGTATACAGGATTGACTGTACATATTAGGGGGTTAAGTAGTTGCAATGATAGATCATTGGGATATGACAGACGTACAGTAATATAGGGCATAAGTAGTCAACGTGTATCACGGGATGTGTGACTGTACAGTATATAGGGGGTAAGTGGTGCAACTGTATATCAGGGATATGTACTGTACAGTATTAGAGGGTAGGTGGTGCAATTATATCACGGATGTGTGACTGTACAGTAAATAGGGGGTAGTTCTAACACTGTCTCTCACACTGTATGGGTTTTGTGATTACCTGTATATAAGGGGTTTGTGATTACACTGTTATAAGGGGATTGTAACTACATTGTAATAGAAGGAATATGACTTTGGAGGGAACTTGTATTGTATCAGGTATTGCTGAACATTATGGTATAACCCACCACCCCTGCGCTCTTATTGATTATTCCTGCACATTCAGGACCCAGGCAAGCTTAGTAGTCATCACCAAGCTTTCCCAAGACACTCTGTAAGGGGTTTAAATAATTTCCTTCCTGTGTGGTTCCTGACCTCCGGTGCCAGCGCTGACAATGAGACGGGTCCTGCGCCATGCTGCACTTTAAACCCGATGATGATGGTGAGGGGTGATTATATAACGTGTTGCTAACACAGTCTGACCCCCTGGCACCAGAGAATGCAGAAGATCACAAAACCCACACACCACCCCGGCCCCCTCTACTCTGCAGACTGAAGTGACCGAAAAACATCTATGAATCTCACCCTGACAAGAACAAGTTACTCATCACCTACTTCCACTTTATAACTCAGACATAAAGAATTTTGAGCTTGTCCTGATTATGGACAAATCTGGAAAAGTCTGTAAAATACATTGGGCGCATTACTAGAGTAAATGCAGTTTGCCTGTGAACTGTGCCGTTCCTTCATGAATCTGGCGCCAGATCTCGACAGATGCACCAATTTTTGTGGTGCACCTTTAACATGGGCGTGCGACAGACTTTGCTGATGAATCTGACGCCCGGGTCCGACTGAGTCCGAAAAGCCCCCTTGTTTGCGTGAATAATGTATGGCCTTAGTAAATGTGCCCCGTTATGCATCACTGCCTCACCATGTCAAGATCTCTGCTTGCTTTCATTCTCAATGAGAAATTTGTTTATATTGTAAATTTATGGGGAACTTAGGGGGAAATAGAATGTTCATACTAATTGATCTTGTGTTACTTTCTACTTCGTCAAAACATGGAGTTCAAGCAGAGAAGATACAGAAAGACAAGATAGTAAGTGCTCACATGATGTGAGTGATCTTTTTTAAATTACAGTTTTCCGATCCGTCGGGTGTCCGAAGTCCACGCCCACTGAGTCCGATGCGCCAAAGTCTGATCGCGGTGCCGCCAAATCCCAGGCAATTGGCACAAAAACGGAAATATTCGGGAACCCGACGAAAGCGTGGCGTTCGGACCCTTAGTAAATGAGCCCCATTGTATGACCATTGAGTAGGGGAATGATGGCGCCCAGTTGCTAGTTAGAGCGTCACACGGATAAAGGTTTATTCCCATTCTAGCCCGACTCAATGAACTGAACACATTCAGAGGATAACACGCAGCAGTAAGTATTTATAGGAAATCAGACATGTCAGGTGGGGAGAGGATTCGGAATGAAAGACCCCCACCACCCCCCACCGTCAGCACTTCAGACAGCACTCTGTGTGTGTGCAAGGAAGTAATGATATCCTCATAGAGAGATATGCGAGGAGTCGCGGGATAGCCGTGTGCTACAGACTACAGCTGGCACCTTCTACACGCGGCTGATAACAGATCACAGAGCTGGTACGTCCTCTCCCTGCTATCCCTCCGCACACGGTAAATACCCCACATGAGATAACACAGTGATGAATCGTGCGCCCACGCCAAACCGCGCTATTAGCCCAAACCCAACGGACAGAGGATGTGAGTGTATCTCAGCTCTCCTCGGTCGGATTCACCACCATCCATGACGCTGCGATTAGCTCAGAGATTATATTCGCTATAAATCACGCTGTGTTGAAAATTTTGCAGGAGAAACTAATTTCTTCTGCAATACAATCGTTGCGGCAGATTCAGGGGGCTGAGAATGGCACCATTAACTTGTTTTTTTGGAATTGATATTTTTTTTCCTTCATGGACCTATGTGAGGCTTTGTTTTTAAACAGAGATGACATGTTTTTCCCCATATGGACCGTTTGGTTTTTTTATGGATAGTGACTTTTTACCTTTGTTTTGTAATGAGATGATAATGTTTTCCTTAGGGACCTTTGTAAGGCTTCTTTTTTAAGGATGAGTAGAAATTTGTTTCCATTTAGGCCTGTGGGAGGCCTTGATTTTATGGATGAGTTGACATTTTTGCAATCTATGAACCTGTATATTGAGCTCATTATTATGAATATTTTGTTTTCCATCTATGGACCTGGTGAGGCCTTGTTATTTTATTGATGGTGACATACTGGATACAATATACTTAGTAACACTTGGAACGTGTGTGATATGTATTGGTGTGGCGGTCAATTATCATCTTCTGTTCTATGATGCGCTGCTACGGAGATACGGTGGATATCGGATCAGCTTTCCTGACGCCTCTTAACAAGTCTGATCAGAGACTTCATCACCAAGAACCTGACTTTCTCAAGCTCAACAGTACGAACTCAGATCAAAGACTTTGTGACCAGGTAGGCCCGTCCACGTCCTTAGTGACCAGTCCTAGAACTTGTAAATTAGACAAATATAGGCATATTGGTCATTTCATTTTAGAAATGCTGTTTTTACTATTGTCACAATTACTATAATTCTTTATATTTGCTGTGTTTATAGTACTGGAAACTCAACTGTTGCTGACCAGTTCTTCTTGGCCGTGCTTTGAGTATGGATGGATTATAGGTTCCCATTTATTATGCTTTAGGTAATAAGGGTCTGATCGATGGAGATCTGACTTTTTTTGCACAGGGGATTTCAGGAATTGGGGTCACAAATCTCCAGTGCTAAGAGAGTGTACGTATAATGGAGCACACTCGTACTACATTGATCACAAGAACAGGGCTCCCAGAATGAGCAAAGTTTGTCTGGTGTCTCCAACATCGGAGGTACCTGGTGCTGTGCTCCAATTCGGAAGCTCCTATTTTTTGAATTCATCATCGTCTCGTGAACAGTCAGGAGTCCAGTAGTTGAACCCCCCCCCAACTCATATTGTTATCTGCTGAAGTGGATATAATATATACTGGTACAGCCCCTTTCTAGAACTGATGAGACGTTGAGTACCTCAGTTACAATGTAGTGAATAGAACGTGTGTCACACATTAAGGCTACTGCTCCATTCAATGGGGGAGCCGGAAACTCAGTCTTTTGATCACTGGGGGTCACATCTGTCAGACCCCCTGGAAACATGTCAAAGAAATACTTTCCTTTCCTGACCAGTTTTATTAGTTGTAATCTCAAAGCTGGACAGAAGAAGGGATCAGTCAACAGCAACTTGTTGATTGTTTCTTTTAACTTTAACAAACAAGATAACAAATTGGTAGAAACTATATTGATTCTTTACAACAATGACTGATGTTCTGTTGGAATATGGCTTTAAGGGGAACCTGTCACAGGTTGTTAACCCCACTAAACTAGTCCGCCCCCTCCAGTTAGGCACAAATGTCTCTTTCTAATTGCCCTCTTTTATGTGAAATCTGATCCGTTTACTTAAAAACAAATCTCCCCTCCGCAAGTCAGGCAAATAGACTCGTCTCCGATTGAATTTTAGTGCTTGCAGGGGTGGGTGTATTTCAGAATCAGCTCCTTTCCCTCCAGTTTATATAACTTTTTGTGTCCAATAATCTAACGTACACATAGCTCTAATAGCATATGTACGGGCAATGCAGAGCTGCAGATAAAGACTCGGATGCTCCCTATTTTTTAAACGGCGTGTGTGTCCATCTGTAGCTCTCATTGATCCAAAAACATTTGATTTTTATGTTTTATAATGAAACAAAAAGCTTTTCCAGATACTATAGAACGAAGTTCTGAGTTTTCTCCCTCTCCCCCTGCAAGAACTAAACTTGACTCATCCTGTGTGTGAGTGAAAGAGTCTTGTTTCCTGACTAACGAGGGAGTTTCACATAAAACGAAGAGAATCTAGAAAATTCTTTCATATCCCGACCTTAGGGTCTGGTAGTTTAGTGGTGAAAAACTACCTTGTATATGTTCACTTGTACAGAGGTTTTTTCCACTAAGATATCCCGGTGTTGTACTGGGTAACAGTATAGTAGTTTAAAAATCACTTAAAGCATTTCTTGAATTCCTTTTGGCTTGCTGACACTTCCGCTGGGCAGTCAGCGTTTCACTACTACCCAGGAAGGATGAGAAGAGTAGGAGAAATTGCCACCTACAGTCATATTGTGGCCATTGCACAATTGTTATTTTTCTAGAGGGTGTTACTGCCAGTCTATGTGCTTGTTACGACCACTCTTATACTATTACTAACCAGTCTGTATGCGTACTGACCATCCTGCATGTTTTACTGACCACTCTTTATACTATTCTACCATTCTGGTATGCACTGTTACTGCCCCGTTCTGCATTCTGTTTACTGACCACCACTCTGTATACTATTACTAACCATCTGTATATTTTTACTGACATTCTGTATACGTTACAGAAACCGTCTCTATAACTGGTACTGACCACTCGATACACTATTCCTGACCATCTATAATACCCTGTTACTGACCACTCTATACACTGTTACTGACCACGCTGTACCTGTTACTGACCGCTGTGTACACTAGTATTGCTGACCGCTCTATATCTATTACTGACCGCTATGTACACTATTCCTGACCAACTGTGACTATTTACTGACCACTCTGTACCTATTACTTACCGCTCTGTATCTATTACTGACCCCTCTTACACGATACTGACCACACTAACTATTACGACCATCTGTACACTATTACTGACCACTCTTTACACTATTACGACCACTCTGTAAATAAGATTACTGCCCTCTGTACACTATTACTGACCGCTCTGTATACTATACTGACCACTCTGACACTATTACTGGACCGCGTCTTATACATTGACTGACCACTCTGTATGGCTTTACTGAACCTCTCTGTACACTTTTACTGACCACTCTTTACACTATTCTGAACCACTCTGTATACATTACTGACCACCACGTAACCTATTACTGACCACTCTGTACACTATTACTTACCACTCGTACAACTATTACTGACGCACTCTGTATAATATTACTGACCACTACTCTGGACACTATTCTGACCGCTCGTATACTTTCTGACCGACCACTCTGTTATGCTTTACTGACCGCTCTGTACATCTATTCATGACCACTCTGTAACTATTACTGACCCCTCTTAACTATTATCTTACCACACGGTACACGATTACGGACGCACTCTGTACACTATTACTGACCACTCGTACACTATTACTGCCACCTGGGTCTATAATATTTTCTGACCACGTCGTACACTATTACGGACCGCTCTGGATACGGTTATGCGACCACTCTGTAACACTATTACTGATCGCTCTGGTATCCTATTACTGACCACTCGTATGCCTATTACTGAACGCGCTTCTGTAAACTATTCCTTACCATTGTACACTATTACTCATATGACCACTCTGATACTAGTCTGACCACTCTGATCCTATGACTGACCTCTTCTTAGCACTATTACTGCCACTCTCTTCTGTATAATTTACTGACCGTCTGTAATATCTATTACTGACACACTCTGTACACGATTACGCCACCACGCTGTATAATATTACTACACTTCTGTACAACTATTACGGACCACTCTGTCATCTTACTGACCAACTTTACCTTACTGACCACTCTGTCCCATTTACTGACCACTCTGTACCTATTACTTACCACTCGTATAATATTACTCTGAAACACTCTGTCCTATTACTTACTGACCGCTCTGTATACTATTCTGACCAACGCTGTACACCTATTACTGACCTCATTCGTGTATACTATTACTGACCGCTCTGCTAGACTATTACTGGACCGCTCTGTATCCTATTACTGATCCACTCTGTAATGCTATTACTGACCGCATTCGGACACCTATTACGTGACCACTCTGTAACTATTACTGACCACTCTGTTCACTATGTGACTGACCGCTCTGTGCACTTGACTGACCACTCTGTATACTATTACTATAGACTCTCTGTACCGCTAGTATAACTGGACCACTCTGGTACCCTATGCCTGACCCTCTGTATACTAATTACTTTACTGTACCTCGTTCTGTACACTATTACTGACCACTCTGAACGTATTACTGACCACTCTGTATAATATTCTGACCACAGCTGTAAACTATTACTGACCACTCTGTACACTTATTAACTGAATCGCTCGTGTATATGTTACTGACCACTCCTCTGTAAACACGATTCATCTGATCGCTCGTATACTGTTTACTGCCCGCCTCTGTAACTGTTACACCGCTTCTGTACACTATACTGACCACATCTGTAACTATTACTCACCGTCTATGTTATACATTGTGCCAAATTTCCGTACATCATTCTTTTTTTTGCTTCTACCCTGTTACCCACTCGGCGCAATGTACAATGTACAATGTGATAGCGTCTACATGGGCCTTACTGGTGTATGTAACTCTACTTAGCGTCCTGCCCAGGATCCGGTGCTAGCAGCTAGTAACTTTTCCGGCACAAGCATACCAGCCCGTACTGCCAGCCCAAGCCAGTGAGAAAGAGGCCGGCCCCGCATTCCACCTGTCCATATCTCCCCAGTCAGTATCCCCCATAGAGAGCAATCATACAAAACAAACACCCGGTCTACATCTCCTATACTCCACAACATTGTGGTACATTCCCCAGTAATGTTTTGTTATTGTCTATAGAGGAGCCACATTTGTCCTTTTCTTACCCAGTGTCTTGAACCTGAGCTTATAAAACCTTCTAGAACCATATACAGAGGATTTAAAGGATCCGACGTCTGCCAATACAAAAAGTTTAAGCAACTGGGAAGCTCGGTCTGAATAAAGTACAAACGCAAAGTCTAGCAATAAATGTCCAATAATTGCACAGTGGTACAGTGCAAGTACATATACATGCAAGTGTATCAGTACAAGTATAATATATAGGCAAACAGTGTAGCAGCAGACTGTACATATAAAGCTCTGCTGGCAGTACACTGTATACTTATAGTCAGGGTGTAGCCATCGCACTGACAATATTCACAGTGGTACAGTAACCGTTACGATACTAGCAAAGTGTACTTTACAATGTATATATAGCCAAGTGTAATCACACAATGTACATATAAAGAAGAGGCGGGCAGTACACAATGTATAATATTAGCAAGGTTGTAGGCAGCAACATTGTACAATTAAAGCAGGCGCAATGGCAGTACAATTTATAATAAATAGCAAGGTGGATGCAGCACATGTACAATATAGCAGGCCTGGCTATTTACAATGTATAAATGTAGCCAGTGACAGCAAAATGTCAATATAAAGCAGGCAGGGCAGTACAATGCTATCCATAATATAGCAGGTGTAGCAGCAAAATGTACACATATAAAGCAAGGCTGGCAGTAAATGTAGAATCTATAGCAAGGTGTAGCAGCACAATGTAACAATATAAAGCAATCAGGAGTAACATGTATAATTATGCTAATGTGAAGCCCAAATGTACAAAATAAAGCACGGCAGGCAGAAAGTAATAATATATAGCAAGTGTAGCAGCACAATGTACGATATAAAGCACATGCCCATGGCATACATAAATATTATATTGCAATTGTAAGTCCGATGTTACAATGTAAGCAAAGTCTAGAATAGCCATGTACATAGTCACCAGTTTGCTCACCATATACAAGCATATAGTAGGTGTAGCAGTAAATTGTAATATATTTTAACAAACTGTAGCAGCATCATGTACAAATATATAGCAAAGCATTAAAAACTGCATGCCTGTTGCAAATAGTAGCAATTCACTCTTAAATGTAACACATAGAGCTACAATGTACAATTCAGAGCAATGAATTGTAGATGAAAGAAGACTTGGCTTTGCCTCCACCTGGTCTGACGTCTACAGACCGACCTTGAATTTATGTGGATTATAAACACATTTTGGTGGGCAATCTGCCACAAATCTGAATATTGCACTTCTATTTCTCTATTTGCAAAAGCTACGGATCCCTTATCGGCTTCCGAAGTCGGCCACTGTTACAGGCTTCCAAGGTAAGGCTGAATCTCTACATTGGTTGTACCACACTTAGTCCTTTTGTCAAGGGATAGACCTTACGTACGCTCAACCACAAACTAATTGCTGTACCCTTACCATTCCCTTACATACCTGGTGCACTTGTACAAAGCCTTTTTCAATCAGAACCCTATTGTTGTGCCCCCCATTCCAGCTGGCCAACGTCTGGCCTTCTCTGGATCCTACAGGCCTCGGGGGGGGTGGGACCCACCGCCCAGTAGGAGGAGTCCCCCTGCAAGTGTTGTTTAGTGAAGTCCTGGGGGGAGAGTAGTCTGTTACATCCCTCCACGTTGACTTTTTCACTCACTTCCCTGCATAACTGCACATTCATATTTTATATGTCCCCCCCCCCCCCCTAAAACCAAAATCAACGTCTCCTGCGGTGGCACAATCTTTTTGATAGGCATATGGAAATAGAGGTCTGATCTGGCTTGGAGTGTGTTCGCCTCCTTTGGTGGATCAGGCACCCTCTTGCAGTGGGACAACATGGGGGTCCATTTACTAAGGGCCCGTTCGCGTTTTCCCGACTGGTTTAACCCGAATTTCCGATTCGCCGATTTCCCCTTAATTGGCCTTCCCGGGATTTTGCACGCGCAATCGATTGTGGCGCATCGCGCTGGTATGCCGGCGACGGAATCGGGGGCAGTGCCCGAACAACAACCCGACCCGACGAATTCGGAAAAGCGCCGACATTTAAAAAAAAAAATGCCGCGACTCGCTCTAACCTTCAACTAGAATAGGCCAGTGAACTTCAGGGCATTCGCGGGCCTCATGGAACTTCATCTGCAAGCAGCGCCACCTGGTGACGCGGCGGGAACTCCCTTAGTGAACCCGGCCGGACCCGAAGTTCCACCGCAGAGAACGCGCCTCTGTAATCGCGAATGGACCGTTTAAGTAAAATAACTCTGCCGCATATTTCTGAAGCGACATAGACAATCATGGAGGCCCATATCCCTTGCGCGCTGGAGCCCCTGATACCCTATATCTCCTCTAAAGCCACAGAAATCCTGTCACTCTTTCCAATTTTTAGTGTGGCTTCTAGACGGCCTCACTGGTAAGTATCCTGCTGAGCATCAGGGTGCTGTGTATGGGATCCACCCGCCCCACCATAAGGGAATGAGGCTTATAAATTTATATTATTAATCCTCACCTAATTTCCGAATTTTTGATGGATTTTGACATTTATGTACAGACTTCTGTAGTCTTCATTTCAGCCTGGGATTGTATGGCCTGATTTATACCCTTGTAACGAGCCGACGTCTACTACTTCCCTTACCACACCAACAACAACCTGTGATGGCCAAAAGCTGCAAATTATTAGCCTTTAGCGGAATAAAAAATACAGTTTATGCGTGATACACTTTTTATGTTACTTTTATTATTACGCCATTTCAGGGTCCATGTGGAGATTATCCTAGAAAATGCTTCTTCCTCCACTTATCAGGCTCTTCTGATCCCCTATAGAGATCTAAGGAGAAGATAGGGTGTGGTCTGAGTTATGAGCCATATGACACTAGGGGGGAATATAGTCATAAACCCAGCTCTCATCCTATGTAATGCAGGATCAGTACAGGCATAAGTAATGTCATTATGTACACAGTACGGCAACCCAGCACAATAATCGTGAGTGCACTCTGGGGTTAATACAGGATGTAACTCCGGGTCAGTAACAGTATAAAGTAATGTCTGTTTGTCACAGCGGACTTGCACCAGCACAGAATAGTGAGTGCACTCTCTGGATTTAAAAAGGATTTAACTCAAGGATCAGTACAGGATAAGTAATGCCATTTAATTTACACAGTGACTGCACAGCCAGCAGAATAGTGAGTTGCAACTCTGGAGATCATACAGGATGTACTCAGGATCAGTACAGATAGGCATGTCCTGTAATGTTCCACAGTGACTAGCAACCAGCCTCAGAATACGTGAGTGTGCAGCTCGGACTAATAATACTGATTAACTCAGGATCAGTTAGGATAGAGTAATTTCATGTATGTACACAGTGACTGCATGCACCAGCATAATAGTGAGTGCAGCTCGGAGTATAATCAGATGAACTCAGATCATACAGGATAAGTAAAGTCATGTATGTACAACAGTGACTGCACAGCACCAGAATAGTCGGAGTGCAGCCTTGGGGTATTAATAACAGGAGGTACTCGGTCAGTACAGGATAGTAATGTCAGTATGTAACACACGACTGGCAACCAGCTGCAGAATAGTGAGTCATCTCTGGAGTACTACAGGATGTAACTCAGATCATCCTGATTAAGTAATTGGCCATGTCTGTACCCATGCCTGCACCACAGCAGATTAGTGAGTGCAACTCTGGTATCAATACAGGATGAACTCAGATCATACAGTCATAGTAATGTCATGTAATGTGTTCACATTACTGCACCAGCAGCATAATAGTGAGTTGCAGCTCTGAGTATAATACTGGGATGTAACTCAGGATAGTACCGGATAAGGAATTTCATGTATGTACAAGCATGACTGCACCAGCAAATAGTGATGCAGCTCTGAGTATAATCCGGATGTACCTCAGGATCATACAGGATAAGTAATGCATGTATGTACACAGTGACTGCAACCACATCAGAACTAGTGAGTGCACCTCTGGAGTATATCAGATGTAACTCAGGACAGTACTGGATAGTAATATGTCATGTATTTACACAGTGACTGCACCAGCAAGAATAGTGATACAAGCTCTTGATTATAATACAGGTGGTACTCGGCTCATTACGGATAAGTATGTCATGTAATGTACACAGTGACTGCAACCAGCAGCAGAATAGTGGTATGCAGCTCTGGAGTAGATAACTGGAGGTAACTCAGATCAGTACAGGAACTAATGTCATGTAATGTTACACAGTGACTCACCAGCAGACATATTGAGTGCAGCTCTGGATTAAATACCGCATGTACTCAGGATCAAGTACAGGAAGTCTGTTCCTGTATGTACACAGTGACGGCACCACACCATAATAGTGCAGTGCGCTCTGGGGTCATAACACCAAGATCATCCGTTGAAAGCGTTTAACAGATTAACTCAAACTTTATACATGCATTGTTATAACTATGTCCATTGCGATCCATAATTCCTTATCCTAAAGATGTTTTTTATCCCTGCAGACATTAACCATCACGTCCAGCCCGGGCATTATTTTATTACAGGGACACGGGCTGCTGACCGCCAGGTTAAGCATTTCCTCCTTACCAATGTCGCCTGGTAATCTCAATTCCACACGGCCCATCCGGCTTCCTTGTATAAAGACCTCCCTTACAACGCGATGGACAGTCCGTCTTAACCCTCAATATATTACTGTATGGTCGGTATAATCCTGGTATAAACGTTATTAGATACTCATCCCAGATATTTCTGGCTTTCATCCGTGACTTTTTTTGTTTTTCCTCTCCTTTGTAGGAACTTATAGTTTGTTAGTAGAAGACCCGAGCTCAACTCTTACCAGGCAAACACCACCAGTCCGGTGCAGCCCCTGGATATTAACCGTGTTAACACTAATGTGGCTGTACACAAGATATCACCTTTGATGCAGTGCTGCACGCAAGGCTTGATTACACACATATCCCTGATATACATTGCACTTGTTACCCCCTATATACTGTGTGTAGTAGAACAACAGACCGGAGTGATACTTTAATGTAGTTATTTTGGAGAAGAATGCCGGCCCCGGTCATGTTTAAGGTCAGGACATATTTGTTACAAAAACAAGATAAAGATACAATCTATACAGCCATTGTGTGATCGCGCCTGTAACGTAACAGTCTGACACCAATGTTTTTGTAGAAAATACTCAGCAATAATACAAGTTTCTGCACGGTTAATAGAAAAAGAGATCTCATTGTGCTGTGATAACGTAAGCAAAAGGACGAGTGGTATTCACCCAGGAGACTGCGGCTAATCCCTATTATTGCTCATTTGACCATGTACATAGAGGTGCAGGCACAAGACTGGGTGTGGTGTCATCTTCCATCACTGAGCCCAAGACCATATGCTAAGAAAAGTGATCTCCTAAGATATCTCTAGTGATCTCTAGTATTTTATTTCCATTAGCAGGCATTTATTTATCCATTCAACCCTGTTTAAAGTACAGACTACAGAGCCAGACTGCTGTTATAAGGGGAGGTCCCAACTACAGAGTCAGACTGCTGTTATAAGGGGAGGTCCAGACTACAAAGTCAGACTGCTGTTATAGGGGGAGGTCCAGACTAGAGAGCCAAACTACTGTTATAAGGGGAGGTCCAGACTACAGAGCCAGACTGCTGTTATAGGGGCACACAACGTTACCCAATTTTTACTAAGTATATAATTTCCAGTATGTCAACTCATCAATAAAATAACAAGGCCTACCCAGGTCCATAATGGAAAAAACATATTCATAAATATGAGCTCATAACAGGTTCTAGATTGCAAATGTCAACCTCATCCATAAAATCAAGGCCTCCACAGGTCCATAAATGGAACAAATTTCTACTCATCCTTAAAAAAGAAGCCTTACAAAGGTCCCTAAGGAAACATTATCATCTCATTACAAAAAAAGGTAAAAAGTCACTATCCTAAAAAACCAAAACGGTCCATATGGGGAAAAACATGTCAATCTCATGTTTAAAACACAAGCCTCACATAGGTCCATAGAAGGAAAAAAAATATCAACTTCCATAAAAACAAGTTAATGGTGCCATTCTCAGCCCCCTGAATCGCCGCAACGATTGATATTGCAGAAGAAATTAGTTTCTCCTGCAAATTTCAACACGAGCGTTTTTATAGAATATAATCCTCTGCAGCTAATCGCAGCGTCATGGATGGTGTGAATCCGACCAGGAGAGCTGAACTCATCACATCCTCTGTCCGTTGGGTTTGGGCTAATAGCGCGGTTTTGGCGTGGGCGCACGATTCATTCACTGTTTATCTCATGGGGGTATTTACCGTGTGCGGAGGGATAGCAAGGGAGAGGACGTACCAGCTCTGTGATCTGTTATCAGCCGCTGGTAAAGGTGCCAGCTTATTCTGTAGCACACGGCTATCCAGCGACTCCTCGCATTATCTCTATAGAGGATAATCACTTACTTCCTCCACACCACAGAATGTGTCTGATAGTGTGACGGTGGGGGGTGGTGGGGGGTCATTTCATTACCGAATCTCTCCACCCCCTGACATGTCTGATTTCCTATTAATACTTACTGCGCCTGTTATTCCTCTGAATTGTGTTCAGTTCATTGAGTCGGGCTCAGAATGGGAATAAACCTTTATCCGTGTGACGCTCTAACTACAACTGGGGCGCCATCATTCCCTACTCAATGGTCATACACGGGGCTATTTACTAAGGGTCCGAACGCCACCTTTCGTGCGTGTCCCGAATATTTCCGTTTTTGTGCCAAATTGCCTGGGATTTTGGCGGCACCGAGATCAGACTTTGGGCGCATCGGAACTCATGGGCGTGGACTTCGGACAACCCGACGGATCGGAAAACTGTAATTTAAAAAAGATCACTCACATCAGTGAGCACTTACTATCTTGTCTTCTGTATCTTCTCTGCTGAACTCCATGTTTTGACGAAGTAGAAAGCAACACAAGATCCAATTAGTATGAAATTCTATTTCCCCCCTAGTTCCCCATAAATTTACAATATAAACAAAATTTCTCATGATGAATAAAGCAAGCACGAGATCTTGACACTGTGAGGCAGTGATGCAGTAACGGGGCCATTTACTAAGGGCCATACATTATTCACGCAAACAAGGGGGCTTTTCGACTCAGTCGGACCCGGGCGTCAGATTTATCAGCAAAGTCTGTCCACGCCCCATGTTAAAGTGCACACAAAAATTGGTGCACTCTGTCGAGATCTGGCGCCAGATTCATGAGGACGGGCACAGTCCACAGGCAAACTGCATTTACTCTTAGTAATGTTGCCCAATGTATTTTACAGACTTTCCAGATTTCGCCAAATCAGGCAAGCTCAAATTCTTTATGTCTGCAGTATAAAGTGGAAGTAGGTGATGAGTAACTTGTTCTCTGTCAGGGTGAGATTCATAGATGTTTCGTCACTTCAGTTCTGCAGAGTAGAGGGGGCCGGGGTGGTGTGTGGGTTTGTGATCCTTCTGCCATTCTCTGGTGCCAGGGGGTCAGACTGTGTTAGCAACACGTTATATACATCACCCATCACCATCATCATCGGGTTATAAAGTGCAGCATGGCGCACGCCCGTCTCATTGTCAGCGCTGGCACCGGGGTCAGGACCACACAGGAAGGACAATTTTTATAACCCCTTACAGAAGAGTGTCTTGGGAAACTTGGTGATGACTACTAAAGCTTGCCGGGGCCTGAATGGCAGGAATAATCAATAAGAGCGCAGGGTGGTGGGTTATACCATAATGTTACAGAATACCTGACTACAATACATCAAGTTCCCTCCAAAGTCATATTCCTTTCTATACAATTAGTTACATCCCCTTATATACAGGTAATCACAAACCCCTTATATACAGTGAATCACAAAACCCATACAGTGTGAGAGACAGTGTTAGAACTACCCCCTATTACTGTACAGTCACACATCCGTGATATAATTGCCACCACCTACCCTCATATACTGTACAGTCACATAATCCCTGATATACAATTGCACCACTTACCCCCTATATACTGTACATCCACACATCCGTGATATACGATTGCTAACTATGCCCTATAACTGTACAGTCGCATATCCCTGATATACATTTGCACTACTTACCCCCTATATACTGTACTCTCAATCCCTGATATACATTGCACTACTTACCCCTATATACCTGTGAGTCACAATCCCGGATATACATTGCACCTTACACCCCTATATAATGTACAGTCTCTATCCCTGATATAGATGCACCACTTACCCTATATCCTGTGCATCCATATCCCTAAATACATTGCACTACTTACCCCTATATTGTACAGTCTCATATCCCTGATATACATTGCACACACTATCTTATCCCCTATTACTGTACAGTCACATATCCCTGATATACATTGCCCCCACCTCCCTCTATAACTGTGCAGTCACATATCCGGAGTATACATTGCATTCTTACCCCCTATATACTGTACAGTCCATATCCCTGATGTCATTGCACTTCTTACACCCTATATACTGTACAGTCACATATCCCTGAGATACATTACACTTCTTACCCTCTCCCTATATGCTGTACAGTCATATCCCTGATATACTTGCACCACTTACCCCTCTATATACTGTAACAGTACATATCCTGATATACATTGCATTTGCTTACCCGCTATATTGTCGTCCATATCCTGGTATACATTACACTTCTTACCCTATATACTGTAACAGTCACATATTCCTGATATACAGCACCACTTACCCCCTATATACTGTACAGTCCATATCCCTGATAACATTGCACCACTTACCCCTATATACTGTACAGTCACATATCCTAATATAATAGCACCAACATACACTCTTTATACTGTCAGTCAATCACATACCCTGACATACATTGCACTTCTTACCTCCTATATACTGTACAGTCACATATCCCTGATATACATTGCACCACCTACCCTCTATATACTGTGCAGTCTCATATCCCTGATATGCATTGCACTTCTTACCCCCTATATACTGTACAGTCACATGTCCCTAATATACATTGCACCACCTACCCTCTATATACTGTACAGTCACATATCCCTGATATACACTGCACCACCTACCCTCTATATACTGTACAGTCACACTATCCCTGATATACATGCACACACCTACCCTCTATATACTGTACAGTCACAATCCTGATATACATTGCACTTCTTACCCCCCTAGATACTGGTACAGTCCATATCCTGATATACATTGCACTTCTTACCCCCTATATACTGTGCAGTCACATATCCCTGATATACATTGCACTTCTTACCCCCTATATACTGTACAGTCACATATCCCTGATATACATTGCACTTCTTACCCCCTATATACTGTACAGTCACATGTCCCTAATATACATTGCACCACCTACCCTCTATATACTGTACAGTCACATATCCCGATATACACTGCACCACCTACCCTCTATATACGGTACAGTCACATATCCCTGATATACATTGCACCACCTACCCTCTATATACTGTACAGTCACATATCCCTGATATACATTGCACTTCTTACCCCCCTATATACTGTACAGTCACATATCCCTGATATACATTGCACTTCTTACCCCCTATATACTGTACAGTCACATATCCCTGATATACATCACTCTTACCCCCCTATATCTGTACAGTCAAATATCCTGATACTTGCACTTCTTACCCCCTAGATACTGTTGTGTAGTAGAACAACAGACCGGAGTGATACTTTAATGTAGTTATTTTGGAGAAGAATGCCGGCCCCGGTCATGTTTAAGGTCAGGACATATTTGTTACAAAAACAAGATAAAGATACAATCTATACAGCCATTGTGTGATCGCGCCTGTAACGTAACAGTCTGACACCAATGTTTTGTAGAAAATACTCAGCAATAATACAAGTTTCCTGCACGGTTAATAGAAAAGAGATCTCATTGTGCTGTGATAACGTAAGCAAAGGACGAGTGGTATTCACCCAGGAGACTGCGGCTATCCCATATATATTGCTCATTTGACCATGTCCATAAGGGCAGGCACAAGACTGGGTGTGGTGGTCATCTCTCCATCACTGAGCCCAAGACATATGCTAAGAAAAGTGATCTCCTAAATATCTCTAGTGATCTCTAGTATTTTATTTCCATTAGCAGCATTTATTTATCCATTCAACCCTGTTTAAAGTACAGACTACAAGCCAGACTGCTGTTATAAGGGGAGGTCCAGACTACAGAGTCAGACTGGCTGTTATAAGGGGAGGTCCAGACTACAAAGTCAGACTGCTGTTTATAGGGGGAGGTCCAGACTAGAGGCCAACTACTGTTATAGGGGAGGTCCGACTACAGAGCCAGACTGCTGTGGTCAGTAATAGTGTACAGAGCGGTCAGTAATAGTATATAGAGCGGTCAGCAATAGTGTACACAGCGGTCAGTAACAGTGTACAGAGTGGTCAGTAACAGTGTATAGAGTGGTCAGTAACAGTGTATAGAGTGGTCAGTAATAGTGTATAGAGTGGTCAGTACCAGTATAGAGACCGGTTTGTAACAGTGTACAGAATGGTCAGTAACAATATACAGACTGGTTAGTAATAGTATACAGAGTGGTCAGTAACAGCATGCAGACTGGTCAGTAACAGCATACAGACTGGTTAGTAATAGTATACAGAGTGGTCAGTAACAACATGCAGACTGGTCAGTAACAGCATACAGACTGGTTAGTAATAGTATACAGAGTGGTCAGTAACAGCATAGACTGGTCAGTAACAACCACTTTAGAAAAATAACAATTGTGCAATGCCACAATATGACCTGTAGGTGGCAATATTCTCCTTACTCTTCTCACTCCTCCTGTTAGTAGTGAAACCGCTGACTGGCCCAGCTGGAAGTGTCAGCAAGCCAAAGGAATTTTCAAGAAAATTGCTTTAAGTGATTTTTACAAATCACTATACTGTTACCCAGTACAACACGGCATATCTTAGTGGAAAAACCTCTGTAAAGTGAACATATCACCAGGTTTTTCACCACTAAACTACCAGGCCCCTCAGGTCGGGTATGAAATGACTTTTCTAGAGTTCTCTCTTTTATGTGAAATCTCACCCGTAGTCAGGCAAAAGTGACTCTTCTCACCTCTTCACACACAGGATGTGTCAAGTTTAGTTGTTGCAGGGGGAGAGAAACTTCAGACACTTCTGTTCTATAGTATCTGGAAAAATGCTTTTTGTTTCATATTAAAAATAAAAATCAAGTTTTTTTGGATCCAATGAGAGCTACAGAACTGGACACACACGCAGTTAAAAAATAGGAGCTAACCGGATCTTTATCTGCAGCTTGCATTGCTAGCTACATATTAAGCTATGTGTATCTTTGTGTATTTAATATGACACAAAAAGTTCTATAAAACTGGAGAAAGGGGATTCTGAAATTACACCACCCCTGCAAGCACTAAACTTCACTCGAAAGACGAGTCATATTTGCCTGATTTCGGAGGAGATTTTTTTTAAAGGTAAACGGATCAGATTTCACATAAAAGAGGGAATTTAGAAAGGACATTTTGTGCCCTAACTGAGGGGGCGACTAGTTTATTGGGGTAAAACCTGTTGACAGGTTCCCTTTAAAGCCATATTCCAACAGTAAACATCAGTCATTGTTGTAAAGAATCAATATAGTTTCTACAATTTGTTATCTTGTTTGTTAAAAGAAACAATCAACAAGTTGCTGTTGACTGATCCCTTCTTCTGTCCAGCTTTTAGAGATTTTACACTAATAAAACTTCAGGAAAGGAAAGTATTTCTGATTTCCAGGGGGTCTGACAGATGTGACCCCCAGTGATCACAAAGACTGAGTTTCCAGGCTCCCCCATTGAATGGAGCAGTAGCCTTCATGTGTGACCACAGTTCTATTCACTACATTGTAACTGAGGTACTCAACTGTCTCCATCAGTTCTAGAAAGGGGCTGTACCAAGTATTATTATTATTATCCACTATCAGCAGATAACAATATGATTGGGGGGGGGTTCAACTACTGGAACCTGCACTGTTCACGAGACTGATGCTGAAATTCAAAACTATAGGAGCTTCAGAAATTGCTGAGCACAGCACTCAGGTACCTCCGAGTGATGGAGACACCAGACAACTTTGCTTCATTCTGGGAGCCCTGTTCTTGTGATCAATGTAGTACGCTGCTCCCATATATACCGTACACTATCTCTTAGCACTGGAGATTTGTTGACCCCTATTCCTGAAATCCCACTGTGCCAAAAAAGCCAGATCTCCATCGATCAGACCCTTATTACCTACAAGCATAATAAATGGGAACCTATAATCCATCCATACTCAAAGCACGGCAAGAAGAATGGATCAGCAACATGTTGACTGTTTCCATGATACAATAAACACAGCAAATTATAAAGAATTATAGTAATGTGACAATAGTAAAAACAGCATTTCTAAAATGAAATGACCAATACTGCCTATATATGTCTAATTATACAAGTTCTAGGCTGTGTCACTAATAGGACGTGGACGGGCCTTACCTGTTGTCACACTGATACTTTTGATCTGAGTATCAGTACTGTTGAGATTGAGATATGTCAGGTTCTTGGTGATGAAGTCTCTGATCAGACTTGTTAACGAGGCGTCAGGAAAGCTGATCTCGATGTCCACCGTATACTCCGTAGCAGCTGCATAATACAGAAAGAAGATGATCATTGTACCGCACACCATATACATATCACACACCGCTACCAAGTGTTACTAAGTATATATTGTATCCAGTATGTCAACTCATCAATAAAATAACAAGGCCTCACACAGGTCCATAGATGGAAAAAAACATATTCATAAATAATGAGCTCATATACAGGTTCATAGATTGCAAAAATGTCAACTCATCCATAAAATCAAGGCCTCACACAGGTCCATAAATGGAAACAAATTTCTACTCATCCTTAAAAAAGAAGCCCTTACAAAGGTCCCTAAGGGAAAAACTTATCATCTCATTAACAAAAACAAGGTAAAAAGTCAACTTATCCATAAAAAAACAAAACGGGTCCATATGGGGAAAAACATGTCATCTCATGTTTAAAAAACAAAGCCTCACATAGGTCCATAGAAGGAAAAAAAATATCAACTTCCATAAAAAAACAAGTTAATGGTGCCATTCTCAGCCCCCTGAATCTGCTGCAACGATTGATACTTGCAGAAGAAATTAGTTTCTCCTGCAAATTTTCAACACCGCGTGATTTATAGCAGAATATAATCCTCTGCAGCTAATCGCAGCGATCATGGATGGTGTGAATCCGACCCGAGGAGAGCTGACACTCACATCCTCTGTCCGTTGGGTTTGGGCTAATGAGCGCGGTTTGGCGTGGGCGCACGATTCATCACTGTGTTATCTCATGTGGGTATTTACCGTGTGCGGAGGGATTAGCAGGGAGAGGACGTACCAGCTCTGTGATCTGTTATCAGCCGCTGGTAGAAGGTGCCAGCTGTAGTCTGTAGCACACGGCTATCACAGCGACTCCTCGCATTATCTCTATAGAGGATAATCACTTACTTCCTTATAACACCACAGATGTGTCTGATAGTGGAGGTGGGGGGTGGTGGGGGGTCATTTCATTACCAGAATCCTCTCCACCCCCCCTGACATGTCTGAATTTCCTATTAAATAACTTACTGCTGCTCTGTTATTCCTCTGAATTGTGTTCAGTTCAGTTGAGTCGGGCTCAGAATGGGAATAAACCTTTATCCGTGTGACGCTCTAAACTAGCAACTGGGCGCCATCATTCCCCTACTCAATGGTTCATACACTGGGGCTCATTTACTAAGGGTCCGAACGCCACGCTTTCGTCGGGTTTCCCGAATATTTCCGTTTTTGTGCCAAATTGCCCTGGGATTTTGGCGCACGCGATCAGACTTTGGCGCATCGGAAATCAGTGGGCGTGGACTTCGGACAACCCGACGGATTCGGAAAAACTGTAATTTAAAAAAGATCACTCACATCATGTGAGCACTTACTATCTTGTCTTTCTGTATCTTCTCTGCTTGAACTCCATGTTTTGACGAAGTAGAAAGCTAACACAAGATCAATTAGTATGAACATTCTATTTCCCCCTAGTTCCCCATAAATTTACAATATAAACAAAATTTTCTCATTGAGAAAGCAAGCAGAGATCTTGACAATGGTGAGGCAGTGATGCATAACGGGGCACATTTACTAAGGGCCATACATTATTCACGCAAACAAGGGGGCTTTTCGGAGCTCAGTCGGACCGGGCGTCAGATTTATCATGCAAAGTCTGTCGCACGCCCCATGTTAAAGGTGCACCACAAAAAAGTTGGTGCACTCTGTCGAGAATCTGGCGCCAGATTCATGAAGAACGGGCACATTACACAGGCAAACTGCATTTACTCTTAGTAAATGTGCCCAATGTATTTTACAGACTTTTCCAGATTTGTCCATAATCCAGGACAAGCTCAAAATTCTTTATGTCTGAGTATAAAGTGGAAGTAGGTGATGAGTAACTTGTTCTCTTGTCAGGGTGAGATTCATAGATGTTTTCGTTCACTTCAGTCTGCAGAGTAGAGGGGGCCGGGGTGGTGTGTGGGGTTTTGTGATCCTTCTGCCATTCTCTGGTGCCAGGGGGTCAGACTGTTGTTAGCAACACGTTATATACAATCACCCATCACCATCATCATCGGGTTATAAAGTGCAGCATGGCGCAGCGCCCGTCTCATTGTCAGCGCTGGCACCGGGGTCAGGACCACACAGGAAGGACAATTATTTATAACCCCCTTACAGAGTGTCTTGGGAAAGCTTGGTGATGACTACTAAAGCTCTGCCTGGGTCCTGAATGGCAGGAATAATCAATAAGAGCGCAGGGTGGTGGGTTATACCATAATGTTACAGCAATACCCTGAATACAATACAAGTTCCCTCCAAAGTCATATTCACTTTCTATACAATGTAGTTACATCCCCTTATATACAGTGTAATCACAAACCCCTTATATACAGTGTAATCACAAAACCCATACAGTGTGAGAGACAGTGTTAGAACATACCCCCTATTTACTGTACAGTCACACATCCGTGATATACATTGCACCACCTACCCTCTATATACTGTACAGTCACATATCCCTGATATACATTGCACCACTTACCCCCTATATACTGTACAGTCACACATCCGTGATATACATTGCACTACTTATGCCCTATATACTGTACAGTCTCATATCCCTGATATACATTGCACTACTTACCCCCTATATTGTCACGTCTCATATCCCTGATAGACATTGCCTCACTATTACCCCTATTACGTGCAGTCACATATCCCGGATATACATTGCACCATACACCCTATATATAGTCAGTCTCATATCCTGATATAGAATGCACCACTTACCCCTATAATTTTGCAGTCACATATCCCTAAAATACATGCACTACTACCCCCTAATAATGTACAGTCTCATATCCTGATATACATTGCACCAACTTATCCCCTATATACTGTACAGTCACATATCCCTGATATACATTGCACCACACTACCCTCTATATACCGTGCAGTCACATATCCGGATATACATTGCACTTCTTACCCCCTATATATCTGTACAGTACATAACCTGATGTACATTGCACTTCTTACCCCTATATACTGTACAGTCATCTACATATCCCTGAGTACATTACACCTCTTACCCCCTATGTGTACGTCACATATCCCTGATACAATGACCACTTACCCCTCTATATACTGGACAGTCACATATCCCTGATATACATTGCATTTCTTACCCGTATATACTGTACAGTCCATATCCTGGTTAACATTACACTTCTTACCCCTATATACTGTACAGTACATATTCCTGATATACAGTGCACCACTTACCCCCTATATACTGTACAGTCCAATATCCTGAGATACATTGCACCACTTCACCCCTATATAATGTACAGTCAACATATCTTATATATAGCACCAATATAACTCTTTATCTGTGCAGTCACAATCCCTGACATACATTGCACTTCTTACCCCCTATATACTGTACAGTCACATATCCCTGATTACATTGCACCACCTACCTTAATACTGTGCAGTAAATCCCTGATATGCATTGACTTTTACCCCTATATACTGTACACGTCACATGGTACCCTAATATACATTGCACCACCTACTCCTATATACTGTACAGTATATCCCTGATATACACTGCACCAACCTACCCTCTTATTACTGTCAAGTCACATATCCACTGATATACATTGCACACCACCTACCCCCTATATACTGTACAGTCTCATATCCCTGATATACATTGCACCACTTATCCCCTATATACTGTACAGTCACATATCCCTGATATACATTGCACCACCTACCCTCTATATACTGTGCAGTCACATATCCCGGATATACATTGCACTTCTTACCCCCTATATACTGTACAGTCACATATCCCTGATGTACATTGCACTTCTTACCCCCTATATACTGTACAGTCACATATCCCTGAGATACATTACACTTCTTACCCCCTATATGCTGTACAGTCACATATCCCTGATATACATTGCACCACTTACCCCTCTATATACTGTACAGTCACATATCCCTGATATACATTGCATTTCTTACCCGCTATATACTGTACAGTCACATATCCCTGGTATACATTACACTTCTTACCCCTATATACTGTACAGTCACATATTCCTGATATACAGTGCACCACTTACCCCCTATATACTGTACAGTCACATATCCCTGATATACATTGCACCACTTACCCCTATATACTGTACAGTCACATATCCCTAATATAATAGCACCAACTACACTCTTTATACTGTGCAGTCACATATCCCTGACATACATTGCACTTCTTACCTCCTATATACTGTACAGTCACATATCCCTGATATACATTGCACCACCTACCCTCTATATACTGTGCAGTCTCATATCCCTGATATGCATTGCACTTCTTACCCCCTATATACTGTACAGTCACATGTCCCTAATATACATTGCACCACCTACCCTCTATATACTGTACAGTTCAATATCCTGATATACACTGCACCACCTACCCTCTATATACTGTACAGTCACATATCCCTGATATACATGCACACACCTACCTCTATATACTGTCAGTCACAATCCCTGATATACATTGCACTTCTTACCCCCCTAGATACTGTACAGTACCATATCCTGATATACATTGCACTTCTTACCCCTATATATGTGCAATCACATATCCCTGATATACATTGCACTTCTACCCCCTATATACTGTACAGTCACATATCCCGATATAATTGCCACTTTACCCCCTAATACTGTACAGTCACATGTCCCTAATATACATTGCACACACCTACCCTCTATATAACTGTACAGTCACATATCCCTGATATACACTGACCACCTACCCTCTATATACGTACAGTCACATATCCTGATATACATGCACCACCTACCCTCTATATACTGTAACGTCAGTCACATATCCCTGATATACATTGCACTTCTACCACCCCTATATACTGTACAGTCACATCTCCTGACTATACATTGCACTTCTTACCCCTATATACTGTGCAGTCACATATCCCTGATATACATCACTTCTTACCCCCCTATATCTGTACAGTCACAATATCCCTGAATACATTGCACTTCTTACCCCTAGATACTGTTGTGTAGTAGAACAACAGACCGGAGTGATACTTTAATGTAGTTATTTTGGAGAAGAATGCCGGGCCCCGGTCATGTTTAAGGTCAGGACATATTTGTTACAAAAACAAGATAAAGATACAATCTATACAGCCATTGTGTGATCGCGCCTGTAACGTAACAGTCTGACACCAATGTTTTGTAGAAAATACTCAGCAATAATACAAGTTTCTGCACGGTTAATAGAAAAGAGATCTCATTGTGCTGTGATAACGTAAGCAAAGGACGAGTGGTATTCACCCAGGAGACTGCGGCTATCCCATAATATATTGCTCATTGACCATGTCATAAGTGGCAGGCACAAGACTGGGTGTGGTGGTCATCTCTCCATCACTGAGCCCAAGACATATGCTAAGAAAAGTGATCTCCTAAATAATCTGTAGTGATCTCTAGTATTTTATTTCCATTAGCATGTCATTTATTTATCATTCAACCCTGTTTAAAGTACAGACTACAGAGCCAGACTGCTGTTAATAAGGGGAGGTCCAGACTACAGAGTCAACTGGCTGTTATAAGGGGAGGTCCAGACTACAGAGTCAGACTGCTGTTATAGGGGGAGGTCCAGACTAGAGAGCCAAACTACTGTTATAAGGGGAGGTCCAGACTACAGAGCCAGACTGCTGTTATAGGGGGAGGTCCAGACTACAGAGCCAGACTGCTGTTATAGGGGGAGGTCCAGACTACAGAGCCAGACTGCTGTTATAGGGTAAGGCCCAGACTACAGAGCCAGACTGCGGTTATAAGGGATGTCCAGACTACAGAGCCAAACTGCTGTTATAGAGGAGGTCCAGACTACAGAGCCAAAACTGCTTTATAAGGGAGGTCCAAACTACAGAGCCAGACTGCCGTTATGGGAGGTCCAGACTACAGAGCCAGACTGCTGTTATAGGGAGGTCCAGACTACAGAGCCAAACTGCTGTTATAAGAGGAGGTCCCGATACTAGAACCAGACTGTGTTATGGGAGGCCAGATTCAGAGTCAGACTGCTGTTTAGGGGGGTCCAGACTACAGAGCCACACTGCTGTTATAGGGGGAGGTCCAGACTACAGAGCAGACTGCTGTTTAAGAAGAAGGTCCAGACTACAGAGCCAGACTGCTGTTATAAGGGAAGGTCCCGACTACAGACGCCAGACTGCTGTTATAGAGGAGGTCCATATTACAAAGCAAGACTGCTGTTATAGGGGGAACAGACTACACGGCAAAAGTGTTGTTATAGAGTAAGGTTCACTTACACAGCCAGACTGCTGTTATAGGTTAGGTCCAGGCTATTACACCAGAAAAAGAGGAGTCCAGAAAATAATAAATTACTTTTCAATAATAAAAATAACTTTTTGCATCTACATGCAATGTCAGGTTGGGGTCAATGCAACCTCCCTATCTGTGCAGGTCAGACTATGGTAGTGCCTGGATCTTTCATGCAGTAAATCTGTTCTATAGATACAAATGTACTGAATGACTCCCTTGCACGAATGACATCATCTTGGTTTCTTTTTTATTAGTGGAATTACCCCAGCAGGATAAAACAACATGTCAACATAAATATTTACTCTGATGAGGAAGTTGAGCATGATGCCAGTATCAGTGGTATTAGATAGATTCTAGGACAGTGAATGGCACAATGTATTTAGGACATGGCTATGAATAGGGGTGAGAACATGTATTTTTCCATAGATTACACAACAGTTTTCCATAGCTGTAAGTTCGGGGGTGGGAGTCCATTGGGGTGCAAGTGCGCCAGTGTTTGATGCTGCCCCCGCGTCCGTCACTTGCCGGATCTATCGGGAAGCTCCGGCGATAGATAGTCACGGTGGCCACAGTGCAGTGACCAAGCTAAGAATTGCACCACAACTTGTTCAGCTATAAGACAGGGTGCAGACATGGGGCAGGGCCCCCCCATACGACGGACCTGCATGGCACTGAACCACCCCCTCACTACCTGACGGTGGGGAGGTGGAGAAGTTACATTTAAGGGCGCTGGGACTTGAGACCAAATCATTCTCAATCTATCTCTCTACATCTATCTATCTATCATCTATCTATCTATCTATCTATCTATCTCCTATCTATTCCATCTATCTCCTATCTTCTCTCTATCTATTCATTCTATTCTAATCTATCTATCTCATCTATCTACTCTATCTATCTCATACCTACTGTATCTTCTACCTAATATCCATCTTTTAGGCTCACGTGATTGTATTTTCCTTTCCCCTCCCACATATGGGGGACATTAATCCTAGCCCAATACATGTTTTTGGTTGTATTTATTGGACTTTTTGGGCGCTTTATGTTATTTGCGCATCTTTTTGCAACTTCTTCAAGCAGAACATAAGTGTTCGCTCCTGGTTGGCGCTAATTTGTCCTTGCTATTTTCCTGCTTCCAGCATCGGCTCATGATTTACCTTTGGTTTGCACTTAAAAAGGCATAAATACTTGCGCAAAGCCCTCCAGTTCCTGACCATGCCTAGAAAGACATTGGTCTTGACAAGTACAAATTGAAAAGAATTGGAATACAAAGCAAATTGCACGAAAAAATATTTACTAGAGGCGCAAAAGAGCTCAGGCGGGCAAAAAAAATAATGATCCCAATAGTTTTTTAGTTGCAGTTCTCCATTCGCCTGCAGCAGGTTCCACCTATGGTTCTTTGTATTCTGTGACGTTGTGTAACATTCTACGTTCTTAATTCTTCCAAGTGGAGGATCTGTGTTGTTCTTGTGCCACAAGTCTTCCAAAATTGAAAACTCTAGTAACCAATCTCCCTAGTATGGATGTAGAGGAATACGTGTGCCCAACACTCCAGCAATGCCACATCTGTAACCTTGTGCCCCTCCCCCTCCCCTTAACTTATACTTTGTGTCTGATTCTGCCTACTCCTGTATTTATACAGCTTAGTCTGTCATCTCCTGGCTAATATTTGCTTTGTATGTGGAATCACTGCCTCTGTCCCTTGTGTTTGTAGCTGTCTAGCGGAGGTGCTTTGTAGCGCTACACAAATAATCCGCAACTGTGACCTGTGCACCATGTATCTACCCGCAAGATCTATTACATGATCCTCATCCGCCGCTAAAAACTTGGATCGTTCGTAGTTAAAAGGTTTACCTGTGAATACAAAGACTTTCTATGTTCTTTCAATGCTTGCTGTCAGTGATTCAGAGCACTCAGAGATAGTTCATAATCTATTATATGACTATATGACATGAGTTCTGGGGCACATGTGAACCCCAATCATCAGGACAGGATACCCTTAGTTCATGGAAAAGTTTATAAAATAATTTCCAGTTGCACGCTTTCCTCTTGACAGACTCCTTTCCATGACTGTGTCGGATTCAATTCATGGTCCCCGTGAAACTGTAAGGATAAGACAATGGTAAGTAATCATTATGTGTATTGGGTGTATACTGGATATCAGATGCATTGCCTGAGGCTGGAATCCAACTATATCCCATCATCCTCCTACCATCACATAACACCTTGTTCTCTCTTTCTATATGCACATTGCACTTAATTTATGACATAGAGGGGGTGTGATTGCCCTCCAAAACCATCATACTTGCCCCATTTGCACCTCTATGTCTCATGTTTAAGGGGTTCTCCACTTGAACATCCTGATGTGTTAGAGCTCCTTTGACGATACAATCTTAGCTATAACCTGTGTAAAATCCTGGTGGTAAGTGTTCAGTTTCCCTACACAACCCCCACAGGTGAAATGTAGCATTACACATACAAGATATTGAATTTGTCTATGTACATGTACAGGCAAGGTTACATACAGGATCGGTTCTTTATGTTAGGACTTCAGTTGAATTTGTATGTGAGTCAGAACTGTATATTTTCTAACTGTAATTCCAGAGAAAAAATTTTTGTCCAGTGACAAATTAATTTTCTAATTTTGTGCTATGATGGGAACACAGATTACAAAACTTCATTACAGACACCTTATGCTGATCATTTCAGCCTGGAATAAAGTAACATCCAGAACTTCACAGAGGTCACAGGGGAAGAGGGGTCTGTCGGTAACTGGGGTCGTTCTGTAAGGGGGTGCCCTGTATGGATAGGTTCCTCCAGAGTGAAACACTCTTGTAACCAAGAAACATAAAAAAACTCATAAAACCTCTAATACACAGCTACTGTAAGTGACACTTTAACCAGGATTGCATTGCTCTTTCCCCGTCTGTCGGGTGAACTAGTGACAGGATGCACTGACATATATAATACTTGACATATTACTCACCTTCTTATCCGAAATGTGTAGGAACAGGTTTGGGTGACATCTGTGTCGTAGTCAGGAGTTTTATATAGGTTTTTCAGGTTATGATTTGAAGCCGTCCTAATTATGGGCCATCAAAATTAAATTATCGTGGGGGGTGTGACTTTGGCCACATCACATTCAGATTTTGGGGTTTATAAGCATAGCCATTGATATTGAATACCTGCAGTATGCTTGGGATAGGTCATCATAGAAGATCCATCATAGGGCATCAACGTGGAGATTGGTAGGAGTCTAGTAGGAGGCATCTCAATGATCAGATTCATTGGCAAACTGCTATCGAGAACAGAGCCTGAGTTCTACAGTCTCTGGGGCAACCTAACATGTAGTCTTGAAGTCCCCTAATAAGTAGGGTTTTCACTTGTCCGTTATCATCCATATGGACCACTGGATTATGAGGTCACCATATTAGGTTTCGATCTCTTGAACCCATCTATTGGTGTCAAAAGTGTAAATATCACCTATCAATAGTAGCATATGGTGACAAACCTGATACTGAGGGATCGAGTAGACAACTTTACAAATTGTTTGCAATTACCAAAATTTGCTTTGGTAAGATCAGAAGGATTTCAGTTCCACCATCATCGTAGCATAACTTTCTGATCCCTTTTAGGGTGGAATTTATAGCAGCCCTGCCTTCTCCAGAATACATTTTCCCTAATTGTCCCCTGGGCTGTGCGGACAAATTTGAGACCGTTTGGGCAAGTGATCAGTTTTTTCATAGAGGGACCGTATGAAGCTCTATTATTAGTTAACTAATATATTAGGTATAATGAAAGTTGTTATAGGGGGAGGTCCAGACTACAGAGCCAGACTGCTGTTATAGGGGGAGGTCCAGACTACAGAGCCAGACTGCTGTTATAGGGTAAGGCCCAGACTACAGAGCCAGACTGCTGTTATAAGGGGAGGTCCAGACTACAGAGCCAAACTGCTGTTATAAGAGGAGGTCCAGACTACAGAGCCAAACTGCTGTTATAAGGGGAGGTCCAGACTACAGAGCCAGACTGCTGTTATAGGGGAGGTCCAGACTACAGAGCCAGACTGCTGTTATAAGGGGAGGTCCAGACTACAGAGCCAAACTGCTGTTATAAGAGGAGGTCCAGACTAGAGATCCAGACTGCTGTTATAGGGGAAGGTCCAGATTACAGAGTCAGACTGCTGTTATAGGGGGAGGTCCAGACTACAGAGCCACACTGCTGTTATAGGGGGAGGTCCAGACTACAGAGCAAGACTGCTGTTATAAGGGAAGGTCCAGACTACAGAGCCAGACTGCTGTTATAAGGGAAGGTCCCGACTACAGAGCCAGACTGCTGTTATAAGAGGAGGTCCATATTACAAAGCAAGACTGCTGTTATAGGGGGAGGACCAGACTACACGGCAAAAGTGTTGTTATAGAGTAAGGTTCACATTACACAGCCAGACTGCTGTTATAGGTTGAGGTCCAGGCTATTACAACCAGAAAAAGATGGAGTCCAGAAAAATAATAAATTACTTTTCAATAAATAAAAATAACTTTTTGCATCTACATGCAATGTCAGGTGTGGGGTCAATGCACCTCCCTATCTGTGCAGCAGATCTATGGTAGTGCCTGGATCTTTCATGCAGTAAATCTGTTCTATCTAGATACAATGTACTGAATGACTCCCTTGCACTGAATGACATCATCTTTGGTTTCTTTTTAATTAGTGGAATTACCCCAGCAGGATAAAACAACATGTCAACATAAATATTTACTCTGATGAGGAAGTTGAGCATGATGCCAAGTATCAGTGGTATTAGATAGATTCTAGGACAGTGAATGGCACAATTGTATTTAGGACATGGCTATGAATAGGGGTGAGAACATGTTATTTTTCCATAAGATTACACAACAGTTTTCCATAGCTGTAAGTTTCGGGGGTGGAGTCCATTGGGGTGCTAAGTGCGCCAGTGTTTGATGCTGCCCCCGCGTCCGTCACTTGCCGGATCTATCGGGAAGCTCCGGCGATAGATAAGTCACGGTGGCCAGCAGTGCAGTGACCAAGCTAAGAATTGCACCACAACTTGTTCAGTCTATAAGCAGGGTGCAGACATGGGGCAGGGACCCCCCATACCGGACCACTGCATGGCACTGAACCACCCCCTCACTACCTGACCGGTGGGGAGGGTGGAGAAGTTACAATTTAAGGCGCTGGGACTTGAGACCAAATCTATCTATCTATCTATCTATCTATCTATCTATCTATCTATCTATCTATCTCCTATCTATCTCTCTATCTATCTCCTATCTATCTCTCTATCTATCTCATATCTATCTATCTATCTATCTATCTATCTATCTATCTATCTCATACCTACTGTATCTATCTACCTCATATCCATCTTTATAGGCTCACGTGATTGTATTTTCCTTTCCCCTCCCACATATTGGGGGACATTAATCCTAGTCCAATGCATGTTTTTTGGTTGTATTTTATTGACTTTTTGGGCGCTTTATGTTATTTGCGCATCTTTTTGCAACTTCTTCAAGCAGAACATAAGTGTTCGCTCCTGGTTGGCGGCTAATTTGTCCTTGTATTTTTCCTGCTTCCAGCAGTCGGCTCATGATTTACCTTTGGTTTGCACTTAAAAAGGCATAAATACTTGCGCAAAAGCCCTCCAGTCCTGACCATGCCTAGAAAAGACATTGGTCTTGACAAAGTACAATTGAAAAAGAATTGGGAATACAAAGACAAATTAGGCACGAAAAAATATTTACTAGAGGCGCAAAAAGAGCTCAGGGAAGGGCAAAAAAAAATAATGATCCCCATAGTTTTTTAAGTTGCAGTTCTCCATGCGCCTGCAGCAGGTTCCTCCTATGGTTTCTTTGTATTCTGTGACAGTTGTGTAACATTCTACGTTCTTAATTCTTCCAGATGTGGAGGATCTGTGTTTAGTCTTGTGCCACAAGTCTTCCAAAATTGAAAACTCTAGTACCAATCTCCCTAGTATGGATGTAGAGGAATACGTGTGCCCAACACTCCAGCAATGCCACAGCTGTAACCTTGTGCCCCTCCCGCTCCCCATTAACTTATACTTTGTGTCTGATCTGCCTAGTCCTGGTATTTATACGGCTTAGTCTGTCATCTCCTGGGCTAATATTTGCTTTGTATGTGAATCACTGCCTCTGTCCCTTGTGTTTGTAGCTGTCTAGCGGAGGTGCTTTGTAGCGCTACACAAATAATACCGCAACTGTGACCTGTGCACCATGTATCTACCCGCAAGATCTATTACATGATCCTCATCCGCCGCTATAAAACTTGGATCGTTCAGTAGTTAAAAGGGTTTACCTGTGAATACAAAGACTTTCTATGTTCTTTCAATGCTTGCTGTCAGTGATTCAGAGCACTCAGAGATAGTTCATAATCTATTATATGACTATATGACATGAGTTCTGGGGCACATGTGAACCCCAATATCATCAGGACATGGATACCCTTAGTTCATGGAAAAGTTATGAAAATAATTTACCAGTTGCACGCTTTCCTCTTGACAGACTCCTTTCCATGACTGTGTCGGATTCAATTTCATGGTCCCCGTGAAACTGTAAGGATAAGACAATGGTAAGTAATCATTATGTGTATTGGGTGTATACTGGATATCAGATGCATTGCCTGAGGCTGGAATCCAACATATATCCCATCATCCTCCCTACCATCACATAACACCTTGTTCTCTCTTTCTATATAGCACATTGCACTTAATTTATGACATAGAGGGGTGTGATTGCCTCCAAAACCATCATACTTGCCCCATTTGCACCTCTATGTCTCATGTTTAAGGGGTTCTCCACTATGAACAATCCTGACTTGTTAGAGAGCTCCTTTGACGATACAATCTTAGCTATAACCTGTGTAAAATCCTGGTGGTAAGTGTTCAGTTTCCCTACAGCACCCCCACAGGTGAAATGTAGCATTACACATACAAGATATTGAATTGTCTATGTACATGTACAGGCACAGGTTACATACAGGATCGGTTCTTTAGGTTAGGACTTCAGTTGAATTTGTATGTGAGTCAGAACTGTATATTTTCTAACTGTAATTCCAGAGAAAAAATTTTTTTGTCCCAGTGACAAATTAATTTTCTAAATTTTGTGCTATGATGGGAACACAGATTATCATAAAACTTCATTACAGACACCTTACTGCTGATCATTTCAGCCTGGAATAAAGTAACATCCAGAGACTTCACCAGAGGTCACAGGGGAAGAGGGGTCTGTCTGTAACTGGGGTCGTCTGTAAGTGGGGTGCCCTGTATAGGATAGGTCCTCCAGAGTGAAACACTCTTTGTAACCAAGAAACATAAAAAAACTCATAAAACCTCTTTAATATACAGCTACTGTAAGTGACACTTTAACCAGGATTGCATCTGCTCTTTCCCCGTCTGTCTAGGTGAACTAGTGACAGGAATGCACTGACATATATAATACTTGACATATTACTCACCGTCTTATCTCAGAAATGTGTAGGAACAGGTTTGGGTGACATCTGTGTCGTAGCTCAGGAGTTTTATATAGGTTTTTTCAGGTTATGATTTTGAAGGCCTGTCCTAATTATGGGCCATCAAAATTAAATTATCGTGGGGGGGTGACTTTGGCCACATCACATTCAGATTTTGGGGTTTATAAGCATAGCCATTGATATTGATGACCTGCAGTATGCTTGGGATAGGTCATCAGTAGAAGATCCATCATAGGGCATCAACGTGAGATTGGTAGGAGTCTAGTAGGAGGCATCTCAATGATCAGATTCATTGGCAAAACTGCTATCGAGAACAGAGCCTGAAGTTCTACAGTCACCTGGGTAACCTAACATGTACTTGAAGGTCCCCTATATAATTAGGGTTGTTCACTTCGTCCCGTTATCATCCATATGGACCACTGGATTATGAGGTCACCATATTAAGGTTCGATGCTTTGAACCCTATCTATTGGTGTCAAAGTGTAAATATGCACCTATCAATAGTAGCATATGGTGACAAAACCTGAATACTGAGGGATCGAGTAGACAAAACTTTACTAAATTGGTTGCAATTTACCAAAATTTGCTTTGGTAAGATCAGAAGATTTCAGTTCCACATCAGTAGTAGCATAACTTTCTGAATCCCTTTTATGGGTGGAATTTATAGCAGCCCTGCCTTCTCCAGATACATTTTTCCCTGATTGTCCCCTGGGACTGTGCGGACAAATTTGAGACCGTTTGGGCAAGTGATCAGTTTTCATAGGAGGAGCCGTATGAAGCTCTATTATTAGTTAACTAATATATTAGAGTTTTATGAAATGTTTGGGTTGATGCTGCAGTCACCGCCACCTCAGACCACCCCTCATGAATACGCCAGGCGCTGAAAGATAAGTCTGTTGATTGGACCACTACGTGATACAGCGTGGCAGAGATTTAGGATATATGCTTTCATTAGTATGTGCAGCTCGTTCATTTTAATTAGCTGCCACGTGTCCTATAAAGAAAACACTTTAGGATCAGCCCTGGTGCATTATCTCTCTGTGCTACTGTAATAAGTAGCAATCAGTAAGCCAAACAGGTCCAGTGCTGAGTAGATTAAACTATAATAAGGCTAGTCACCATATACATCCTGTATGTGCATCTAAATGCAAAAGTACTTTAAAGAGAGAACACAAGGCACCTGTGGGATCTGTGGGGAAAGTAAATTGGACTCAACTTCAAGGCAGGTAGAGAAAGAGGTTAGTCTCAGTCCACTTCACCTCTGGTTTTTCAGTTTTGCCCAGCGGCCAACTTTGATTAAAACCGGCCCTGCCGAGATAGTATAATGGATAGTACTCCGTGCAACCCTACTTTGGATTAATCTTATAAATGACGTATAGCTACTACCATCATTCATCCCAACGCTAAGGGGGGAGATTTGGAATGGAATGGAGATGGAATCTTTTCATGAAAAATCTGTGTTTTAGAGGACTATATGGGGGTCAAATACTTATTTTCAGGACAATTGAAGAAACATTGGCATCGGCTCTTATGAAAAAAATTGGCACAGCTTCAGCGAATCGGATCTTGGATGATTGCCTCATGTCTAATCCTAATGTGCCCTATCTAGTTCACCTGCCAAAGTGTTCCCAAAAATTTTTAAATCTTTCCTTTACTAGAATAAGCGTTGCCTTGTCCGATTTGTAATCTGTTTCCAGATCAAACACACAAATCCCAAAACCAAATAGTGAGGACTGAGATCAGCGGGAGAGTAACGTAACCTAATCATCACGGCGCTGGTTCTAGACCTGGCGGCGGGACCAACGCACACAACAATAAGAACAAACCAACATCTGTCAGCTGAGATGTCTCGTTCCACATAAATCACAGTGATTGCAGGATGTCTTGGGGTTATATGAGATATTTGTTCTGACCCAGACCAAACACCGAGGAGAAGTGATTCTTCACGTCACTCCTCTCCTGGCCTTATATAGAGAAATGTGAGGCCCCAGCTACTTTTCCGGTAAGAAAGCCAACGCTGCTGGTTAAATTTGATTAAATTAGCTACTTGGAAGAAAACAAAAGATTTTTTTTTTGGCCTGAGGAGACGTGGAAGATAAATCAAAACAAGGTGGATGTTTTTGATCCGTTTATAGATGTACAGTATTATAGTAGTTATATTCCTGTACATAGGGAGCAGTATATTATAGTAGTTATATTCCTGTACATAGGGGCAGTATTATAGTAGTTATATTCTTGTACATAGGGGGCAGTATTATAGTAGTTATATCTTGTACATAGGGGGCAAATTATAGTAGTTATATTCTTGTACATAGGGGAGCGTATTATAGTAGTATATTCTTGTACATAGGGCAGTATTATACTAGTTATATTCCTGCTACATAGGGGGCAGTATATAGTAGTTATATTCTTGTACATAGGGGGCTTATTATATATTTATGTACATGGGGAGTATTATAGTAGTATATTCTTGTACATAGGGGGCAGTATTATAGTAGTTATATTCTTGTACATAGGGGGCAGTATTATAGTAGTTATATATTGTACCATAGGGGCGGAGTATTCTAGTAGTTATATCTTGTACTAGGGGGCAGTATTCTAGTAGTTATATTCCTGTACATAGGGGGCATATTATAGTAGTTATATTCCTGTACATAGGGGGCAGTATTATAGTAGTTATATTCCTGTACATAGGGGCAGTATTATAGTAGTTATATTCTTGTAATAGGGGGGCAGTATTATAGCAGTTATATTCTTGTTACATAGGGGGCAGTATTATAGTAGTTATATTCTTGTACATAGGGGCAGTATTATATGTAATATATGTGTTTGTACATAGGGGGCAGTATTATAGTAGTTATATCTTAAATAGGGAGCAGTATTATAGTAGTTTATTTCTTGTACATAGGGGGACAGTAAATTATAGTAGTTATACTTTTACATAGGGGGCAGTATTATAGTAGTTATATTCTTGTAACATAGGGGGCAGTATTATATGTAGTTATTATTCCTGTAGATAGGGGGCAGTATTATAATAGTTACATTAGCTTGTACATAGGGGCAGTATTATAGTAGTTATTTCTTTTGTACATGAGGCGGTATTATATTAGTTATTATCTAGTACATAGGAGCATATTATAAAAGTACAATTCTTGTACATAGGAGACAGTATTATAGTAGTTATATTCCTGTACATAGGCGGCAGTATTATAGTGAGTTATTCTTGTACATAGGGAGCATAGCAGTATTAATAGTAGTTAATTCTTGTACATAGGGGCAGTATTATAGTAGTATATTCCTGTACATAGGGGCAGTATTATAGTAGTATTATTTCTTGTACATAGGGGGCAGTATTATAGTAGTTATAACCTGTACATAGGGGGCATATTATGTAGTTATATTCCTGTACATAGGGGGCAGTATTATAGTAGTTATATTCCTGTACATAGTGGGCATATTATAGTAGTTATATTCCTGTACATAGGGGGCAGTATTATAGTAGTTATATCTTGTACATAGGGGGCAGTATTATAGTAGTTTTATCTTGTACATAGGGGCAGATTATAGTAGTTATATTCCTGTACATGGGGGGCAGTATTATAGTAGTTATATCTTGTTACATAGGGGGCAGTATTATAGTAGTTTATATTCCTGTACATAGGAAAGTATTATAGTAGATCTATTCTTGTACATAGGGGGCTGATTTTAGAAAACCCTTAACACTACATATTAAATCCTCTGACTGTGCTTGTTCCATGGAGTCAAATAAAATCTCCATGTAAATCTGTATTATACTTACCAAGTAGGACATCACAGGGATGACAGTCCCATGATTCCGTCTTCTCCAGTTTGGCGCAATCCAACAAAGCTAGCATCAAGAAGAGAGAAATATCCACTGCAGACGCATCTTCCTGGCGCTGTGAATCTGAAAACACAATAATCACTTTAACAACAGGATCTAGAATGATAGAATTTGCGGTGTAAAGCTGAATTCACTGGATTTGAGATGTGATATTGATGTCTCACCTAGGATCTAATCAAGTCTGTAAGAACTAGGGACCAGCAATACACATGGGGATCATTCTGAGGAACCACTGATCATCCTTGCACTTTGAGTTTATGTAACCAATGCCCTTTGTTGATCGTCAATTTCCACTGAATTCAACAGGACTGTATTCCCAGCAAATGTGAATGTATTCAGGCAACAGGAGAATTGATTCCAAACATCCAGCTGCCCCACAAATGACTGATCCCATCCTCAACCAGACTATTTAGTCTATTGAGATTACACGAGTAGATAGCATGATCTGAGCCTACAGCCACAGAAGGTCTGAACTACTTCTCTAATATGTCTGACAACCTCCCTGCTGAGTTCCTTCAAAAACTACAGAAGAAACAAAATTAAAAAAATTGGTGCATTTTGAAGTCAAAATATTGATCAGATTTTAGCATGTATTGCACTTTTCATTGTATTACATGTTAATAATTGTATTTATCTGGTTAGTATTTTACATATAGATTTGTGTAAGTGTCTATATATTTTATGATATGATATGTGGTCCGCAATCCTATTTACATCTCTCCATGGAGACTCTAGTTATACCTCTCATAGTCAGCTGAGGCCTCCATCACTGATATCAACACATCATTAGAAAATTCCAACACCTTGCATAGTAGATCTCACGCTAGATTTGTACCGCCAGAAAGCGCTATACATGCAAACTCTAGGGTGATCGTCCATCTATGGTTGTAAGTCCGACAGTCCATTACACAAAGGGCTCATTCACTAAGGCTCCGCGGTCGTCACTTTCGTCGGGTTTTCCCGATTTTTCCGTTTTGCCGCCAAATTCCACCGGGATTTGGCGCAAGCGACGGATTTTGGCGCAATCACGCCGGCTTTCACACGACAGCAATGGGGGGTGGCCTTCGGACAACCCGACGGATTCGGAAAAACTGAAGAATTAATAAAAAAACTAAATGTGTCGCAATATCAAGCACTCACATGTACTGGAAGAAGTAGGTGAACTACGGTGGACTTCGCGAAGCAGCGACACCTACTGGATATCGGGCGCATGACCTTAGTGAATCCCGGCAGAACCCGAATCCACGTCAACACGCGCCGCGGGATCGCGACAGGACCGGGTAAGTAAATGAGCCCCAAAGTCTCAGCTTTCACTTAACAAATATGGACCAGTAGATGGAAAAGTTCATGTTGAAAGTTAGATTTGATGCTTGTATTCACTTTCCTCTTGAGCTGTGCCCTGATATTATCTGATAACACGCTCACTATGAATAGTATTAATTGGGTATCCCAACAGCAGAGATTAACTAGGAACGCATAATATATCAGAATAGTGAGGTAGCTCTGGATTACAATAAAGAGGGTAACTTAAGTACAGTACAACAATCAGTGGACTTACAGTACAAGTGCTTTTATATATACCAAACGTTACATTTCCTGCCTTATTTTCTCGTGTACATGCTTTACATGTTTGCTTAGTGTTACAGGAGTGCAGGAATATTGTGCAGAAATGACCCAAAACGCTGGATAACTGATCGGTTTCTGTACAGCTGGAAATGTAGGTAAAAATCTTTGTTTTATCTTAGAATTACACATCGTAGCCCAGGGTGATTTATGGTGTGTGGTAGACGTAGAAACGTGAAACATGTCATATAGTTAGTATAGAACTTGTCTACATTTCATCTATCTATCTCTACAGATCAAAGGTGATTATAACCTAGAGGCAGACCCCCCCAGGATATGGGCCTGGTACTGGTTGGTCAGTTCTCTGTCAGTGACTAAATCTTTATAAGGACCCCCCTTTCCCCTCGAAGAAACCACATTGTCAATGGCTCTTCTCTGGCTCATAGTAAGAGATTTCCATTGTGGAAAGTCCCAGCGCTGACAACCTGACAACACATAAGCACAATAAACATGGATGCATGGATAGTCTCTGTCTATAGATCTTGCAGTTGTTTAATTGTAATCTGTAGCCATGGAAACACATTATGCGATGCAAGAGCTACATCACATTACAGTAAGCGAGAGAGAATGATTGCTAAAGTCTCCATTCCTTTCCTTGCTATAAGTTCCTAGTAATGCAGCTCAGAACAAAGGGTGAAATGCATTAAATAAACTGTGACAACTTTAGAGGTTTGGACAATGTGAGTGAGGGAGCGCGGCTATATGTGTGTTGTGCGTCACAGCTCGCATTCCCAACCTGACCTCATCACTTACACAACATTCTACTGGAACCATGACAAACCCCAATATACATCTAGGGAAATCCAGTAGACTGTACGGGCGTGCTGCACTATAAGAGCAGCTCTGCTCTAGATGGTGGAATTACTACAGGGAACATCTCTTATATGTGCTGCGACTTCCTCCGCACTTACACCTTACAAATCGGGTGGCCAAATGCTTGATAGTATCTATAGAATTTACAGAAGCAGCTTACTGTATAGATGGGTACACCGAACCAATCGAACTGTATAGATATGGTAACAGAACAAGGCCTACTGTATGGATAACGGTAACAGAACCACGCTTACTCTATAGATATGGTAACAAAACCAGTCTACTGTATGGATATGGTAACAGAACCAAGCTTACTATATAGATATGGTAACAAAAACCAAGTCTACTGTTTGGATATTGGTAACAGAACCAAGCTTACTCTATAGATATGGTAACAAAACAAGTCTACTGTAGATATTGGTAACAGAACCAAGCTTACTATATAGATATGGTAACAGAACCAAGCTTACTATATAGATATGGTAACAGAAACCAAGCTTTACTGTATAGATATGGTAACAGAACCAAGCTTACTATATAGATATGTAACAGAACCAAGCTTACTGTATATATATGTAACAGACCAAGCTTATGTATAGATATGGTAACAGAACCGGATTAGAGTAAAGATATGGTAACAGAACCAAGCTTACGGTACAGATATGGTAAAAGAATCAAGCTTACTGTATAGTAATGGTAACAGAACCAAGATTATAGTAAAGATATGGTAACAGAACCAAGCTTACTGTATAGATATGGTAACAGACCAAGCTTACTATATAGATATGGTACAGAACAAGCTTACGGTATATTATGGTAACAGAACCAAGCTTACTGTATAGATATGGTAACAGAAACGAGATTAGAGTAAAGAAATGGTAACAGAACCAAGCTTACTGTACAATATGGTAAAATATCAAGCTTACTGTATAAATATGGTAACAGAACCAAGCTTACTGTGTAGATATGGTAACGCAACCAAGATTGAGTAAAGAATATGGTAAGAGAAGCTATGTTACTGTTTAGATACAATTTCAGGACCAATATTATTCCAAAATAATAATAATAGTAATAATTCCTTTATATAGCGCACACAGATATTGCAGTGCTGCAAAAGCTTACTGTATAGATATGGTAAAAGAACCAATCTGTCTTTAAAGTTATGGTAACAGAACTAAGCTTACTATAAAAGATATGCTAACAGAACCAAACTTACTGTAATAGATAGAATTACAGAAAGAGTAGCCGAGAAAGACAGAATATTGTGGAGTCGCCATCATCTTCATTGCTATAAGTCACGCAGTTTAGATACAAAGGGTGAAAAACACTAAATAACTGTGCCAACTTTAAAGGTTTGGACAAAGAGAGTGAGGGAGAAAGCGTGGCTCATGGTGTTGGTATAGGTACTGTATGGTAAAAGAAACTAATTTTACTGTATAGAATAGTGTATTGAACCAAGCTGAAACAGTTATTGAACAATACCACCACAATCCATGATAAGGAGTGCGCTGTTTTTGGAAGAACAGCAGCCATGTTTCTCAATTCTTGATAAATCGGTCGCTTCATATTGATACAGAAGTTGCCATGAGAAAAAACACTAGAAACCTTAGACAAGGGCAGATCTTTGAGGAGGTGGAGTGTGAATGGATTCCAACACCCGGATTTCAAAGGCATTGTCTGTGTGTATTGTCCTACAGTACACAAAACTGAAAACGCATAAAACGATAACACACAGAAAACAAGCAAAAGAGTGTCAGGAAATACCCAGACCGGGGCGGCGGGACTGGCCCTGAGTCATGGCTTGAATAGAGCTGAGGTGTCATCCCTGACATGAATCCTTCATTATTCTTCCCATTTAATAGATAGTAACTAATAAGTTATAAATAATACGACCATCAGCGCAAACCATGGAGCAGGAGTCTGAAACCTTCTAATACACAACAGGTATTCAGCTCCGTTATACTTGCAAATGCTTTGCTTTCTGTCAGTGAATAAGAACAGTCTTGTTCCCATTCAGAGATTGAGGCAAGCTCCCTCCTGTGGCCCTCTCAGCGATGGCCATTGAAATCTATCAGGGCGGATGCAGCAGTACTGCATCCCCTGCCTCTGCTGAGCGGTGCACCTGCGTTCTGCATAAACAGCCTGGCACATCATGTATAAGGAAAAGCACAATTGTGTCACATATATATATTTTTATGTTATTTGAGCACAGTATAGCGGTATGATGTGACACTGTCTGGATGTATTATTTAGGAAGCATTTGGGGGTGTAACGTGAACACTGATGTTGGTGTTATTTACCCTGCGATTGAAGAGAAGTCTAATCACTATCTGCTGGTTTATCTGCTTGCTCTATGGGTAGTATATTGCTTGACACCGTTATAGGTGGTGGTATATTCAAGTACTTTATGGTGGTATTATTCTGTTTATTAATCAGACCAATATTTTAATTGTAGTTATTTAACTATTGTATGGGGGAATTATCCCTACTGTATTTTAGTATTATTTACCACCGTATAGTGGTATTATTTAACTACTCCCTAGTAGTAATTTTTATTTACAGTCTAGTTGTGTTATTGTATCAATATTTATAGTAATATCTGACTACTGTATAGTATAAGTTGATATTTTTTTAGGATTATTTTACACTGTATAGGTTGCATTATTTGAGTACTGGATGATGGTGTTACACAACCACTGTGTTGGGCATTGTGGTCTGAAATTTTTGGATACACTAGAGATGAGCGAGTATACTGTCGAGCTTGATGCTCGTTCGAATATAGCATACTCGAAACGGCTCGTTGCTCGGACGAGTATTTCCCTGCTCGAGATCGAGCATTTACTTAAGAAAAAACAGTGAAGAACAGTGAAGAACACAGTGAAAACAGTGAACAAGTGAACTCAGGATCATTTAAGTGAAAACACAGTGAAGAACACATTGACATGTTTCCGTACATCTGCTAAACTTATCCGAAACACGCATGCAGAACGGTGTCTTACAATACTATGTGAAGAACAGTAGTGTGAAGAATACAATGCAGATGTATGGAAACATCTCCAATGTGTTTGTTCTTCACTGTGTCTTTCAATGTGTTCTTCCGAGGAAACATCTGCAAACATTGAAAGTGTTCTTCACTGTTCTTTCATGAAAATGCTCGAGTCTCCCATTGACTTCAATGAGCTCGTTATTCGAGACGAGCACTCGAGCATGGGAAAAGTTTGTCTCAAATACGAGTACCCGAGCATTTTAGTGCTCACTCATCTTTAATACTACATGTTGGTATTATTTTGGACCACTGTTATCTTAGCACGACTACAGAACAAGTATTATTTAAGATTTATAAGGTGGTAATTATTTTAGAACTGTAAGTGGTATTATATGCAGTTTCTCTATGGCAGGATTTAGCCATTGTTTGGTACTGCTTGGACAAGGTAACACATAGTTTATACACTGATCGTCAACCTATGCCAGTCCTTTTTCACCGATACTTATAGCTGTTATAATGTATCAGTAAAGCAAAAATAAAACAACATATCTAATCTGGTATACACAAGGAAAAGGTTTTAGCTGTGCCCCTCTTTTCTACAAACTCCCTGTAGCTGATTTCTGCAATCATGGGTTAGATTCAGACTACACAGGGTTTGTTTGTGTCGTAACCATGGAGACACATAGATGTATAGGAAGCATTAGTAACAATATTATGTATATAATTGAGCTATCTTTTGAGTAGTGATAGCCCTATGTAACCGACCTCGGGCCCCATGTGACGCACTAAGAATAAGTTTTGCAATCTACGTTAAACATGGTATACGTCCTTATGGTTATCTGAAGTCTTATGAGGTATGTCAGGGTCAATGAGGTCAAAACATACATTTCTTTCTTTTAACCATTGTGGAAAGGGAATGCAAAGTACTGAGCAAACATGTGATTAGAACAATCCTGCCCCTAATGAGTGCCTATGGCTGAGGCAAGAGTTCACTGTACTGTGTCCAAGACATGAAAGGGACCGAAAAGTAGATGAACAAAAAATGTGATTCCTCTGTAGGAGATAACACTGACCCATCATTACATCACTACTGACAATTAAGATGATGTCACAGTCTATCTCTCCCTCCTGCTACATACCTCTATATAGATACACTGACCCATCATATACATCACTAATGACAAAGATAATGGTACAGGCTTCATCTCTCCCCTTCCCTGTACATACCTCTATACATAACACTGACCCAACAATTTCATCACTACATGACAATAGCATGTGTCACCAAAGCTTATCTCCCGCCTCCCCCCTTGTCACATGACCCTCTATATAGATACCACCGACCCATCATTAATCAATATGACAATAGATGATGTCACAGACACTTATTCTCTCCCCCCTCCCTGTACAAGCACCTTATATATAGATACACTGACCCATCATTACATACTACTGACATAGATGAGTCACCAGCTTATCTCCTCCCTCTCCCTGTTACAATGACCTCATATAGATAAACACCTGACCTCATTACAATTCACTACTGACATAGCATGATGTCACAGGCTTATCCCCCCCCTCCCACCCCCCCTGTACAACGACCTCTATATAGATAACCGGACCCATCATTACATCACTACTGACAATGATGAGGGTGTCACAGCTTATTCCTCCCCCCTCCCTGTACACTTAAGTCCTCGATAGAGAACAACGCTCCATCATTACATCACTACTGACAATAAGATGATTCACAGCTATGCTCCTCCCCCTCCCTGTCAATGATCCATTATAATAGATAACACTGACCCATCATTACAATCACTACTGACAATAGTATGATGTCACAGCTTGTCTCCCTCCCCTCCTGTACAATACCTCCTCATATAGATAACACTGATCCTATCAGTACATTTCACTACTGACAAATAGATGAGGTCAAAGTTATCTCCATCCCCCTCCCACTGTACATGACCTCTATATAGATAAACACTTAACCATCATTACTCATCTGACAATAGATTGATGTCAAGTTATCTCCCCCCCTCCTGTACATGACCTGCTATATAGATAAACCACTAAACCCATCATTAACATCACTACTGACAATAGATGATGTCACAAGCTTATCCTCCTCCCCCTCCCTGTACAATGGACCCCCTCTATATAGATAACACTGACCCATCTTACCTCATTAACTGGACAATAGATGATGTCACAGCTTTATCTCCTCCCCCTCCTGTCATGACCGCTATAATAGATAGCACTGAGCCATATTACATCACAACTGACATAGATGATGTCACAGCTATCTCCTCCCCCCTGTACAATGACCTCTATTATAGAAACCTGGGTACCTATTTCATTACATCACTACGGAACAATAGATGATGTCAAGACTTATCTCCTCCCCTCCTGTACAATTACCTCTATATAGATAACAACTAACCACTCAGTACATCACTACCTACAATGAGATGATGTCACCTCTTATCTTGCTCCTCCTCCTGATACAATGTACTCTATATAGATACACTGACCCATCATATACATCATTACTGACAATAAGTATCCGAGGTAGGGGGCAGCTTATCTTCCTCCCCTCCCTGTACAATACCTCTATATAAGATAAACACGAACCCCATCATACTCATTAACTGACAATAGAGATGTCAACAACTTATCTCCTCCCCTGCCGTACAATGACCTCTATATAAGGAATAACACCGGACCCATCATTACATCAACTCCGACCATTGATGATGTCACGATTATTCCTCCTTCTCCCGTACAATGACCTCTATATAGATAACACGTGCCCATCACTTACACACTACTGACATAGATGATGTCACTTGCTTATCCCTCTCCCTCCCTGTACATGACCTCTATATAGACACACGTGACCCATTATTCCTCACTACGACATAGATGATGTCACCGATATTCTCCTCCTCCCCTCCCTCACAATGACCTCTTATAGATAACACCTGACCCATCATTCATCGCTACTGACATAATGATTGTCACAGCTTATCTCCTCCCCCTCCCTGTACAATGACCTCTATATGATAGCACTGACCATCATTCATCAACTACTGGACAAATAGATGATATCACAGCTTATCTCCTCCCCCCTGTACAATGACCTCGATATAGGATAATACACTGACCTATGATATTACTGTTACCCACTCACTATTTGATTAAATTAGCTACTTGGAAGAAAACAAAAGATTTTTTTTTTTTGGCCTGAGGAGACGTGGAAGATAAATAAAAACAAGGTGGATGTTTTTGATCCATTTATAGGATGTACAGTATTATAGTAGTTATATTCCTGTACATAGGGAGCAGTATTATAGTAGTTATATTCCTGTACATAGGGGGCAGTATTATAGTAGTTATATTCTTGGACATAGGGGGCAGTATTATAGTAGTTATAATTCTTGTACATAGGGGGCAGCAGATTATAGTAGTTATATTCTTGTAACATAGGGGACGTATTATAGTAGTTATATTCTTGTTACATAGGGCAGTATTATACTAGTTATATTCCTCTACATAGGGGGCAGTATTTAGTAGTTATATTCTTGTAACATAGGGGGCAGTTATGTAGTATATTTATGTACATGGGGCAGTATTATAGTAGTATATTTTGTACATAGGGGGCAGTATTATAGTAGTTATATTCTTGTACATAGGGGGCAGTATTATAGTAGTTATATACTTGTACATAGGGGGCGGAAGTATTATAGTAGTTATATTCTTGTACATAGGGGGCAGTATTAGTAGTTTATATTCCTGTACTAGGGGGCAGTATTATAAGTAGTTATATTCCTGTAATAGGGGGCAGTATTATAGTAGTTATTTCCTGTACATAGGGGCAGTATTATAGTAGTTATATTCTTGTAATCAGGGGGGCAGTATTATAGTAGTTATATTCTTGTACATAGGGGGACAGTATTATAGTAGTTTATTCTTGTACATAGGGGCAGTATTATATAGATATATTGTTGTACATAGGGGCAGTATTATATAGTTATATTCCTTAACATAGGGAGCAGTATTATAGTAGTTATTTCCTTGTACATAGGGGGCAGTATTAAGTAGTTATACTATTGTACATAGGGGGCAGTATTATAGTAGTTATATTCTTGTAATAGGGGGCAGTATTATATGTAGTTATTATTCCTGTAGATAGGGGCGCAGTATTATAATAGTTCATTAGCTTGTACAGAGGGGCAGATTTAGTAGTTATTTCTTTTGTACATAGAGGGCGGTATTATATTAGTTATTATCTAGTACATAGGAGCAGTATTATAAAAGTTACATTCTTGTACATAGGGAGCAGTATTATAGTAGTTATATTCCTGTACATAGGCGGCAGTATTATAGTGATTATTCTTGTACATAGGGGCGAGCATATTATAGTAGTTATATTCTTGTACATAGGGGGCAGTATTATAGTATTATATTCCTGTTACATAGGGGCAGTATTATAGTAGTATTATTCTTGTACATAGGGGGCAGTCGTATTATAGTAGTTATAACCTGTACTAGGGGGCAGTATTATGTAGTTATATTCCTGTACATAGGGGGCAGTATTATAGTAGTTATATTCCTGTACATAGTGGGCATACTTATAGTAGTTATATTCCTGTACATAGGGGGGAGCGTATAGTATTATAGTAGTTATATCTATGTACATAGGGGGCAGTATTATAGTAGTTTTATCTTGTACATAGGGGCAGTATTATAGTAGTTATATTCTGTACATGGGGGGCAGTATTATAGTAGTTATATCTTGTTACATAGGGGGCAGTATTATAGTAGTTTATATTCCTGTACATAGGAAAGTATTATAGTAGATCTATTCTTGTACATAGGGGGCTGATTTTAGAAAACCCTTAACACTACATATTAAATCCTCTGACTGTGCTTGTTCCATGGAGTCAAATAAAATCTCCATGTAAATCTGTATTATACTTACCAAGTAGGACATCACAGGGATGACAGTCCCATGATTCCGTCTTCTCCAGTTTGGCGCAATCCAACAAAGCTAGCATCAAGAAGAGAGAAATATCCACTGCAGACGCATCTTCCTGGCGCTGTGAATCTGAAAACACAATAATCACTTTAAAACAGGATCTAGAATGATAGAATTTGCGGTGTAAAGCTGAATTCACTGGATTTGAGATGTGATATTGATGTCTCACCTAGGATCTAATCAAGTCTGTAAGAACTAGGGACCAGCAATACACATGGGGATCATTCTGAGGAACCACTGATCATCCTTGCACTTTGAGTTTATGTAACCAATGCCCTTTGTTGATCGTCAATTTCCACTGAATTCAACAGGACTGTATTCCCAGCAAATGTGAATGTATTCAGCAACAGGAGAATTGATTCCAAACATCCAGCTGCCCCACAAATGACTGATCCCATCCTCAACCAGACTATTTAGTCTATTGAGATTACACGAGTAGATAGCATGATCTGAGCCTACAGCCACAGAAGGTCTGAATTACTTCTCTAATATGTCTGACAACCTCCCTGCTGAGTTCCTTCAAAAACTACAGAAGAAACAAAATTAAAAAAATTGGTGCATTTTGAAGTCAAAATATTGATCAGATTTTAGCATGAATTGACTTTTCATTGTATTACATGTTAATAATTGTATTTATCTGGTTAGTATTTTACATATAGATTTGTGTAAGTGTCTATATATTTTATGATATGATATGTGGTCCGCATTCCTATTTACATCTCTCCATGGAGACTCTAGTTAACCTCTCATAGTCAGCTGAGGCCTCCATCACTGATATCAACACATCATTAGAAAATTCCAACACCTTGCATAGTAGATCTCACGCTAGATTTGTACCGCCAGAAAGCGCTATACATGCAAACTCTAGGGTGATCGTCCATCTATGGTTGTAAGTCCGACAGTCCATTACACAAAGGGCTCATTCACTAAGGCTCCGCGGTCGTCACTTTCGTCGGGTTTTCCCGATTTTTCCGTTTTGCCGCCAAATTCCACCGGGATTTGGCGCAAGCGACGGATTTTGGCGCAATCACGCCGGCTTTCACACGACAGAATGGGGGGTGGCCTTCGGACAACCCGACGGATTCGGAAAAACTGAAGAATTAATAAAAAAACTAAATGTGTCGCAATATCAAGCCACTCACATGTACTGGAAGAAGTAGGTGAACTACGGTGGACTTCGCGAAGCAGCGACACCTACTGGATATCGGGCGCATGACCTTAGTGAATCCCGGCAGAACCCGAATCCACGTCAACACGCGCCGCGGGATCGCGACAGGACCGGGTAAGTAAATGAGCCCCAAAGTCTCAGCTTTCACTTAACAAATTGGACCAGTAGATGGAAAAGTTCATGTTGAAAGTTAGATTTGATGCTTGTATTCACTTTCCTCTTGAGCTGTGCCCTGATATTATCTGATAACAGCTCACTATGAATAGTATTAATTGGGTATCCCAACAGCAGAGATTAACTAGGAACGCATAATATATCAGAATAGTGAGGTAGCTCTGGATTACAATAAAGAGGGTAACTTAAGTACAGTACAACAATCAGTGGACTTACAGTACAAGTGCTTTTATATATACCAAACGTTACATTTCCTGCCTTATTTTCTCGTGTACATGCTTTACATGTTTGCTTAGTGTTACAGGAGTGCAGGAATATTGTGCAGAAATGACCCAAAACGCTGGATAACTGATCGGTTTCTGTACAGCTGGAAATGTAGGTAAAAATCTTTGTTTTATCTTAGAATTACACATCGTAGCCCAGGGTGATTTATGGTGTGTGGTAGACGTAGAAACGTGAAACATGTCATATAGTTAGTATAGAACTTGTCTACATTTCATCTATCTATCTCTACAGATCAAAGGTGATTATAACCTAGAGGCAGACCCCCCCAGGATATGGGCCTGGTACTGGTTGGTCAGTTCTCTGTCAGTGACTAAATCTTTATAAGGACCCCCCTTTCCCCTCGAAGAAACCACATTGTCAATGGCTCTTCTCTGGCTCATAGTAAGAGATTTCCATTGTGGAAAGTCCCAGCGCTGACAACCTGACAACACATAAGCACAATAAACATGGATGCATGGATAGTCTCTGTCTATAGATCTTGCAGTTGTTTAATTGTAATCTGTAGCCATGGAAACACATTATGCGATGCAAGAGCTACATCACATTACAGTAAGCGAGAAGAGAATGATTGCTAAAGTCTCCATTCCTTTCCTTGCTATAAGTTCCTAGTCATGCAGCTCAGAACAAAGGGTGAAATGCATTAAATAAACTGTGACAACTTTAGAGGTTTGGACAATGTGAGTGAGGGAGCGCGGCTATATGTGTGTTGTGCGTCACAGCTCGCATTCCCAACCTGACCTCATCACTTACACAACATTCTACTGGAACCATGACAAACCCCAATATACATCGATGGAAATCCAGTAGACTGTACGGGCGTGCTGCACTATAAGAGCAGCTCTGCTCTAGATGGTGGAATTACTACAGGGAACATCTCTTATATGTGCTGCGATTCCTCCGCACTTACACCTTACAAATCGGGTGGCCAAATGCTTGATAGTATCTATAGAATTTACAGAAGCAGCTTACTGTATAGATGGGTACACCGAACCAATCGAACTGTATAGATATGGTAACAGAACAAGGCCTACTGTATGGATAACGGTAACAGAACCACGCTTACTCTATAGATATGGTAACAAAACCAGTCTACTGTATGGATATGGTAACAGAACCAAGCTTACTATATAGATATGGTAACAAAAACCAAGTCTACTGTTTGGATATTGGTAACAGAACCAAGCTTACTCTATAGATATGGTAACAAAACAAGTCTACTGTAGATATTGGTAACAGAACCAAGCTTACTATATAGATATGGTAACAGAACCAAGCTTACTATATAGATATGGTAACAGAAACCAAGCTTTACTGTATAGATATGGTAACAGAACCAAGCTTACTATATAGATATGTAACAGAACCAAGCTTACTGTATATATATGTAACAGACCAAGCTTATGTATACATATGGTAACAGAACCGGATTAGAGTAAAGATATGGTAACAGAACCAAGCTTACGGTACAGATATGGTAAAAGAATCAAGCTTACTGTATAGTAATGGTAACAGAACCAAGATTATAGTAAAGATATGGTAACAGAACCAAGCTTACTGTATAGATATGGTAACAGACCAAGCTTACTATATAGATATGGTACAGAACAAGCTTACGGTATATTATGGTAACAGAACCAAGCTTACTGTATAGATATGGTAACAGAAACGAGATTAGAGTAAAGAAATGGTAACAGAACCAAGCTTACTGTACAATATGGTAAAATATCAAGCTTACTGTATAAATATGGTAACAGAACCAAGCTTACTGTGTAGATATGGTAACGCGAACCAAGATTGAGTAAAGAATATGGTAAGAGAAGCTATGTTACTGTTTAGATACCAATTTCAGGACCAATATTATTCCAAAATAATAATAATAGTAATAATTCCTTTATATAGCGCACACAGATATTGCAGTGCTGCAAAAGCTTACTGTATAGATATGGTAAAAGAACCAATCTGTCTTTAAAGTTATGGTAACAGAACTAAGCTTACTATAAAAGATATGCTAACAGAACCAAACTTACTGTAATAGATAGAATTACAGAAAGAGTAGCCGAGAAAGACAGAATATTGTGGAGTCGCCATCATCTTCATTGCTATAAGTCACGCAGTTTAGATACAAAGGGTGAAAAACACTAAATAACTGTGCCAACTTTAAAGGTTTGGACAAAGAGAGTGAGGGAGAAAGCGTGGCTCATGGTGTTGGTATAGGTACTGTATGGTAAAAGAAACTAATTTTACTGTATAGAATAGTGTATTGAACCAAGCTGAAACAGTTATTGAACAATACCACCACAATCCATGATAAGGAGTGCGCTGTTTTTGGAAGAACAGCAGCCATGTTTCTCAATTCTTGATAAATCGGTCGCTTCATATTGATACAGAAGTTGCCATGAGAAAAAACACTAGAAACCTTAGACAAGGGCACATCTTTGAGGAGGTGGAGTGTGAATGGATTCCAACACCCGGATTTCAAAGGCATTGTCTGTGTGTATTGTCCTACAGTACACAAAACTGAAAACGCATAAAACGATAACACACAGAAAACAAGCAAAAGAGTGTCAGGAAATACCCAGACCGGGGCGGCGGGACTGGCCCTGAGTCATGGCTTGAATAGAGCTGAGGTGTCATCCCTGACATGAATCCTTCATTATTCTTCCCATTTAATAGATAGTAACTAATAAGTTATAAATAATACGACCATCAGCGCAAACCATGGAGCAGGAGTCTGAAACCTTCTAATACACAACAGGTATTCAGCTCCGTTATACTTGCAAATGCTTTGCTTTCTGTCAGTGAATAAGAACAGTCTTGTTCCCATTCAGAGATTGAGGCAAGCTCCCTCCTGTGGCCCTCTCAGCGATGGCCATTGAAATCTATCAGGGCGGATGCAGCAGTACTGCATCCCCTGCCTCTGCTGAGCGGTGACACCTGCGTTCTGCATAAACAGCCTGGCACATCATGTATAAGGAAAAGCACAATTGTGTCACATATATTATTTTTATGTTATTTGAGCACAGTATAGCGGTATGATGTGACACTGTCTGGATGTATTATTTAGGAAGCATTTGGGGGTGTAACGTGAACACTGATGTTGGTGTTATTTACCCTGCGATTGAAGAGAAGTCTAATCACTATCTGCTGGTTTATCTGCTTGCTCTATGGGTAGTATATTGCTTGACACCGTTATAGGTGGTGTATATTCAAGTACTTTATGGTGGTATTATTCTGTTTATTAATCAGACCAATATTTTAATTGTAGTTATTTAACTATTGTATGGGGGAATTATCCCTACTGTATTTTAGTATTATTTACCACCGTATAGTGGTATTATTTAACTACTCCCTAGTAGTAATTTTTATTTACAGTCTAGTTGTGTTATTGTATCAATATTTATAGTAATATCTGACTACTGTATAGTATAAGTTGATATTTTTTTAGGATTATTTTACACTGTATAGGTTGCATTATTTGAGTACTGGATGATGGTGTTACACAACCACTGTGTTGGGCATTGTGGTCTGAAATTTTTGGATACACTAGAGATGAGCGAGTATACTGTCGAGCTTGATGCTCGTTCGAATATAGCATACTCGAAACGGCTCGTTGCTCGGACGAGTATTTCCCTGCTCGAGATCGAGCATTTACTTAAGAAAAAACAGTGAAGAACAGTGAAGAACACAGTGAAAACAGTGAACAAGTGAACTCAGGATCATTTAAGTGAAAACACAGTGAAGAACACATTGACATGTTTCCGTACATCTGCTAAACTTATCCGAAACACGCATGCAGAACGGTGTCTTAACAATACTATGTGAAGAACAGTAGTGTGAAGAATACAATGCAGATGTATGGAAACATCTCCAATGTGTTTGTTCTTCACTGTGTCTTTCAATGTGTTCTTCCGAGGAAACATCTGCAAACATTGAAAGTGTTCTTCACTGTTCTTTCATGAAAATGCTCGAGTCTCCCATTGACTTCAATGAGCTCGTTATTCGAGACGAGCACTCGAGCATGGGAAAAGTTTGTCTCAAATACGAGTACCCGAGCATTTTAGTGCTCACTCATCTTTAATACTACATGTTGGTATTATTTTGGACCACTGTTATCTTAGCACACTACAGAACAAGTATTATTTAAGATTTATAAGGTGGTAATTATTTTAGAACTGTAAGTGGTATTATATGCAGTTTCTCTATGGCAGGATTTAGCCATTGTTTGGTACTGCTTGGACAAGGTAACACATAGTTTATACACTGATCGTCAACCTATGCCAGTCCTTTTTCACCGATACTTATAGCTGTTATAATGTATCAGTAAAGCAAAAATAAAACAACATATCTAATCTGGTATACACAAGGAAAAGGTTTTAGCTGTGCCCCTCTTTTCTACAAACTCCCTGTAGCTGATTTCTGCAATCATGGGTTAGATTCAGACTACACAGGGTTTGTTTGTGTCGTAACCATGGAGACACATAGATGTATAGGAAGCATTAGTAACAATATTATGTATATAATTGAGCTATCTTTTGAGTAGTGATAGCCCTATGTAACCGACCTCGGGCCCCATGTGACTCACTAAGAATAAGTTTTGCAATCTACGTTAAACATGGTATACGTCCTTATGGTTATCTGAAGTCTTATGAGGTATGTCAGGGTCAATGAGGTCAAAACATACATTTCTTTCTTTTAACCATTGTGGAAAGGGAATGCAAAGTACTGAGCAAACATGTGATTAGAACAATCCTGCCCCTAATGAGTGCCTATGGCTGAGGCAAGAGTTCACTGTACTGTGTCCAAGACATGAAAGGGACCGAAAAGTAGATGAACAAAAAATGTGATTCCTCTGTAGGAGATAACACTGACCCATCATTACATCACTACTGACAATTAGATGATGCACAGCTATACTCTCCACCTCCCTGTACATGACCTCTATATAGATAACACTGACCCATCATACATCACTAATGACAAAGATAATGTACAGCTTCATCCTCCCCTTCCCTGTACAATACCTCATATAATAACACTGACCACAAATTCAGTCACTATGACAATAGCTGATGTCCACATAGCTATCTCCCGCCTCCCCCTTACATGACCCTCTATATAGATCCACCGACCCATCATTAATCAATATGACAATAGATGATGTCACACCTTATTCTCCCCCCCTCCCTGTACAATGCACCTTATATATAGATAACACTGACCCATCATTACATAACTACTGACAATAGATGATGTCCCAGCTTTATCTCCTCCCTCTCCCTTTACAATGACCTCTATATAGATAACACCTGACCATCATTACAAATCACTACTGACAATAGATGAGTCACAGCTTATCCCCCCCGTCCTATCCGTACAACGACCTCTAATAGATAACCTGGCCCATCAATTACATCACTACTGCCAATGATGAGGTGTCAAGCTATCCTCCCCCCTCCCTGTACACTTAATGTCCTCGATATAGATACAACGCCTACCATCATTACAATCACTACTGACAATAAGATGATCACAGCTATACTCCTCCCCCTCCTGTCACATGACCCATTATATAGATAACACTGACCCATCATTACAATCACTACTGACAATAGTATGGATGTCACAGCTTAGTCTCACTCCCCTCCTGTACAATACCTCTCATAGAGAATAACACTGACCTATCATACTCACTACTGACAATAGATGAGGGTCAAAGTTATCTCCATCCCCCTCCACTGTACATTGACCTCTATATAGATAACACTTAACCATCATACATCATCTGACACATAGATTGATGTCAAAGCTTTCTCCCTCCCCCTCCTGTACAATGACCGCTATAAGATAACCACTAAACCCATCATTACATCACTACTGACAATAGATGATGTCACAGCTTATCGCTCCCACCCCTCCCTGTACAATGCACCCCTCTATATAGATAACACTGACCCATCGTTACCTCATTAATGACATAGATGATTGTCACAGCTTTATCTCCTCCCCCTCCTGTCACTGACCGCTATATAGATAGCACTGAGCCATTCATTACATCACTACTGACAATAGATGATGTCACAGCTTATCTCACTCCCCCCTGTACAAGACCTCTATATAGATAACACTGGGACACTATCTTACATCCTACTGGAACATAGATGTATTGTCAAGAGTTATCTCCTCCCCTCCTGTACAATGACCTCTATATAGATAACAACTAACCATCATACATCACTACCTACAATAGAGATGATGTCACAGCCTTATCTTTCTCCTCCTCCCTGATACAATGACCTCTATATAGATAAACATGACCCATCATTATACATCATTACTGACAATAATATCCCGAAGGTCAGGGGGGGGCAGCTTATCTCCTCCCCCTCCCTGTACAATAACCTCTATATAAGATAAACACGGTGAGACCCCATCATACTCATTAACTGACAATAGTAGATGGCACAGCTTATCTCCTCCCCTCCGTACAATGGACCTCTATATAAGATAACACAGACCCATCATTACATCAACTCCGAACATTCGATGACTGTCACGATTATCTCCTCCTTCTCCCCAGTACATGACCTCTATATATGATAACACGTGCCCTCTTACCACTAACTGACATAGATGATGTCATCTGCTTATCCCATCTCCCTCCCTGTACAATGACCTCTATATAGCACACGTGACCCATTATTCACTCACTACGACATAGATGATGTCCCAGATTATCTCCTCCTCCCCTCCCTCTCAATGACCTCTATAATAACACTGACCCATCATTCATCGCTACTGACAATAAGATGTCACAGCTTATTCCTCCCCCTCCTGTACAATGGACCTCTATTATATATGCACTGACCATCATTACTCATACTGGACAATATGATGATATACAGCTTATCTCCTCCCCCCTGTTACAATGACCTCGTATAGGATATCACACTGACCTATGATATTACTGTTACCCACTCACTACATAGGGAACAGTATTATAGTAGTTATATTCTTGTACATAGGGGGCAGTATTATAGAAGTTATATTCTTGTACATAGGGAGCAGTATTATAGTAGTTATATTCTTGTACATAGGGACCATATTATAGTAGTTATAATCTTGTACATAGGGGGCAGTATTATAGTAGTTATATTCCTGTACATAGGGGGCAGTATTATAGTAGTTATATTCTTGTACATAGCGGGCAGTATTATAGTAGTTATATTCTTGTACATAGGGGGCAGTATTATAGTAGTTATATTCTTGTACATAGGTACTGTACATAGGGGGCAGTATTATAGTAGTTATATTCTTGTACATAGGGGGCAGTATTATAGTAGTTATATCCTTGTACATAGGGGGCAGTATTACAGTAGTTATATTCCTGTACATAGGGGGCAGTATTATAGTAGTTATATCCCTGTACATAGGGGGCAGTATTATAGTAGTTATATCCCTGTACATAGGGGGTCAGTATTATAGTAGTTATATTCTTGTACATAGGGGTCAGTATTATAGTAGTTATATTCTTGTACATAGGGGGCAGTATTATAGTAGTTATATTCTTGTACATAGGGAGCAGTATTATAGTAGTTATATTCTTGTACATAGGGGGCAGTACTATGGTAGTTACATTCTTGTTTATCAGAGAAGGTATTGTAGTATGTTTTTAGTGTACATATATGGCAGTATTAAGTTGTGTGCTCTTAAAATAGAAGCATTATTCCTCTATAATAGAGGCAGTACGAGTTGCATTTACTTTATCCATTGAATGCTGATGCTTATTTATTGGCATTCTTGTGACTACACACTTATAGATGCATGCATCTAATAAAGTTATTTTTATAGTGTGGTACATGAGTATTTTGTCTTTATATATATCCCTTGTTTAAAGGGAATCGAGCACCAGGTGCACAGCATAGTACCTGAAGGTATCATGCTATGCACCTGATGACCCTGACTTCAGCACTGTAAGTTCCATCAAAATGGCCTCTACTGGCGGCGGGGACCCAATGCACACAACAATACAGACACAAACCAACATCGTACAGCTGAGATGTCTCGTTCCAATAAATCACAGTGATGCAGATTGCTTGGGTTATTATGAGATATTTGTCTGACCCGACAAACCCACAAAACCCCACCAAGAGGAGAAGTGATCTTCACGTCACTCTCTATGGCTCTTATATAGAGAAATGTGAGGCCCCCAGGCTACTTTCCGGTAGAAAGCCAACCTGCTGGTAAATTTGATTAAATTAGCTAGACTTGGAAGAAAACAAAAGATTTTTTTTGGCCTGAACGAAGACGTGGAAGATAAATCAAAAGGTGGAGTTTTGTGATCCGTTATAGGAGGTACAATTAAGTATCTAATGGAAAGTTATCGTTATATTCTGTACATAGGGCCGATATAGTAGTATTCGTTATAGGGAGTAGTTATCGAGTACTGTACATAGGGGGCAGTTTATTATTAGTAGACTACATAGGCTATTTAGTGAATCTTGACATAGGGAGTATTATAGGATACTAGTATCCTTCAGCATAGTAGTTATTCTGTACATAGGGGGCAGTATTATAGTAGTTATATTCTTGTACATAGGGGGCAGTATTAGTAGTTATATCTTGTAATAGGGGGCCAGTATTATATAGTATTTATATTTTGTACATAGGGGGCAGTAGTTAGTAGTTATATAATGTACATAGGGGGGCCAGTATATAGGTAGTTATAGTTCTTGGTACATAGGGGCAAGATTATAGTAGTTATATTCCTAGCTTTTAGTGTTATCTACTAGGGGGCATATTAAGAGTATACTATGTAAGGGATTATTATATAGTTAATTCGGACATCAGGGGGCAGTATATAGTAGTTATATCTGTATAGGCTAGAAGTATATGCTGACATAGGGGGCAGTATATATGTAGTTATTTTGTACATAGGCGGGCAGTATTATAGTAGTTATATTCTTGCTACATAGGGGGCAGTATTATAGGAGTAATATCTTGTACATAGGGGCAGGATTAATAGTATATTATTGTTGATAGGGCAATATGATATGTTGACAGGGGCAGTTTATGACATAATAGGGCAGTATAGTATATACTCTGACAGGCTATGTGTTTACTTTACATAGCCCCACGTGATCTGCAGACTGCCTCCCTATTTAGCCTTCTAAATAGTGCACTCATGGGCTTCAGTACGTCTGTTTCTTCACTTCACAGCGGATCGGACACAAAAGACACTAAGTGCGCCTCGAAAACCTCTTGCACCGTCGCCAAATTGATCATCACGAAACGTTCCAGTGTCGTCAAATATCTGCTTCGCAGTGCGCCGACACGCTCTTTCCCACGAGGCCGCAGGCGGGTAGGGTATATAGTAGTTATATTCTGGACATAGGGGCAGTATTAATAGTGAGGTATATTCTTAGATAGGGGCGTATTATTAATAGTTACATTGTGATTACAATAGGGGGCAGTTTACAGTAGTCTATTCTTGTACCATAGAGGCGGTATTATATTAGTTATTATATAGTACCATCGGAGCAGTATTATAAAAGGACATTCTTGTACATAGGGAGCAGTATCATAGTGTTCTATTCCTGTACATAGGGCAGATCTATAGTAGTTATATTCTTGAATAGGGGCAGTATTATAGTAGTATATTCTTGTCATAGGGCGGCAGTATTATAGTAGTTATATTCTGTACATAGGGGGCAGTATTATAGTTAGTTATATTCTTGTACATAGGGGGCAGTATTATAGTAGTTATATTCCTGTACAAGGGGGCAGTATATAGTAGTTAATTCCTGTACATAGGGGGCAGTAGTTATAGTAGTTATATTCCTGTACCATAGGGGCAGTATTATAGTAGTATATTCCTGTACATAGGGGGCAGATCTAAGTAGTTTATTCGTGTACATGGGGCAGTTATAGTAGTTATTCTTGTACATAGGGGGCGGCAGTATTATAGTAGTTATTCCTGTACATGGGGGGCGAGTATTATAGTAGTTATTCTGTACATAGGAAAAGTATTATAGTAGATCTATTCTTGTACATAGGGGCTGTATTTTAAGAAACCCTTAACACTACAATATAATCCCTGAATCTGGCTTGTTCCATGGAGTCATTAAAATCTCCATGTAGAATCTGTATTATACTTACCAAGTAGGACATCAGGGATGGACAGTCCTGATCCGTCTTCTCAGTTGGCGCAATCCAACAAGCTAGCTCAAGCAAGATAAATATCCACTGCAGACGCATCTTCCGGGCGCTGTGAATCTGAAAACACAATAATCACTTAATAAACAGGATTAGAATGTATAGAATTTGCGTAAAGCTGAATTCACTGGAATTGAGATGTGATATTGATGTTACCTAGGATCTAATCAAGTCGTAAGAACTACGGGACCAACAATAACATGGGGATCATTCTGAGGAACCACTGATCATCACTTGCACTTTGGAGTTTAGTACCAATGCCTTGTTGCGTCAATTTCCGAATTCAACAGGACTGTATTCCAGCAAATGTAATGTATTCAGCAACAGGAGAATTTTCCAAACATCCAGCTGCCCCACAAATGACTGATCCCATCCTCAACCAGAACTATTTGAGTCTATTGAGATTACACGAGTAGATAGCATGATCTGAGCCTACAGCCACAGAAGGTCTGAACTTACTTCTCTAATATGCTGGAACAACCCTGCTGAGGTTCCTTCAAAAACACAAGAAGAAACAAGAATTAAAAAAATATGGTGCAGTTTTGAAGTCAAAATATTGATCAGATTAGCATTGATGACTTTTGGCATTGGTATAATATAATTGTATTTATCTGGTTAGTATTTTTATATATATTGTGTAAGTGTCTATATAATTTATAGATATGATATGTGTGTCCGCATTCTATTTACATCTCTCCATGGAGACTCTAGTTATACCTCTCATGTCAGCTGAGGCCTCCATCACTGATATCTAACACATCAGTAGAAAAATTCCAACACCTTGCATAGTAGATCTCACGCTATTAGTACCAGCAGAGCGCTATACATGCAAACTCTAGGGTGAGGCCATCTATGTTGTAAGTCCGACAGTCCATTACACAAAGGGGCTCATTCACTAAGGGTCCGCGGTCGCACTTTCGTCGGGTTTTCCGAATTTTTCCGTTTTGCGCCAAAGCTCCACCGGGATTTGGCGCACGCGATCGGATTTTGGCGCAATCACGCGGCTTTCACACGACAGAAATGGGGGGTGTGGCCTCGGACAACCCGACGGATTCGGAAAAAAACTGAGAGTTTAAAAAACTAAATGTGTGTCGCAAGATCAAGCACTAAATGTACTGGGAAAAGAAGGTAGGTGAATCCGTGGACTTCGGCGAAGCAGCCGGCACCTACTGGATATCGGGCGCATGACCTTAGTGAATCCCGGCAGAAACCCGAATCCACGTCAGACAACGCGCCGCGGGATCGCGACAGGACCGGGTAAGTAAATGAGCCCCAAAGTCTAGCTTTCACTTAACATAAATCGGACCAGTAGATGGAAAAAGTTCATGGTTGAAAGTTGATTTGATGTGTATTCACTTTCCTCTTGAGCGGTGCCCTGATGATATCTGATACAGCTCACTATGAAATAGTATTAATTGGGTATCCCACAGCAGACGTAAGACTAAGGAACGCATAATATATCAGAATAGTGAGTGCAGCTCTGGATTACAATAAAAGAGGTAACTTAAGTACAAGTACCCAATCAGTGGACTACAGTACAAGTGCTTTATATAGTACCAAACGTTACATTTCCTGCCTTATTTTCTCGTGTTACCTGTTACATGTTTGCTTAGTGTTACAGGAGTGGCAGGATATTGTGCAGAATGACCAAACGCTGGGATACTGATCGGTTTTGTACAGCTGGGAAATGTAGGTAAAAATCTTTTGTATCTTAGAATTACACATCGTAGCCCCAGGGTGATTTATGGGAGAAGTAGAAACGTGAAACATTCATATAGTTAGTATAGAACTTGTCTACATTTATCTATCTTCTCTACAGATCAAAGGGGATTATAACCAGAGGCAGACCCCCCCAGGAGATATGGGCCTGTACTGGTTGGTCCAGTTCTCTGTCAAGTGACTAAATCTTTATAAGGACCCCCTTTCCCCTCGAAGAACCACATGTCAATGGTCTTTCTTGGTCATAGTAAGAGATTTCCATTGTGGAAAGTCCCAGCGCTGACAACCTGACAACACATAAGCACAATGAAACATGGATGCATGGATAAGTCTCTGTCTATAGAATCTTGCAGTTGTTTAATTGTAATCTGTAGCCATGGAAACACATTATGCGATGCAAGAGCTACATACACATTACAGTAAGAGAGAGAGAGAATGAGTTGCTAAAGTCTCCATTCCTTTCCTGCTATAAGTCCTAGTCATGCGCTCAGATAACCAAGGGTGAAATGCATTAAATGAACGTGACACTTTAGAGGTTTGGACAATGTGAGTGAGGGGCGCGGCTATATGGTGTGTGCGTCACAGCTCGCATTCCCCAACCTGACCTCATCACTTACACAACATTTCTACTGGAACCAATGACAAACCCCAATATTACAATCATGGAAAATCCATGTAGACTGTACGTGCGTGCTACTAATAAGAGCAGCTCTGCTCTAGTGGTGGAATTACTACAGGGAACATCTCTTATAGTGCTGCTAATTCCTCCGCACTTACACCTTACAAATCGGTGGCCAAATGCTTGATAGTTATCTATAGAATTTACAGAAGCAGCTTACTGTATAGATATGGTACCCGAACCAATCGAACTGTATAGATATGGTAACAGAACAAAGGCCTACTGTATGGATACGGTAACAGAACCAAGCTTACTCTATAGATATGGTAACAAAACCAAGTCTACTGTATGGATATGGTAACAGAACCAAGCTTACTATATAGATATGGTAACAAAACCAAGTCTACTGTATGGATATGGTAACAGAACCAAGCTTACTCTATAGATATGGTAACAAAACCAAGTCTACTGTATGGATATGGTAACAGAACCAAGCTTACTATATAGATATGGTAACAGAACCAAGCTTACTATATAGATATGGTAACAGAACCAAGCTTACTGTATAGATATGGTAACAGAACCAAGCTTACTATATAGATATGGTAACAGAACCAAGCTTACTGTATATATATGGTAACAGAACCAAGTACGTATAGATATGGTAACAGAACCGAGATAGAGTAAAAGATCTGGTAACAGAACCAAGCTTACTGTACAGATATGGTAAAAGAATCAAGCTTACTGTATAGATATGGAACAGAACCAAGATTATAGTAAAGATATGGTAACAGAACCAAGCTTACTGTATGATATGGTAACAGAACCAAGCTACTATATAGATATGGTAACAGACCAAGCTTACTGTAATTATGGTAAACAGAACCAAGCTTCTGTATAGATATGGTAAAGAACGAGATTAGAGTAAAGGAAATGGTAACAGAACCAAGCTTACCTGTACATATATGGAAAATAATCAAGCTTACTGTATAATATGGGTAACAGAACCAAGCTTACTGTGTAGATATGGTAACAGAACCAAGATTAGAGTAAAGATATGGTAAGAGAGCTCATGTTACTGTTTAGATACAATTTCAGGACCAATATACTTCCAAAAATAATAATAATAGTAATAATTCCTTATATAGCGCACACAGATTATGCAGTGCTGCAAAAAGCTTACTGTATAGATATGGTAAAAGAACCAATTGTCTTTAAAGTTATGGTAACAGAACTAAGCTTACTATAAAGATATGCTAACAGAACCAAACTTAATGTAATAGATAGACATTACACGAAAGAGTAGCCGAGAAAGACAGAATAATTGTGGAGGTCGCCATCATCTTCATTGCTATAAGTCACGCAGTTTAGATAACAAAGGGTGAAATACACTAAATAAAACTGTGCCAACTTTAAAGGTTTGGACAATGAGAGTGAGGAAGCGTGGCTACATGGTGTTGTATAGGTACTGTATGGTAAAAAACTAATTTTACTGTATAGATATAGTTATTGAACCAAGTGAACAGTTATTGAACAATACCACCACAATCCATGATAAGGAGTGGCGCTGTTTTTGGAAGAAAGCAGCCATGGTTTCTCAATCTCTGATAAATCTGTCGCTTCATATTGATACAGAAGTTGCCATGAGAAAAACACTAGGAAACCTTAGACAAGGGCAAGATCTTTTGAGGAGGTGGAGTGTGAATGGATTCCAACACCGCGATTTCAAAGGCATGTCTGTGTGTATTGTCCACAGTACACAAAACTGAAAACGGCATAAAAACATGATAAACAACAGAAAACAAGCAAAAGAGTGTCAGGAAATACCCAGAGCGGGGGCGGTGGGACTGGCCCTGAGTCATGGCTGTAATAGAGCTGAGGATCATCCCTGACATGAATCCTCTCATTCTTCCATTAATAGATAGTAACAATTAATAAGTTAAAAATAATACGACCTCCGCGCAAACATGGAGCAGGAGGTCTGAAACCTTCAATACACACATGTATTCAGCTCCGTTTACTTGCAAATGCTTTGCTTTCTGTCAGTGAATAAGAACAGTCTTGTTCCCATTCAGAGATTGAGGCAAGCTCCCTCCTGTGCCCTCTCAGCGATGGCCATTGAAATCTATCAGGGGGCGGAGCAGCAGTATATGCATCCGCCTGCCTCTGCTGAGCGGTCACCTGCTTCTGCATAAACAGCCTGGCACTATCAGTATAAGGAAAAGCACAATTGTGTCACAATTATATCTATTTTATCTGTTATTTGAGCACAGCTAGAGCGGTATGATGTGACACTGTCTGGATGTATTATCTAGGAAGCATTTGGGGGTGTAACGGGAACACTGAATGTTGGTGTTATTTACCCTGACGATTGAAGAGAAAGTCTAATCACTATCTGCTGGTATTATCTGCTTGCTCTATGGGGTAGTATTGCTTGAACCGTAGTGTAGTATTATTCAAGTACTTTATGGTGGTATTATTCTGTTATAATCAGACCAAATATTTTAATTGTAGTTATTAACTATTGTATGGGGGAATTATTCCTCTACGTATTTTAGTATATTTACCCACTGTATAGTGGTATTATTTAACTACTCCTAGTAGTAATTTTATTTACACGTCTAGTTGTGTTATTGTATCAATATTTATAGTAATATCTGACTACTGTATAGGTGATATAGTTGATTATTTTTTATAGGATTATTTTAACACTGTATAGTTGCATTATTTGAGTACTGGATGATGGTGTTACACAACCACTGATTGGTGGCATTGTGGTCTGAAATTTTGGATAACTACTAGAGATGAGCGAGTATACTCGTCCGAGCTTGATGCTCGTTCGAATTAGCATACTCGAAACGGCTCGTTGCTCGGAACGAGTATTTCCCCTGTCGAGATCGAGCATTTTACTTAAGAAAAAACAGTGAAGACAGTGAAGAACACAGTGAAAACAGTGAACACAGTGAACCAGGATCATTTAAGGGAATAACACAGTGAAGAACACATTGCAGATGTTTCCGTACATCTGCTAACTTATCCGAAGACACGCATGGAACGGTGTTTTCACAATACTAGTGAAGAACAGTATGTGTGAAGAATACAATGCAGATGTATGGAAACATCTCCATGTGTTCTTCACGTGTTCTTTCAATGTGTTCTTCCAGGGAAACATCTGCAAACATCTGTAATGTGTTCTCACTGTTCTTTCAGTGAAAAATGCTCGAGTCTCCCATTGACTTCAATGGAGCTCGTTATTCGAGACGAGCACTCGAGCATCGGGAAAAGTTTGTCTCAAATAACGAGTACCCGAGCATTTTAGTGCTCACTCATCTTTAATAACTACAGTTGGTATTATTTGACCACTGTTATCTTAGCACTACAGAACAGTATTATTTAAGATTTATAAGGTGGATTATTTAGAACTGTATAGTGGTATTATTATGCAGTTCTCTATGGCAGGATTAGCCATTGTTTGGTAATGCTTGGACAAGGTAACAACATTAGTTTTACACTGAATCGTCCAACCTATGGCCAGTCCTTTTTCACCGATACTTATAGCTTGTTTAAATGTATCAGTAAAAGCAAAAAATAAACAACATATCTATCTGGTATACACAAGGAAAAGGTTTAGCTGTGCCCCTTCTTTTCTACAAACTCCTGTAGCTGATTTCTGCAATCATGGGTTAGATATCAGACTAACAGGGGTTTGTTGTTGTCTGTAACCATGGAGACACATAGATGTAATAGGAAGCAGTATACAATATATGTATATAATTGAGCTATCTTTTGATTAGTGATAGCCCTATGTAAACTACCTGGGCCCCATGTGATCACTAAGAATAAGGTTGCAATTTAAGTTAAACATGGTATACGTCCTTATTTGGTTATCTGAAGTCTTATGAGGTATGTCAGGGTCAATGAGGGCAACAACATCATTTCTTTTTAACCCATTGTGGAAAGGGAAATGCAAAGATACTGAAGCAAACATGTGATTAGAACAATCCTGCCCCTATGAGTGCCTATGGCTGAGGCAATGTCACTGTACTGTGTCCAAGACATGAAAGGGACCTGAAAAGTAGATGAACATAAAAATGTGATTCCTCTGTGGAGATAACACTGACCCATCATTACATCACTACTGACAATAGATGATGTCACCGCTTATCTCCTCCTCCTCCTTGTGCAATGACCTCTATATAGATAGCACTGACCCATCATTACATCACTACTGACAATAGATAATGTCACATCTTATCTCGCCCCCCTCCCTGTACAATGACCTCTATATAGATAACACTGACCCATCATTACATCATTACTGACAATAGATGATGTCACAGCTTATCTCCTCCCCTCTGTACAATGACCTCTATATAGATAACACTGACCAGTCATTACATCACTACTGTCAGTAGATGTTGTCACAGCTTATCTCCTCCTCCTCCTGTACATGACCTCTATATAGATAACACTAACCATCATTACATCACTACTGACAATAGATGATGTCACAGCTTATCTTCTCCTCCTCCCTGTACAATGACCTCTATATATAACACTGACCCTCATTAACATCATACTGACAATAGATGATGTCACAGCTTATCTCCTCCCCCTCCTGTACAATGACCTCTATATAGATAACACTGACCCATCATTACATCACTACTGACATTAGATGATGTCACAGATTATCTCCTCCTTCTCCCCGTACAATGACCTCTATATAGATAACACTGACCCATCATTACATCACTACTGACAATAGATGATGTCACTGCTTATCCCCTCTCCCTCCCTGTACAATGACCTCTATATAGATAACACTGACCCATTATTACATCACTACTGACAATAGATGATGTCACAGATTATCTCCTCCTCCTCCCCGTACAATGACCTCTATATAGATAACACTGACCCATCATTACATCGCTACTGACAATAGATGATGTCACAGCTTATCTCCTCCCCCTCCCTGTACAATGACCTCTATATAGATAGCACTGACCCATCATTACATCACTACTGACAATAGATGATGTCACAGCTTATCTCCTCCCCCCTGTACAATGACCTCTATATAGATAACACTGACCTATCATTACATCACTACTGAGAATAGATGATGTCACAGCTTATCTCCTCCTCCTCCCTGTACAATGACCTCTATATAGATAACACTGACCCATCATTACATCCCTACTGACAATATATGATGTCACAGCTTATCTCCTCCTCCTCCCTGTACAATGACCACTATATAGATAACACTGACCCATCATTACATCCCTACTGACAATATATGATGTCACAGCTTATCTCCTCCTCCTCCCTGTACAATGACCACTATATAGATAACACTGACCCATCATTACATCACTACTGACAATAGATGATGTCACAGCTTATCTCCTCCCCCTCCCTGTACAATGACCTCTATATAGATGACACTGACCCATCATTACATCACTACTGACAATAGATGATGTCACAGCTTATCTCCTCCCCCTCCACCGAGGCAGGATTTATGATCAACAAAACTCCCATAGATCATAGATGGCAGCTCACATCATCATGGACAGAAAATCTACAGTGGAATCAGGAAAAGAGATTAGATACATAACTTCCTGGGTTGAGATTGAGAAGCTAAAGAGAGACATGTTGGTTAGAGGTAGAAGGTGTGACGACCGGACAGAAAAGGTGCTGATACTCCCGTTGTAGTAATCCTGTGTTTACAGCCTGGCAATCTGTGTATACAGCCGCATCTATTCATGTGTATACAGCCTGGCCACTCTCTTACATGTGTATACAGCCTGGTACTCCTGTGATACAGCCTGGACACTCTGGATCAGCCCCGGCACTCCTCTACATGTGTATACAGCCTTGAACTCCTCTTACATGTGTATTACAGCCTTGGTACTCCTGTGATCAGCCGGCACTCACCTGTGTATAAGCCCGGCACTCCTCTTACATGTGTATACCGCCTGGCACTCCTCTACATTGTATACAGCTGGCCTCCCTTAACATGTGTATAAGCCGGCACTCCCGTGTAACACCGGACTACTGTGATACGCCCGGCACTCCTTCGTACAAGTGATACAGCTGGCACTCTTTACATGTGTATACAGCATGGTTACTCCTGTGTATTACAGCCCGGCACTCTGTGTATACAGCCGGCACTCTCTACATGTGTATACCAGCGGCACTCCTATAAATGTGTAACGCCCGGAACTCAGGTGTTACAGCCGACACTCCTCGTACATGTGTATAAAGCCGTCACCTCACTGGGTATACAGCCTGCACTCCTGTGTATACAGCCGGCAATCATCGTTACCTGCACTGTGTGATAGCAGCGCTGTGTAGCCTGCCCTTAGTGATATCAGCCTGGCACTCCTTGTACGCCCGGCACTAGCTGATGTTACAGCCATCAGGGCACTCGATGTGTAGTGGCAGCCCGGCGTCAGCCCGCCTCCTTACATGTGTATACAGACCCTGGCAACCACCGTGTACTCTGCTGTAACAGGCTCTGGTATACAGCCAGGACGCTGTAATGCTGCACTCCTCTACATGTGTATCAGAGGCCTGGCACTCTGGTAAACAGCCTGGCACTCCTGTGTACTACAGCCGGCCTGGTGTTACACCGCGCCCATTCTATACAGTGGATACAGCCTGGACCTCTCACTGTGGAATACAGCTGGCAACTCATTGTGTATACACGCCCGGCACATCATGGGTATACAGCCGGCCACCGATGTTATACCGCCCTGGCACTCCATGCGGCTGTTACAGCCGCACCTGATACCGGTGCACTCCTCTTACATGTGTATACAGCCCCGGCACTCCGTTTACTCCCCCCGCCTTGTATACCCAGCCCTGGCACTCCTGTGTAACAGACCCGGCACTACTCTTAAGGTGTATACAGCCTGGCACTCCTGTGTATACAGCGGGCACTCCGTGTAATATAAGCCCTCTTCATGTGACATACTCCCCTATCGAATCTGGCTATACACGGATTGGTATCAACAGCGCGCCACTCCTCTTACATGATGCTATACAGCCTGGCAACTCCTGCTTACCCTCACTGTATATACAGCAGCCGGCCATTCCTGAATGTATATAAGCCTGCCACTCCTGCTATACGCTGCCTCCATCAAGTGTATAAGCCCGGACACTCCTACAGTATACAGTGTGCACTGTGTATACGCCTCGGCACTCCTCTTACATGATGATAAGCTCGGCACTCCTCTTACATGCTATAAGCCTGGCACTCCTGTGTAGTTACAGCCCGGCACCTCTCTTACATGTGTATAACGCCCGGGCACTCTAAGCCGCCTTGGATACAGCTCCTGGTGCACTCCTCTTACAGGTGTAAACGGCACACGGTATCGCCGAGCACTTCCCTTCTACATGTGGTATACAGCCCGGCACTCTCATACTCTCTGAAGGGCTCCTGGTTTGTTACCAGACCTCTATGCTGTAGCTTCACATGCTGGTACACTGTCTCCCCTTCTCTGCTCCCAGCACACAGGGGGGGGGGGAAGTGCTCCTGCATAGTATTTACTATTCTGCCATATTTCAGACTTTGTCAATCGTATGGAAGTATTTCTCCATCAAAAAAAAACATAAATTCCTCGCAGGTCGCCATGTGATTGAACATGAATTGACGTTATTTATTAATGTATCAGCCCAAAGGACAACATGAATTTGGGGTCTAAATCTGATGTATTCCTGGTTGGTTTAGTTCGTGCTCTCCCCTCTTACATTTTACAATCATGCTGTGTTTTTTGCGGTGCTATTATGGGTCAGTGGTCTCGGTGAAAAGACGGGCAGGGGGAAAGACTGTGCATGGGGCCAAACTTCAGTGTGGGAGTTGCATTGTGAACACACTCATACAAACTTCTGACTGCAAACTGCCCTGTGTGTACTTGTCCGCGACTACAGCCTGTGTGACTATCCCTGATAATGCAAGTCCTATCTCAGAGACTTATCTAGATCACCAATAATTTCTTATGAAGGTGCTGTGAATCACATTACCAGAATTTAGAATTACTCCACGGCAGAAATTGCTGAAATACATCAAAGAGGTGCCTGGGACACACAGGGGTATACAGTTGAATTATTCTATTACCTGAGTGAGCAAACATTTTTTTTCCAATGTAAAGATTCATCTTTATCTGTCATAACACTGGCTTCCTAGTACAGAATATAACTACTATAACTGCCCCCTATGTACAGAATATAACTACTATAATACTGCCCCTATGTACAAGAATATATCTATAATACTGCCCCCATATGTACGCAATATACTTAAATACTGCCCCTAGTCAGAATTACCCATAATATCCCCCTATGTACAAGAATATAACTACTATAATACTGCCCCTATGTACAGGAAATAAACAGTACAATATAATACTATATACTGCCCCCTATGTACAAGAATTAACTATCTAATACTGCCCTAGTACAAGAATATAACTCTATATAACTGCCCCTATGTACAAGAATATAACTACTATAATATGCCCCATGTACAGAATATAACTACTATATATGCCCCTATGTACAAGAATATAACTACATAATACTGCCCCTATGTACAGGTAAAAAATATACTACTATAATACTGCCCCCTATGTACAGAATATAACTAACTATAATAATGCCCCCTATGTACAGAATATAACTACTATAATATGCCCCTATGTACAAGAATATAACTAATATATTACTGCCCCCGTGTACAAGAATTAAATACTATACAGACCCCCTATGTACAGGAATATAACTACTATAATACTGCCCCTATGTTACAGATAATGTAACTACATAATACTGCCCTCATGTACAAGAATGAACTACTATAATATGACCCATTCAAGACTATAATTACTATAATATGCCCTAATGTACAGAAGAATTATACTACTATAATACTGCCCTATGTCAAGAATATAACTACTATAATACTGCCCCTATGTACAAGAATATAACTATATAATACTGCCCCCTAGTACAAAGAATATAACCTACTATATACTGCCCCTATGTACGAATATAACTACTATAATACTGCCCCAGTAGACAAGAATATAACTCTATAATACTTGCCTCTATGTACAAGATATAATACTATATACTGCCCCTATGACAAGAATATACTACTATACATGCCCCTATGTACAGAAATATAACTACTATAATACTGCCTCTAATGTACAAGAAAAATACTATAATAACTGCCCCCTTGTACAAGAAGTAACTACTATAATATGCCCCTATGTACAAGAATATAAATACTATCATACGCCCTAGTACAAGAATATAACACTATAATACCGCCCTCATGTACAAGAATATAATTAATATAATAGCTGCCCTATGTACAGAAGATAACTACTATAATAGCTGCCTCCTATGTACAGAATATAACTACTATAATTACTGCCCCCTTGTACAAGAAATGTAACTACTATCAATACTGCCTCTATGTACAAGAATATAACTACTTAATACTGCCCCCCATGTACAAAAATGAAACTTCAATACTGCCCTCTATGTACAGAATATAACCCTACATAATACTGCCCCCTTGTACAAGAATATAACTACTATAATACTGCCACCTATGTACAAGAATATACTACTATAATACTGCCCCTTGTACAGAATATTACTATAATACTGCCCCGATGTACAGGAATATAACTACTATAATACCGCTCCCTATTGTACAAGAATATAACTACTATATACTGCCCCTATGTACAAGAATATAACTACTATAATACGCACCCTATGTACAAGAATATAACTACTATAATACTGCCCCTATGTACGAAGAATTAAACTACTATAAGTCTGCCCCCTATGTACAAAGAATATAACTACTATAATACGACCCCTTGTAAAAAAATAACTACTATAATAGACCCCTATGTACAAGAATATAACTATATATACCAGAACATGGACAGGGACATTGTAAGAACATTTGATACTCTTTTACAAACACTGGAACTAGGTGCAGCTTCAGTCACTTTGTTATAGTTGCTATTACCCAGACATATTGTCAGTTATTCCTACAGGCTATCCGGTCCGTTTGGTACATAATAGGACTTGGATTTGTAAACTTCAATTGAATGTACGTAGTTTCAACAGAATTCATTGACGATTCCCGAGCATTTGTTTTTATTCTTTGCCAGTGAACAACCTAGGAGTTAAGACTTTTTTTGCGATATAGACCAGATATCATGTTAAAGCTGTATGTTCGCAGTCCTGTTACAATTTGTGCCTGTTATATAGCATTGGGGTGTTTTTAAAATATCCAGTGCTGCACCATGATAGTCGTAGGGTACTCTTACCGTTGTCTGTAGTGGGGTTATAGGAGCCGGATTCGCGTCCTTGCTATTTGCTGGAATTGATTCACTCCCAACTTATTAGTTGACAAATCGTTGAGCTTGTTCTCTTATGTGTACCAAATGAGCTTTTCTTAGATTGTTAAGACAGTGCAGTGTTTGTGTGACCAGTCGTGATTACAAGTGGTGCTTTAATAATGTCGGTGGTTGCTGTGGAGAAGTCTTCCTTGATTCCCTTTGAACGCCACTTCGATTCAAGTGATAACCAGGGTGCCAGTGTGGTGCGGCCCAGAGCTAGATGTGTCACGGGGGCTTGGTCCAGTCGGATATCTGTAGCATCAGCAGCCCCACAGCAATGTCTGTCAGTTTGATTGGTGTCATGGAGAGACTGACTCAGACACCACCCTCCACGTCCCAGTCATACGCAGTGGTCCAACTTCACCTCCAATCCCCGAGTATCTCATAGTAGTGTCTACATTCTCTGCCCCATCATCACAGATCAGTCTGAACGCAGTCCCCACTCCACTGTCCCTAACTCTGACAGCAGTGCCTCCACCTCACGTCCCAGTATCGACAGCAGTGCCTCCACCTCCTCTGTCATCAGTGCATCACAGCAGTTGCTCCACCTTCACTGTCCGTAATCACAGAGCAGCGCCTCACTCCACTGTCCTATGTCATCACAGCAGCGCCTCCACCTCCACTGTCCTAAGTCATCACAGCAGCCTCCACCTCCAGTCAGACCTAAGTAATCACATAGCAGCCGTCCACCTCCACTGTCCTAAGTCATCAGCAGCACCTCCACCTCCACTGTCCCCTAATCATCACAGCAAGCGCCTCCACCTCCACTGTCCTAAGTATGACAGCAGGCCTCCACCTCCCACTGTCCAAGTCACATCAGCAGTGCTCCACCTCCATGTCCTAATCACCACAGCACGCCCCCACCTCCACTGCTCCAAGTCATCACAGAGCTCCTCCACCTCCAACTGCCTAAGTCATCACAGCAGCATGAACCTCCACCCTAATTCCCACTGCCTCCCAGCTCCATGTACAGTCAAGCACAGGCCTCACCTATCCACTTCACCTAGTAATCCAAGCAGGCCCACCTCCACGCCTAAGTCTTCAAAGCAGGCCTCCACTCCACGTCCTAAGTCTCAGCAGCATCCTCCCCTCCACTGTCCCAATCATCACAAGCAGTGCTCCACGTCCACGCCCCAACTCAATAGTGTCACCTAATGCCTCACACACGCAGTGCCCTCCACCTCCACGTTCCCAAGTCCTCATCAGGCCTCCACCTCACTCCCTCACCAGCAGTACTTCACCTCCAATCCAGTCACGCTTGCCTTCCACCCCACTTCCTAAGTCATTACAGAGCAGTCCTCCACTTCACGCTCCAATATACAGTATCACAGTGCAACTCGCAATCTCACCAGCACGTCTACTTCCCACTGCCTCCACTCTGACCTAGTACCAGCACGTTCCTCCACCTCCAATGCCTAAGCTCATACGCAGTGCCTCCACCTCCCCTGTTCCAAGTAATCACAGCAGTGCCTCCCCTCCACGTCCCACCATCACAGCAGACGCTCCACTTCCACGCCCAAGTTGTCATCAGCAGTGCCTCCACCTCCAACGTCCCTGAGTACATCACCAGCAGTGCCTCACCATCCATTGTCCCAATCCATTACCAGTTGCCTCCACCTCTACTTCCACCAGTCACCACAGCTGTCCTCCCCCTCCAATGCCCTAAGTATCAAGCAGTGCCTCACTCCAATGTACTCCACTGTCCCAAGTCATCACAGCAGGGCCTCCACCTCCACTGTCCCAAGTCATCACAGCAGTGCCTCCACCTCCACTGTCCTATGTCATCACAGCAGTGCCTCCACCTCCACTGTCCCAAGTCATCACAGCAGTGCCTCCACATCCACTGTCCTAAGTCATCACAGTAGTGCCTCCTCCTCCACTGTCCCAAGTCATCACAGCAGCGCCTCCACCTCCACTGTCCTATGTCCTCACAGCAGTGCCTCCACCTCCACTGTCCCAAGTCATGACAGCAGTGCCTCCACCTCCACTGTCCCAAGTCATCACAGCAGTGCCTCCACATCCACTGTCCCAAGTCATCACAGCAGTGCCTCCACCTCCACTGTCCCAAGTCATCACAGCAGTGCCTCCACCTCCACTGTCCTAAGTCATCACAGCAGTGCCTCCACCTCCACTGTCCTAAGTCATCACAGCAGTGCCTCCACCTCTACTTCCACCAGTCACCACGCAGCCCTGCCATTACCTCAAAAATAGTTTTGTTAAGGTTTGCAGAATTGAATGTGCCTTAGTTCTGCAGAGGGCTGCTATGTCCCCTTCATCCATGTCTTTAAGATGCAGATACAAAAGAATATAGTAACAAAGTTATCAATCAATCAAAGAATTATTTGTACCCAAATTGGTGCAATTAAAGAATACAGCTTGTCTCACCAAAAACAAGCCTCCACACTGAAATCTAGTGAAAACAAATATAATGTAATAAAGCAGCCTGTATAATAAGCTTGATACGGGCAATGACACTCATTTTCTACTTTTGGGGATCTGGTATTGGAGATACGTACACTTGGAGAAGTATACGCTGCTCAGACTACGCGGTCTGATGTTTTTGTGGGTGTAGATTAGTTTTCCCATCAGGTCTCTGAAACCTCTTTTCTATGATGAGGTGCTCTACCGGATGATTGAACAGTAATCGGCAATAAGAAACTTAAGAGCCATAGTCCAAAGAACATGGTACTCATGAGCTGCTGGAGAGAAATGGAAGGTATCTCAAGAATCAGCAGCTCAAAAATACCCAAAGTCAGGTGAAAAGCTCACGGCACCACAAAGATTCTTTTATTGGTTCCCGCTGTTATCTATTTTCACATCTTGTTAAGCCAGTTTCCAGATTACTAAAAATCCCCCACAATCCACAATCGGCACATTGCTTCCTGGAAATGATTAAAAGGACTTCTACCATCAGATTTATGGATTATAGACTTCATAGAAACATAAAAATTTTTAAAAATTGTGAATTTTTTGAAAAATTCTCCATTTTCAAAAATTCTAAATTATCTTGTTTTCAGACAAATACTTTAACCACCCAAGTTAGTTACTAAATAACATTTCCCATATGTCTGCTTTATGTTTTCCATCATTTTAAAAATGTCTGGATAATTTATTTTGAAGGCGCAAGACTTACAGATCGAACATCAGTTTTCTATATTTTCAAAGACGTTTCAGAATTAAAGGACATCTACCATAAGGATGAAGGGTTGTAAACCAAGCGCCCCCTCTGATAGGATCCACTCTTCTTTTGGCTTCTTAATCCCTGGTTTTTGAACAAAAATTATTTTTAAATATTGCAAATGAGCCACAGGGGCTCCAGGCTCCATAGGTTTTAATAGAGCCTAGAGCTCCTTAGGCTCATTTGCATAATTTTATTCTTAAAAACAATGGCATAAGGAGTTTAAAGAAGAGCAGATCCTGCCAGAGGTGGCGAACACCAGTTTGTCATGGTGCTTGGTTTATAATCCTTCATCCTGGGAGTATATTTCCTTTAACTATTTTGGAGATCATAATAATAATAATACTTATAAAAATTCTTTATTTATATAGCGCACACAGATTATGCAGCACTGCACAGAGTTTGCCAAATCAATCCCTTTCCCAAATGCGGCTCACAATCTAATCATCTAATATGGAAGGAAACCAGAGGACCCAGAGGAGAGCCACGCAAACACGGAGAGAAGATACAAACTCTTTGCAGATGTTAACCCTGGGACTTGAACCCAGGAGCCCAGCGCTGCAAGGCTGTTATGCCAACCACTGAGCCACCGTGTCGACCCATATCATTATAGTTTTTAATGACATTTAAATAAGTAATATTAGAGACCCCTGTATAGCATTCCATTTTCAATTCTGCACCTCTCAAACTATCAGAAACAGCTTTTAGGAAGATTGTTAACCCTTTGAGATCTTCCTAGTAATTAAGACAAATTGAAGCTGAAATTTAGAAAAGGTTCCATTTTGTCGGTAATACGTTCATTTAGCCCTAGAATTTACACATTCATCAAAGATAAAAAGAGAAAACCCATCTTTAAATTTGTTATGCAATTTCTTCCAAGAACGAAGACTCCCCATATATGGACGTTACTTGTTGTAGGGGCGCACAGCGAGGCGAAGGAGGGAAGGAGGGACCTGCAGCTGCCAGTTTTATCCTATAGAACTTTGTGGTCTTTAGATGGTTCATGGGCGCACTTTTGTGAGCTACAAAATCTTTGTTTTTCAGTTGATGTTGCCATGTGAGGGCTTACTTTTTGTGGGATTAGATGCATTTTTCACTATTTTGCTAAAAATGTATTAGCTATTTGAGGAGGTTGTAGAAAAAACATCAATTCTGTAATTGATTTGTGTCTCTTTTTTTTCTAAGCACATGATATTTTTATTCTATGGGTCAGTACTATTGCGATTATACCAAATTTCGATATTTTTGTTTACGTTTTACAAAATTTGTAGAATAAAATACATTTTTGGTCTATGGAGCTGACTGAGAGCTTGATTTTTTTAGATAGATAGATAAATGTGGATAAATGGATATTGTAGACTGGGTTCGGCTGTGAAGGTGCACAGTCAGCAGTATTTCTATGATGTAGTTATGTGGGTGGGGGGGTCACATAGTGATGGTGACAGTGATGTTTTCGTGGAGAGTGCCCTTACCCCCCCTCCCCAGACCTGAATGTCCAGGAACCCATCTCATTGCTTTTGTCTGGAGAAAAGACAGTAAAGGCCATGAAACTAGTTCTTCCACCTTCTATGAGGGAACCGTGTAGAGCCATTCCTAGTCTCAGCACGTCATCAGGAAGTACTGTCACTAAACTATGTAAGAGGCTTCTACTCTACACTGTACAGGAGCACCCCGCAGGGACTACAAGGAGCCCCATTCACAAACGACCCATATTACATCATTACTGACAATAGATGATGTCACAGCTTATCTCCTCCCCTCCGTACAATGACCGCTATATAGATAGCACTGGAGCCATCATTACATCACTACTGACAACAATAGATGATGTCACAGCTTATCTCCTCCCCCTGTACAATGACCTCTATAGATAACACTGACCTCTCATTACATATACTGACAATAGATGATGTCAAAGCTTATCTCCTCCCCTCTGTACAATGACCTCTATATAGATAACACACTAACCCATCATTACATCACTACTGACAATGATGATGTCACAGCTATCTTCTCCTCCTCCCTGTACAATGACCTCTATATAGATACACTGACCCATCATTACATTACTGACAAAGATGATGTCACAGCTTATCTCCTCCCCCTCCCTGTACAATGACCTCTATATAGATAACACGTGACCCATCATTACATCATTACTGACAATAGATGATGTCACAGCTTATCTCCTCCCCCTGTACAATGACCTCATATAGATAACACTGACCCATCATTACATCACTACGACATAGATGATGTCACGATTATTCCTCCTCTCCCCGTACAATGACCTCAATAGATAACACTGACCCATCATTACATCACTACTGACAATAGATGATGTCACTGCTTATCCCCTCCCTCCCTGTACAATGACCTCTATATAGATAACACTGACCATTATACTCACATACTGACAATAGATGATGTCACAGATTACTCTCCTCTCCCCGTTACAATGACTCTATATAGATAACAACGACCCATCATACATCGCTACTGACAATAGATGATGTCACAGCTTATCTCCTCCCCTCCTGTACAATGACCTCTATATAGATGCACTGACCCATCATACATCACTACGACAATAGATGATGTCACAGCTATCTCCTCCCCCTGTACAATGACCTCTTATAGATAACACTGCCATCATGTACATCACTACTGGAATAGATGATGTCAACAGCTTATCTCCTCCTCCTCCCTGTCAATGACTCTATAAGAAACACTGACCATCTACATCCCTACTGACAATAATGATGTCACAAGCTTATCTCCTCTCTCCTGTACAATGACCACTATATAGATAACACTGACCCATCATTTCTACCCTACTGACAATATATGATGTCACAGCTTATCTCCTCTCCTCCTGTACAATGACCACTTTAGATAACACTGACCCTCATTACATCACTACTGACAATAGATGATGTCACAGCTTTCTCCTCCCCTCCTGTACAATGACCTCTATATAGATGACACTGACCCATCATACATCACTACTGACAATAGATGATGTCACAAGCTTATCTTCCTCCCCCTCCTGTGACAATGACCTCTATATAGATAACCCGACCCATCATTACATCACTACTGACAATAGATGATGTCACATCTTATTCTCTCCTCTCCCTGTACAATGACCTATATAGATAACACTGACCCATCATTACCTCACTACTGACACATAGATGATGTCACAGCTTATCTCCTCCCTCTCCCTGTACAATGACCTCTATATAGATAACATGGCCTATATTACATCACTATGAGAATCGATGATGTCACAGCTTATCTCCTCCCCTCCATGTACAATGACCTCTATATAGATAACACTGACTCATCATTACATCGCTACTGACAATAGATGATGTCACAGCTTACTCCTCCTCCTCCCTTTACAATGACCTCTATATAGATATCAATGACCCTTCATTAAATCACTACACAATAGATGATGTCACAGCTTATCTCCTCCCTCCCTGTACAATGACCTCTATATAGATAACACTGACCATCATTACATCACTATGACAATAGATGATGTCACAGCTTATCCTCCTCCTCCCTGTACAATGACCTTTATATAGATAATACTGAGCCATCATTACATCACTACTGACAATAGATGATGTCACAGCTTATCTGCTCCCCACCTGCAGATATTATGACAACAAAACTCCCCTAGATCATAGATGGCAGCTCACATCATCATGGACAGAAAATCTACAGTAGGGAAATCAGGAAAAGAGATTAGATACATAACTTCTGGGTGGAGATTGAGAAGCTAAAGAGAAGACATGTTGGTTAGAGGTAGAAGTGTGACGCACAGGAAAAAGGTGCTGATACTCCAGTAACTAAAACATGAGGGTTGTGATGGTTCTCACTGAATTTGCGTAGAAAAGAGAGTGATGTAAGTCTGTAGTCAGTACCTGGTGTAACTCTCCCAGAACATAGATAGGGACCCAAATCAAACACGGGACAGCAAACTCCTTACCAAAGTTCTGTGAATATAGTGTAAGGTCATGAACTGATTTGATCTACTAGACCTAAGGGAGGTTCCCACAGGACATAATAATTCCTCTATTTAATAGCGCACACAGATACACAGCACTGCACAGAACTGCCAAATCAGTCCGGTCCCCATGCTCATAATCTAATCACCTACCAGTATGTTTTGGAGTGTGGGAGGAAAACGGAGGAAATGATGTTGACCTTGTGACCTTGTGAACCCAGGACCCCAACGCTGCAAGGCGTAATGCTAACACTAAGCCATCGTGCTACCCTAACATTAACATGATGCTTCAGAGCTGCAGTGGTGAACAGTGTTGCAGCAAGGGAATAGGAAGCACTGGAGAATATGGTGGAAGGTAAACAAGGACTGAATACATAGGCTAAAGCTAGGGCAGAGCAGGCTGGGTGTGAATAAACCATATGGAGGTATTACAACATATCAGATTGTCTGAGAGGGAGAGATATGCTTTATAGCTTCCTATGAACATTTTATCAGCTAGTCACCACGTTCATGCCATACCATTGTGTACAGCGATTTCCTAGAAAGCAGCATTTCCAGCAGCGGGTGCCTGGCGCAGCTATGGGTCAAAGCTTCATCACACAGTATTGCAGATCAGGGGAGGTATGGGCGTCAGTCCAAACCTGTTTATAGACCATAGGTTCCTGCCTCGGGCCAGATGCTGGTCTTGTTGATGGAATAAGTGGATGACCCCATGACCCGTGACTTGTGTGCTACATAACTAATACCACGCATACGAAAAGCCATGCAAGTTCATTCAGTAGCCCTGTCATTAAGGAGTTCTGACTTACCCCGGCAGCACCAAGCTTACAGGTGTCTGACTTACACAGGACACTTGAGGAAAGGATCTGAGAAACTTGGGAAGATGCTGCTTAAATGGAGTTATAATCACTTGATGGATCTAAAATAATCCACCAAAGTTGTACAATGTATGAGCCGTCTTGTTATGTAAACGCAGCAGCTCTTACCATGTGAGTTATGTACAGCACAGATAGTACCATAACCCTGTTTCTCCAAGAAAAGGATGTAGGTGCAGATGTTACTGGCACCATGTCTCTCTATATAAAATGAAGTAGAAACAGACACTCTATTACCTTGTCTCTCCATACATATGAGTTAGACACAAATAGTACTGTTAACTTATCTCTCCAAGAATTGTAGGTATCAGTAGTACAGTTACCTGCCTCTCTCTGTAAATTGACATACAACATAGTATGGTCACACTGCTCTCTTAATATTGATAAAGGTACAGTAGTACTGTCAACACTGTCTATCTTAATATATGATAAAATATGATAAAAGGTACAGATAGTACTGTAAACCTGTCTCTCTTATGTATGGTAAAGGTACAGATAGTACGGCAACCTGTCTCTCTTTTATATGATAAAGGTAGAAATATAGTATATACTGTATAATCTGATAAATGTTCAGATCAGCTACCTTATTCTTTCTCTCTATATGATTAAGGTCCAGATAGTACTGTCACCCTGTTTCTCTATGTATATAATAGAGGTGCAGATAGTACTGTCACCCTGTTACTCTTGTATATGATAAAGGTACAGATAGTACTGTCACCATGTTTCTCTTTGTATATGATGAAGGTACAGATAGAACGTCACCCTGGTTCTCTTGTATATCATAAAGGTACAGATAGTACTGTCACCCTGTTTCTCTTTGTATATGATAAAGGTACAGATAGTTTGTCACCTGTTTCTCTTGTATATCATAAAGGTACAGATAGTACTGTCACCCTGTTTCTCTTTGTATATGATAAAGGTACAGATAGTACTGTCACCCTGTTTTTTTTGTATATCAAAAAGGTACAGATGTAGTGTCACCCTGTTTCTTTGTATATCATAAAGGTACAGATAGTACTGTCACCCTGTTTCTCTTTGTATATCATAAAGCACAGATAGTACTGTCACCCTGTTTCTTTGTATATCATAAAATACAGATAGTACTGTCACCCTGTTTTGTTGTATATCATAAAGGCACAGATAGTCCTGTCACACTACCTCTGCTGTTTTCCTGTAAATAATAATAAATGCTCTCTCCTTTTCTCTTTACGCATACATGTAATTTAGGATAGTACTCCCTCCCCATCAGGTAGTACTGCTTCCTAAACTCTCCACGTAACTTACATGATCTTGTATTGGAAGTTCTGTAGGAGCAGAAAGAGCTTCCTCCTTGTTGCTCTCTATAGATCCTTTCCTTGCCTCTTTTCTTCTTGTAAATATAAAGCACAGATAGTTCTGCCTTCCTGTCATTCACTTATTTACACAGTTTCAATATTAATCTATTAATAAGCTGAATTGTCCTGCGCCAATTCCCCTCAGCGCCCCCTAAACCAAACAAAAAAGATTTCCAAGTGAACGCCGATTTGCAAATTTAGTAAACAGAATCGCCTCTCTTAAGGTGAAGTTCCAAATTCCATTTGGACAAATTAAACAAACTTACCCGGGGAAAATTCTTAGTGTGCACCTTCACATGAGGTTATCATTACCTGCTCGCTACGCACCTCTCCTGCATTATAGTCAAATCTATGCAAACGAAGTCGACATCTACATCTACATAGTATAGCAGAGCTGACGTGTTTGTGCCGCAGCACACCATAAAATCAAATTATCAATTCTATTATTGTTACTCATCACTACAATAAGGCAGTATGCATAAAAAAACTGCATAACCAATCCAGCACTGATCATACATGAATATAGCAGAGCGACCGTGTAATCTGCCGCAGCACACCATGAAACACATTATCTATTGTAATATTGTAGCTCATCACTACAGTACGGTAAACTGTCTCAGAGCGTCATAACAAATCCAGCACTGCTACATCTACATGAAATAGTAAAGCTGATTGCGTTATCTGAACTACACCTTATGAAGGAGCATCTGTGATCAATTCATGAATTCTATAATGACTTGTTTGTGATTTACATAGGACTGCAGGTACAGTCAACTTACCACAAAGCACAAATATGTACCACATCGCTGCCAGCAGAGTGTTGTCCATAGTGTGTGACTACCTGGTTCAGGTTATAATGTAGTCAAGCTGGTCCTTGCAGCAGTTCTCTGGAGGGAGGAACATGGTTTAAGTGTGGACGGGGCACCTATAGTCCCTGCAGAGTGCCTCAAGTACAGAGTGGATGGGGCTTCTAGTAGTCCTGTAGAGTCCTCCGTTACAGAGTGGATGGGACTCCTTGTAGTCCCTGCGGGGGCTCCTGCAAAATGTGGAAGGGGCTCCTAGTAGTCTTGCAGAGTGTCCTGCACAGATAAATGGGGCTCCGTAGACCCTGTGAAGTGCTCCCACAAAATGTGGATGGGCTCCTTGTAGACCTTGTGAAGTGCTCCACAATGTGGATGGGCCTTGTAGTCCCTGGGATTGCACCTGTACAGTGTGGATGGGGCTCCTGTAGTCTGCGAGGCACCTGTACAGTGTGGATGGGGCTCCTTGTAGTCCCTGCGGAGTGCTCGCACACTTGGATGGGGCTCTGGTAGTCCTTGTGGAGTCCTCCCAGATAGCGGAGATGGGGCTCCTTGTAGTCCCTGCGGAGTGGTCTGTACAGTGTGGATGGGGCTCCTTGTAGTCCCTGCGGAGTGCTCCTGTACAGTGTGGATGGGGCTCCTTGTAGTCCCTGTGGAGTGCTCCTGTACAGTGTGGATGGGGCTCTTTGTAGTCCCTGCGGATTACTCCTGCACAGTGTGAATGGGGTCCTTGTAGTCTGGGGGTGTCCTGTACAGTGTGGTTGGGGCTCTTGTAATCCCTGCGGAGTGCTCCTGTACAGTATGGATGGGGCTCCTTGTAATGCCTGCGGAGTGCTCCTGTACAGTATGGATGGGGCTCCTTGTAGTCCCTGTGGAGTGCTCTGTACAGTGTGGATGGGCTCTTTTAGTCCTGCGGATTACTCCTGCACAGTGTGAATGGGGTCCTTGTAGTCCCTGCGGGGTGCTCCTGTACAGTATGGATGGGGTCCTTGTAGTCCCTGGGGAGTGCTCCTGCACAGTGTGGATGGGGCTCTTGTAGTCCCTGCGGATTTACTCCTGCACAGTTGTCATAATATCTGCCTGGGGGGGAGCAGATAAGCTGGACATCATCTATGTCCGTATGATGTAATGATGGCTCGTATTATCTATATAAAGGTCATTGGTACAGGAGGAGAGGCGATAAGCTGGTGACATCATCTATTGTCAGAGTGATGTAATGCTGGGTGCAGTTTTAATCTATAGAGGTCATTGTACAGGGAGGGGAAGGAGATAAGCTGTGACATCATCTATTGTCAGTAGTGATTTAATGAAGGGTCATGATATCTAATAGAGGTCATTTAAAGGGGATGAGGAGATAAGCTGTGACATCATCTCTTGGTCCATAGCGATGTAATTGATGAGTCAGTGTTATCTATATAGATGTCAGTGTACAGGAGGGGGAGGAGATAAGCTTTTACAGGAAGGGGTTAGGAGCAGGGGTAGGTGAAGAAATTTAATAAAGTAGGGTGTGGATATTGAAGGGTTTAAGGAGGGGATTGTAAGATAGTAAGTAGGGAGGGTAAGTGGTGTGCTGGACGGGCAATGAAGCTGATGTATGTATGAGGAGGCGAGGGGGGAGGGGGTAAGGAGAGGGGGGAAGGGATATATACGCCAGTGCGGAGATACGGCCAGCGACGAGGGAGGAATAAAGGGGGAGGGGAGGGAAACAAGGAAAGTGAAGTGGACAAGTAGGGGAGTAGTTGAAAGAGTTGAGTGGAGGGAGGGGATAGGGTGGGATGTGTTGGGGGGGGTAGGGGATGGTAGATGGAGGGAAGAGGACCGGCAAGGTTGCTAGGGGAGATGTTGGGATCTGGTGAAGAGATGGTAGAGGGGTGTGGAAAGGGGGTGGGAAGTGTAAGGGGACGTGTGGATGGACAGGTAAGTGGGGGGGGCAGGAGTTGGGTGTCCATTGGTTGTACAAAGATACGTGGATCGGGGTAAGGCGGGTGGGGTGGGGGATGGAGGAAGAGGAAAATGGAGGGGCATGGAGAGGGCGTGGATGGGAGTCGACCTGCGAGGCGGAGAAGGTTGGGAAGGTAGGGATGGAAGAGTGGGATCATCCGATGGAATGAAGGGTGGGGTGGAGAGAGAGCGTGAATAAAATGTGGGAAGAAGGGGACCGGAGGAGGGTGAACGTTCTATAGTGGAAGGAAGAGGGAGTGTTGGGAAACGAGTATATGGCGAGGAGGATAGAAAGGGGAGTTAGGGGGAGCAAGAAGGGGAGGGTCTGCGGGAAGTGGGACTGGTGAAAAGAATGGTGATGATTAAAGAGAGAAGCTAAAGTGGAAGAGTGGATGAGGGGGAAGGGGAAGGGAGGCGTTGGGTGGGAGTCGCGTAGGGATTAGTGATTCCAAGGGTGTGAGTTGGTAAGGGGGTAACGTCAAAAGTGATCTGGGGGCGGGGAATGTCATTGGCTTGGGAGGGGCCTGTGGGACTATGGACTGGGAGAGGGAGGAGGTGTGAGTGGGGAAGGGGGAAGGGGGCTAGGGACCGTACGGAGAAATGAAGTAGATGGGAAGGCGTTGTGGGGAGGCACAGGAGGACGTGTTGTTAAAGGGGAAAGGACTGGGACGGGGGACAGTATTTAGGAGGTAATTATGGGAGTTAAGGAATAAGGATGAGTGAAGGCAGGATTGTCGGTGGAGAAAAGTAGTGTGGTGTTGGGTGGGATAGGGTGGAGTTGCTGCAAGGATGTGCGAGAGGGAGTAGGGTACGGTGGTGTACGGGGGGACTTGATAGTGGGGTAAGGTGAATGGTTACAGATGTCGCTGAAACCGTGTGTGAGGCATGTGTTGGAAGTATTATGAGGCTTAGGGGGGAACCACTGGATAAGGCCGATGAGAAGGTCGGGAGCAGTGGGGTTCTGTGTGGGAGAAGTGAGTGCGTAAAGGGGCGATTAAAGGAAAAGGGTGTAGCAAAAGCGTTGTAAAAGGAGGGGAAGGGGTCGGGAAAAAAGGGCAAGGGAGAGAGGTCACTAGAAAGGGATGGTGATGGTAACTGGGAATGGGGAAGTTTGGGCCGAAGTGAAAAGAGATTTGCTATGGGTATTGTGGTGGGGAGGCAGTTACAGAAGTGGGGAAACTGAGAAGGGGGGTTTAAGGGGGAGGCTGCAACATAGTGCGGATGGAGAGGAGAGGGTTTGGGGATGAGATGTGTGGACTATCTATTGTAGGTGAGGGATTTGTGAAGGTGATGGTGGGGCCGGTATCATTAAGAGGAAATTGCAGGAGGGGAGGATAGCGGATGACAGATCATCGATTCTCATTAGTGATGTATGATAGGCGCTGTTATCTATATAGAGGTCATTGTACAGGGAGAGGGAGGAGATAACTGTGACATCATCTATTGTCAGTAGTGATGTAATGATGGGTCAGTGTTATCTATATAGAGGTCATTGTACAGGGAGAGGGAGGAAATAAGATGTGACATCATCTATTGTCAGTAGTGATGTAATGATGGGTCAGGGTTATCTATATAGAGGTCATTGTACAGGGAGGGGAGGAGATAACTGTGACATCATCTATTGTCAGTAGTGATGTATGATGGGTCAGTGTCATCTATATAGAGGTCATTGTACAGGGAGGGGGAGGAGATAAGCTGTGACATCATCTATTGTCAGTAGTGATGTAATGATGGGTCAGTGTTATCTATATAGTGGTCATTGTACGGGAGGAGGAGGAGATAAGCTTTGACATCATATATTGTCAGTAGGGATGTAATAATGGGTCAGTGTTATCTATATAGTGGTCATTGTACGGGAGGAGGAGAGATAAGCTGTGACATCATATATTGTCAGTAGGATGTAATGATGGGTCATGTTATCTATATAGAGGTCATTGTACAGGGAGAGGAGGAGATAGCTGTGACATCATCTATTCTCAGTAGTGATGTAATGATAGGTCAGTGTTATCTATAAGAGGTCATTGTACAGGGGGAGGAGATAAGCGTGACATCATCTATTGTCAGTATGATGTAATGATGGGTCAGTGCTATCTATTAGAGGTCATTTACAGGGAGGGGAGGAAGATCTGTGACATCACTCTATTGTCAGTAGCGATGTAATGATGGGTCAGTGTTATCTATATAGAGGTCATTGTACGGGGAGGAGGAGGAGTATAATCTGTGACATCATCTATTGTCAGTAGTGATAATAATGGGTCATTGTTATCTATATAGAGGTCATTGTACAGGGAGGGAGAGGGGATAAGCAGTGAACATCATCTATTGTCAGTAGTGATTAATGATGGGTCAGTGTTATCTATATAGAGGTCATTGTACGGGGAGAAGGAGGAGATAATCTGTGACATCATCTAATGTCAGTAGTGATGTAATGATGGGTCAGTGTTATCTATATAGAGGTCATTGTACAGGAGGGGGAGGAATAAGCTGTGACTCATCTATTGTCAGTAATGATGTAATGATGGGTCAGTGTTATCTATATAGTCATTGTACAGGGAGGGAGGAGATAAGCTGTGACATCATCTATTGTCAGTAATGATGTATGAGGTCATGTTATCTATATAGAGGTCATTGTACAGGGAGGAGGAGAAGATAAGCTGTGACATCATCTATTGTCAGTAGTGATGTAATGATGGGTTAGTGTTATCTATATAGAGGTCATTGTACAGGAGGGGGAGGAGATAAGCTTTGACATCATCTATTGTCAGTAGTGATGTAATGATAGGTCAGTGTTATCTATATAGAGGTCATTGTACAGGGGGAGGAGATAAGCTGTGACATCATCTATTGTCAGTAGTGATGTAATGATGGCTCAGTGCTATCTATATAGCGGTCATTGTACAGGGGGGGAGGAGATATCTGTGACATCATCTATTGTCATTATGATGTAATGATGGGTCAGTGTTATCTATATAGAGGTCATTGTACAGGGAGGGGGAGGAGATAAGCTGTGACATCATCTATTGTCATTAGTGATGTAATGATGGGTTAGTGTTTATCTATATAGAGGTCATTGTACAGGAGGGGGAGGAGATAAGCTTGACATCATCTATTGTCAGTAGTGATGTAATGATGGTTAAGTGTTATCTATATAGGTCATGTACAGTGGGGGGATGGAGATAAGCTGTGACATCATCTATTGTCAGTAGTGATGTAATGATAGGTCAGTGTTATCTATATGAGGTCATTGTACAGGGAGGGGAGGAGATAAGCTGTGACATCATCTATTGTCAGTAGTGATGTAATGATGGGTCATGTTTCTATATAGAGGTCATTGTACAGGGGATGGGAGGAGATAAGCTTGGACATCACTATTGTCAGTAGTGATGTAATGATGGGTCAGTGTTATCTATATGAGGACATTGTACAGGGAGGGAGGAGATAAGCTGTGACATCATCTATTGTCAGTAGTGATGTAATGATGGTCAGTGTTATCTATATAGAGGTCGTTGTACAGGGAGGGGGGGATAGCTGTGACATCATCTATTGTCAGTAGTGATGTAATGATGGGTCAGTGTTATCTATATAGAGGTCATTGTACAGGGAGAGGAGGAGATAAGCTGTGACATCATCTATTGTCAGTAGTGATGTATAGATGGGTCAGTGTTATCTATATATAGGTCATGTACAGGAGGGGAGGATAAAGCTGTGACACATCTATGTCAGTATTGATGTAATGATGGGTCGTGTTATCTATATAGAGTCATGTGTACAGGGAGGGAGGAGTAAGCTGTGACATCATCTATTGTCAGTAGTGATGTAATGATGGGTCAGTGTTATCTATATATAGGTCATTGTACAGGAGGGGAGGAGATTAGCTGTGACATTATCTATTGTCAGTGATGTATTATTGGGTCAGTTTATCTATATAGAGGTCATTGTACAGGAGGGGGAGGAGATAAGCTGTGACATCATCTATTGTCAGTAGTGATGTAATGATGGTTCAGTGTTATCTCCTACAGAGGAATCACATTTTTATGTTCATCTACTTTTCAGGTCCCTTTCATTCTTGGGACACAGTACAGTGACATTGCCTCAGCCATAGGCACTCATAGGGGCAGGATTGTTCTAATCACATGTTTGCTTCAGTATCTTTGCATTTCCCTTTCCACAATGGGTTAAAAAGAAATGATGTTGTTGCCTCATTGACCCTGACATACCTCATAAGACTTCAGATACCAAATAAGGACGTATACCATGTTTAACTTAATATTGCAACTTATTCTTAGTGATCACATGGGGCCCAGGTAGTTACATAGGGCTATCACTATCAAAAAGATAGCTCAATTATATACATATATTGTATACTGCTTCCTATTACATCTATGTGTGCTCCATGGTTACAGACAACAACAACCCCTGTGTAGTCTGATATCTAACCCATGATTGCAGAAATCAGCTACAGGAGTTTGTAGAAAAGAAGGGGCACAGCTAAACCTTTTCCTTGTGTAACCAGATAGATTGTTGTTTTTTTTTGCTTTTACTGATACATTTAATACAAGCTAAAGTATCGGTGAAAAAGGACTGGCCATAGGTTGGACGATTCAGTGTAAAACTAATGTTGTTACCTTGTCCAAGCATTACCAAACAATGGCTAATCCTGCCATAGAGAACTGCATAATAATACCACTATACAGTTCTAAATAATCCACCTTATAAATCTTAAATAATACTGTTCTGTAGTGCTAAGATAACAGTGGTCAAATAATACCAACTGTAGTTTATTAAAGATAGTGAGCACTAAAATGCTCGGGTACTCGTTATTTGAGACAAACTTTTCCCGATGCTCGAGTGCTCGTCTCGAATAACGAGCTCCATTGAAGTCAATGGGAGCCTCGAGCATTTTTCACTGAAAGAACAGTGAAGAACACTTACAGATGTTTGCAGATGTTTCCCTGGAAGAACACATTGAAAGAACACCGTGAAGAACACATGGAGATGTTTTCCATACATCTGCATTGTATTCTTCACACATACTGTTCTTCACTAGTATTGTGAAAACACCGTCCATGCGTGTCTTCGGATAAGTTAGCAGATGTACGGAAACATCTGCAATGTGTTCTTCACTGTGTTATTCCTTAAATGATCCTGGTTCACTGTGTTCACTGTTTTCACTGTGTTCTTCACTGTTCTTCACTGTTTTTTCTTAAGTAAAATGCTCGATCTCGACAGGGGAATACTCGTTCCGAGCAACGAGCCGTTTCGAGTATGCTAATTCGAACGAGCATCAAGCTCGGACGGTATACTCGCTCATCTCTAGTAGTTATCCAAAATTTCAGACCACAATGCCACCAATCAGTGGTTGTGTAACACCATCATCCAGTAACTCAAATAATGCAATATACAGTGTTAAAATAATCCTATAAAAAATATCAACTATATCCTATACAGTAGTCAGATATTACTATAAATATTGATACAATAACACAACTAGACGTGTAAATAAAAATTACTACTAGGGTAGTTAAATATACCACTATACAGTGGGTAAATAATACTAAAATACAGTAGAGGAATAATTCCCCCATACAATAGTTAATAACTACAATTAAATATTTGGTCTGATTATAACACAATAATACCACCAAAAGTACTTGAATAATACTACCACTACGGTTCAAGCAATACTACCCCATAGAGCAAGCAGATAATACCAGCAGATAGTGATTAGACTTCTCTTCAATCGCAGGGTAAATAACACCAACATTCAGTGTTCCCGTTACACCCCAAATGCTTCCTAGATAATACATCCAACAGTGTCACATCATACGCTACTGTGCTCAAATAACAGATAAAATAGATATAATTGTGACACAATTGTGCTTTTCCTTATACTGATAGTGCCAGGCTGTTTTATGCAGAAGCAGGTGACCGCTCGCAGAGGCAGGCGGATGCAATACTGCTGCTCCGCCCCCTGATAGATTTCAATGGCCATCGCTGAGAGGGCACAGGAGGGAGCTTGCCTCAATCCTTGAATGGGAACAAGACTGTTCTTATTCACTGACAGAAAGCAAAGCATTTGCAAGTATAACGGAGCTGAATACATGTTGTGTTTGAAGGTTTCAGACCTCCTGCTCCATGTTTGCGCGGAGGTCGTATTATTTTTAACTTATTATTGTTACTATCTATTAATGGAAGAATGAGAGGATTCATGTCAGGGATGATCCTCAGCTCTATTACAGCCATGACCAGGGCCATTCCCACCGCCCCCGCTCTGGGTATTTCCTTGACACTCTTTGCTTGTTTCTGTTGTGTTAATCATGTTTTTATTGCCGTTTTCAGTTTTGTGTACTGTGGACAATACACACGACAATGCCTTGTGAAATCGCGGTGTTGGAATCCATTCACACTCCACCTCCTGCAAAAGATCTTGCCTTGTCTAAGGTTTCCTAGTGTTTTTCTCATGGCACTTCTGTATCAATATGAAGCGACAGATTTATCAGAGATTGAGAAACCATGGCTGCTTTCTTCCAAAAACAGCGCCACCCTTATCATGGATTGTGGTGGTATTGTTCAATAACTGTTCGCACTTGGTTCAATAACTATATCTATCACAGTAAAATTAGTTTTTTACCATACAGTACCTATACAACACCAGTAGCCACCTTCCTCACTCTCATTGTCCAAACCTTTAAGTTGCACAGTTTATTTAGTGTATTTCACCCTTTGTTATCTAAACTGCGTGACTTATGCAATGAAGATGATGGCGACCTCCACAATTATTCTGTCTTTCTCGGCTACTCTTTCGTGTAATGTCTATCTATTACATTAAGTTTTGGTTCTGTTAGCATATCTTTATAATAGCTTAGTTTCTGTTACCATAACTTTAAAGACAAGTTGGTTCTTTTACCATATCTATTACAGTAAGCTTTTTCAGCCTGCATAATCTGTGGCGCTATAAACGGATTATTACTATTATTATTATTTTTGGAAGTATATGGGTCCTGAAATTGTATCTAAACAGTAACATGAGCTTCTTACCATATCTTTACTCTAATCTTGGTTCTGTTACCATATCTACACAGTAAGCTTGGTTCGTACCATATTATACAGTAAGCTGATTATTTTCCATATATGTACAGTAAGCTTGGTTCTGTTACATTTCCTTTACTCTAATCTCGTTCTGTTACCATATCTATACAGAAGCTTGGTTCTGTTTCCATATATACAGTAAGCTTGGTTCTGTACCATATCTATTAGTACGCTTGGTTCTGTTACCATATCGATACAGTAACTTGGTTCTGTTACACATATCTTTACTATAATCTTGGTTTCTGTTCCATATCTATACAGTAAGCTTGATTCTTTTACCATATCTGTACAGTAAGCTTGGTTCTGTTACCAATCTTTACTCTATCTCGGTTCTGTTACCAACTAACGTAGCTTGGTTCTGTTACCATATATATACAGTAAGCTGGTTCTGTTACCATATCTATATAGTAATCTTGGTTCTGTTACCATATCTATACAGTAACTTGGTTCTGTTACCAATCTTATAGTAAGCTTGGTTCTGTTACCATATCTAATAGTAGCTGGTTCTGTTACCATATCCATACAGTAGACTTGGTTTTGTTACCATATCTATAGAGTAAGCTTGGTTCTGTTACCATATCCATACAGTGAACTTGGTTTTGTTACCATATCTATATAGTAAGCTTGGTCTGTTACCATATCCATACAGTAGACTTGTTTTGTTACCATATCTATAGAGTAAGCTTGGTTCTGTTACCGTATCCATACAGTAGGCCTTTGTTCGTTTACCATATCTATACAGTTCGATTGGTTCGGGTACCATATCTATACAGTAAGCTTGCTTCTGTAAATTCTATAGATACTATCAGCATTTGGCCACCGATTTGTAGGTGTAAGTGCGGAGGAATTAGCAGCACTTATAAGAGATGTTCCCTGTAGTAATTCCACCATCTAGAGCAGAGCTGCTCTTATTAGTAGCACGCACGTACAGTCTACATGATTTTCCATGATTGTAATATTGGGGTTTGTCATTGGTTCCAGTAGAAATGTTGTGTAAGTGATGAGGTCAGGTTGGGGAATGCGAGCTGTGACGCACACACCATATAGCCGCGCCCCTCACTCACATTGTCCAAACCTCTAAAGTGTCCACGTTCATTTAATCATTTCACCCTTGTTATCTGAGCGCATGACTAGGAACTTATAGCAGGAAAGGAATGGAGACTTTAGCAACTCATTCTCTCTCTCTCTTACTGTAATGTGTATGTAGCTCTTGCATCGCATAATGTGTTTCCATGGCTACAGATTACAATTAAACAACTGCAAGATTCTATAGACAAGACTTATCCATGCATCCATGTTTCATTGTGCTTATGTGTTGTCAGGTTGTCAGCGCTGGGACTTTCCACAATGGAAATCTCTTACTATGAGCCAAGAAAGACCATTGACATGTGGTTCTTCGAGGGGAAAGGGGGTCCTTATAAAGATTTAGTCACTTGACAGAGAACTGGACCAACCAGTACAGGCCCATATCTCCTGGGGGGGTCTGCCTCTGGTTATAATCCCCTTTGATCTGTAGAGAAGATAGATAAATGTAGCAAGTTCTATACTAACTATATGAATGTTTCACGTTTCTACTTCTCCCATAAATCACCCTGGGGCTACGATGTGTAATTCTAAGATACAAAAGATTTTTACCTACATTTCCCAGCTGTACAAAACCGATCAGTATCCCAGCGTTTGGTCATTCTGCACAATATCCTGCCACTCCTGTAACACTAAGCAAACATGTAACAGGTAACACGAGAAAATAAGGCAGGAATGTAACGTTTGGTATATTAAAGCACTTGTACTGTAGTCCACTGATTGTGTACTTGTACTTAAGTTACCTCTTTTATTGTAATCCAGAGCTGCACTCACTATTCTGATATATTATTGCGTTCCTTAGTCTTCGTCTGCTTGGGATACCCAATTAATACTATTTCATAGTGAGCTGTAATCAGATATCATCAGGGCACCGCTCAAGAGGAAAGTGAATACACATCAAATCTAACTTTCACCATGAACTTTTTCCATCTACTGGTCCAGATTTATGTTAAGTGAACTGAGACTTTGGGGCTCATTTACTTACCCGGTCCTGTCGCGATCCCGCGGCGCGTTGTCTGACGTGGATTCGGGTTTCGTGCCGGGATTCACTAAGGTCATGCGCCCGATATCCAGTAGGTGCGCTGCTTCGCCAAGTCCACCGGAGTTCACCTACTTCTTCCCAGTACATTTAGTGCTTGATCTTGCGACACATTTAGTTTTTTAAACTCTGCAGTTTTTTTTCCGAATCCGTCGGGTTGTCCGAGGCCACAACCCCCATTTCTGTCGTGTGAAAGCCGCGTGATTGCGCCAAAATCCGATCGCGTGCGCCAAATCCCGGTGGAGCTTTGGCGCAAAACGGAAAAATTCGGGAAAACCCGACGAAAGTGCGACCGCGGATCCCTTAGTGAATGAGCCCCTTTGTGTAATGGACTGTCGGACTTACAACATAGATGGCCTCACCCTAGAGTTTGCATGTATAGCGCTCTGCTGGTACTAATAGCGTGAGATCTACTATGCAAGGTGTTGGAATTTTTCTACTGATGTGTTAGATATCAGTTGATGGAGGCCTCAGCTGACATGAGAGGTATAACTAGAGTCTCCATGGAGAGATGTAAAAGAATGCGGACACACATATCATATCTATAAATTATATAGACACTTACACAAATATATATAAAAATACTAACCAGATAAATACAATTATACATGTATACAATGCCAAAAGTCATCAATGCTAATCTGATCATATTTTGACTTCAAAACTGCACCATTATTTTTTAATTCTTGTTCTTCTTGTGTTTTTGAAGGAACCTCAGCAGGGTTGTTCCAGACATATTAGAGAGTAAGTTCAGACCTTCTGTGGCTGTAGGCTCAGATCATGCTATCTACTCGTGTAATCTCAATAGACTCAAATAGTCTGGTTGAGGATGGGATCAGTCATTTGTGGGGCAGCTGGATGTTTGGAAAATTCTCCTGTTGCTGAATACATTACATTTGCTGGGAATACAGTCCTGTTGAAATTCGGAAATTGACGCTCAACGAGGCATTGGTTACCTAAACTCAAATGCAAGTGATGATCAGTGGTTCCTCAGAATGATCCCCATGTTATTGCTTGGTCCCGTAGTTCTTACGACTTGATTAGATCCTAGGTAACATCAATATCACATCTCAATTCCAGTGAATTCAGCTTTACGCAAATTCTATACATTCTAGATCCTGTTATTAAGTGATTATTGTGTTTCAGATTCACAGCGCCCGGAAGATGCGTCTGCAGTGGATATTTTCTTGCTTGAGGCTAGCTTGTTGGATTGCGCCAACTGAAGAGAGACGGAATCATGGACTGTCCATCCCTGATGTCCTACTTGTAACGTATAATACAGATTCTACATGGAGATTTTAATTGACTCCATGGAACAGCCAGATTCAGAGGATTATAATTATAGTGTTAAGGGTTTCTTAAAATATCAGCCCCTATGTACAAGAATAGATCTACTATATACTTTTCCCTATGTACAGAATACTACCTTAATACTGCCCCCCATGTACAGATATAACCTACTATAATACTGCCGCCCCCTATGTAAAATAACCTAATCTGCAGTACGATATACTACTTAGATCTGCCCCCTATGTCAAGAATATACTACTATAATACTGCCCACTATGGTACAGGAATATAACTACTATATACTGCCCCTATGTACAGGAATCTAACTACTTATAGCTGCCCCCTTGTACAGGTAATATAAACTACTATAATACTTGCCCCCTATGTACACAGGATATCAATACATAATCTCCATACATACTAATACCTGCCCCTATGTACAGAATATAACTACTATAATACTGCCGCCCTATGTACCAAGATATACTACTATAATACTGCTCCCTATTGTCAAGAATATAACTACTATAGATCTGCCGCTATGTAACAGGAATAGTAAACTATCATACTGCTCCCTATTCCAACTGTCAACTTTTATAATACTGCTCCGATGTACCTATGATATAACTAATTAATACCGCCTCTATGTACAAGAAAACTACTAGTAAACTAGCCCCCTATTGTAATAAATGTAACTATTAATAATACGCCCCTATCTAAGGAATATACCTACTATTAATACTGCCCCTATGTCCAAGAATATAACTACCTATATACCCTCCGCCCCACTGCGGAAGAGCGGGTGCTCGGTAGCTGCGAAGCGATATTGACGACACTATGACGTTCGTGCATACTCAATGGCGACGGTGCATGTACGGGCGCACTAGTCGTATGGCGGTGGGTCCGGATCGGTTGAAGGAAACCGTATGACAGCCCTAGTGCACTATAGGAAGTAAAGTAGGGATGCAGTCAAATTGCAGTGCCGGGGTTGAGGGGGCCCCTATGTACAATATAACTATAATGCGCAATATAATACATAATACTCCTATATAAACTATATACTGCCCTATTACACAATATTACCTAATCTGCCCTATGTCAACAATAATACTACTATAATCCTCCCCTATGTACAAGATATCTACTCACTATATACTGCCCCCTATTAGCAAAATATAACTACTATAATACTGCCCCCTATGTACAAAATAAACTACGTATAATACTGCCCCCCTATGTCAGCAATGGCAGAGTATACACTACTATATACTGCCGCCCATGTCAGAATTAATATATATAATCCCTAATAGAACTTCAGCCCCCTATAGATATACACAATTGCCTTGAGAATATAACTACTATAATCTTCTGGCCCCTATGTACCAACGACTAAACTCTATATACTGCCCCCCTATGTACAGCATATAACTACTATACTACTGCCCCCTATGTACAGAAATAAATAACTACTATAATACTGGCCCCCTATGTACAAGATATAACTACTAATAAACGCCGCCCTATGTACAAGAATATAACTACTATAATAACTGCCCCCTATGTACAGAATAATACCTACTACTGCCTGACAGAATAGACTGTACCTATTCCACTATGTCAAGAATCACTAAATACCTAGTAAGATCCTACTATAATAACTGCCCCCTATGTACAGATAACTACTAATACTCCCATACACGAATATCTGCTATACGGCCCTATGTACAGAATAAACGTATATCTCCCCATCAGAATACTTAACGTACTCCTATAACGGATCACAAAACTCCCCTTGTTTGATTTATCTTCCACGTCTCTTCGGCCAAAAACAAATCTTTTGTTTTCTTCCAAGTACTAATTTATCAAATTTAACCAGCAGGTTGGCTTCTCTACCGGAACAGTAGCTGGGGCCTCACTTTCTCTATATAAGATGCAGTAGAGGAGTGACGTGAAGAATCACTTCTCCTCTGTGGGTTTTGTGGGGGTTGCCGGGTCAGAACAAATATCTCATAAAACCCCAAGACATCTGCACTCAGCTGTGATTTATTGGAACGAGACATCTCAGCTGTACGATGTTGGTTTGTCTTATTGTTGTGTGCATTGGTCCCCGCCGCCAGCAACAAAACTCCCCATAGATCATAGATGGCAGCTCACATCATCATGGACAGAAAATCTACAGTAGGGAAATCAGGAAAAGAGATTAGATACATAACTTCCTGGGTTGGAGATTGAGAAGCTAAAGAGAAGACATGTTGGTTAGAGGTAGAAGTGTGACGCACAGGAAAAAGGTGCTGATACTCCAGTAACTAAAACATGAGGGTTGTGATGGTTCTCACTGAATTTGCGTAGAAAAGAGAGTGATGTAAGTCTGTAGTCAGTACCTGGTGTAACTCTCCCAGAACATAGATAGGGGACCAAATCAAACACGGGACAGCAAACTACTTTACCAAAGTTCTGTGACATTATAGTGTAAGGTCATGAACTGATTTGATCTACTAGACCTAAGGGAGGTTCCCCACAGGACACTAATAATTCCTCTATTTATATAGCGCACACAGATTACACAGCACTGCACAGAACTTGCCAAATCAGTCCCGGTCCCCATGGGCTCATAATCTAATCACCTACCAGTATGTTTTGGAGTGTGGGAGGAAACCGGAGGAAATGATGTTGACCTTGTGACCTTGTGAACCCAGGACCCCAACGCTGCAAGGCTGTAATGCTAACCACTAAGCCATCGTGCTACCCTAACATTAACATGATGCTTCAGAGCTGCAGTTGTGGAACAGTGTTGCAGCAAGGGAATAGGAAGCACTGGAGAATATGGTGGAAGTAAACAAGGACTGAATACATAGGCTAAAGCTATGGGCAGAGCAGGCTGGGTGTGAATGAAACCATATGGAGGTATTACAACATCTCAGATTGTCTGAGAGGAGAGATATGCTTTATAGCTTCCTATGAACATTTCTATCAGCTAGTCACCACGTTCATGCCATTACCATTGTGTACAGCGATTTCCTAGAAAGCAGCATTTCCAGCAGCGGGTGCCTGGCGCAGCTATGGGTCAAAGCTTCATCACACAGTATTGCAGATCAGGGGAGGTATGGGCGTCAGTCCAAACCTGTTTATAGACCATAGGTTCCTGCCTCGGGCCAGATGCTGGTTCTTTGTTGATGGAATAAGATGGATGACCCCATGACCCGGTGACTTGTGTGCTACATAACTAATACCACGCATACGAAAAGCCATGCAAGTTCATTCAGTAGCCCTGTCATTAAGGAGTTCCTGACTTTACCTCCGGCAGCACCAAGCTTACAGGTGTCTGACTTACACAGGACACTTGAGGAAAGGATCTGAGAAACTTGGGAAGATGCTGCTTAAATGGAGTTATAATCACTTGATGGATCTACAAATAATCCACAAAGTTGTACAATGTATGAGCCGTCTTGTTATGTAACCGAAGCAGCATCTTACCATGTAGTATATGTACAGCACAGATAGTACCATAACCCTGTTTCTCCAAGAAAAGGATGTAGGTGCAGATGTTACTGGCACCATGTCTCTCTATATAAATGAAGTAGAAACAGACAGCTCTATTACCTTGTCTCTCCATACATATGAGTTAGACACAAATAGTACTGTTAACTTATCTCTCCAAGAATTTGTAGGTATCAGTAGTACAGTTACCTGCCTCTCTCTGTAAATGATAGACATACAACATAGTATGGTCACACTGTCTCTCTTAATATTTGATAAAGGTACAGATAGTACTGTCAACCTGTCTCTCTTAATATATGATAAAATATGATAAAGGTACAGATAGTACTGTCAACCTGTCTCTCTTTATGTATGGTAAAGGTACAGATAGTACTGTCAACCTGTCTCTCTTTATATATGATAAAGGTAGAAATATATTGTATATACTGTATAATCTGATAAATGTTCAGATCAGCTACCTTATTTCTTTCTCTCTATATGATTAAGGTCCAGATAGTACTGTCACCCTGTTTCTCTATGTATATAATAGAGGTGCAGATAGTACTGTCACCCTGTTACTCTTTGTATATGATAAAGGTACAGATAGTACTGTCACCATGTTTCTCTTTGTATATGATGAAGGTACAGATAGAACTGTCACCCTGTTTCTCTTTGTATATCATAAAGGTACAGATAGTACTGTCACCCTGTTTCTCTTTGTATATGATAAAGGTACAGATAGTATTGTCAACCTGTTTCTCTTTGTATATCATAAAGGTACAGATAGTACTGTCACCCTGTTTCTCTTTGTATATGATAAAGGTACAGATAGTACTGTCACCCTGTTTTTCTTTGTATATCAAAAAGGTACAGATAGTAGTGTCACCCTGTTTCTCTTTGTATATCATAAAGGTACAGATAGTACTGTCACCCTGTTTCTCTTTGTATATCATAAAGGCACAGATAGTACTGTCACCCTGTTTCTCTTTGTATATCATAAAGATACAGATAGTACTGTCACCCTGTTTCTGTTTGTATATCATAAAGGCACAGATAGTACTGTCACACTACCTCTGCTGTTTTCCTGTAAATAATAATAAATGCTCTCTCCTTTTCTCTTTACGCATACAATGTAATTTAGGATAGTACTCCCTCCCCATCAGGTAGTACTGCTTCCTAAACTCTCCACGTAACTTACATGGATCTTGTATTGGAAGTTCTGTAGGCGCAGAAAGAGCTTCCTCCTTGTTGCTCTCTATAGATCCTTTCCTTGCCTCTTTTCTTCTTGTAAAATATAAAGCACAGATAGTTCTGCCTTCCTGTCATTCACTTATTTACACAGTTTCAATATTAATCTATTAATAAGCTGAATTGTCCTGCGCCAAATTCCCCTCAGCGCCCTGCATAACCAAACAAAAAAGATTTTCCAAGTGAACGCCGATTTGCAAATTTAGTAACTACAGAATCGCCTCTCTTAAAGGTGAAGTTCCAAATTCCATTTGGACAAATTAAACAAACTTACCCGGGGAAAAATTCTTAGCTGTGCACCTTCACATGAGGTTATCATTACCTGCTCGCTACGCACCTCTCCTGCTCATTATAGTCAAATCTATGCAAACGAAGTCGACATCTACATCTACATAAGTATAGCAGAGCTGACCGTGTTATGTGCCGCAGCACACCATAAAATCAAATTATCAATTCTATTATTGTTACTCATCACTACAATAAGGCAGTACTGCATAAAAAAACTGCATAACCAATCCAGCACTGCTACATCTACATGAATATAGCAGAGCTGACCGTGTAATCTGCCGCAGCACACCATGAAATCACATTATCTATTGTAATATTGTAGCTCATCACTACAGTACGGTAATACTGTCTCAGGAGCGTCATAACAAATCCAGCACTGCTACATCTACATGAATATAGTAAAGCTGATTGCGTTATCTGACACTACACCTTATGAAGGAGCATCTGTGATCAATTCTATGAATTCTATAAATGACTTGTTTGTGATTTTACATAGGACTGCAGGTACAGTCAACTTACCACAAAGCACAAATATGTACCTACATCGCTGCCCAGCAGAGTGTTGTCCATAGTGTGTACTTACCTGGTTCAGGTTATAATGTAGGTACAGCTGGTCCTTGCAGCAGTTCCTCTGGAGGGAGGAACATGGTTTAAGTGTGGACGGGGCACCTATAGTCCCTGCAGAGTCCTCAAGTACAGAGTGGATGGGGCTTCTAGTAGTCCCTGTAGAGTCCTCCGTTACAGAGTGGATGGGACTCCTTGTAGTCCCTGCGGGGTGCTCCTGCACAATGTGGAAGGGGCTCCTAGTAGTTCTTGCAGAGTGCTCCTGCACAGTATAAATGGGGCTCCTTGTAGACCCTGTGAAGTGCTCCCACACAATGTGGATGGGGCTCCTTGTAGACCTTGTGAAGTGCTCCCACACAATGTGGATGGGGCTCCTTGTAGTCCCTGCGGATTGCACCTGTACAGTGTGGATGGGGCTCCTTGTAGTCCCTGCGGAGTGCACCTGTACAGTGTGGATGGGGCTCCTTGTAGTCCCTGCGGAGTGCTCCTGCACACTGTGATGGGGCTCTGGTAGTCCTTGTGGTCCTCCCAGATAGCGGAGATGGGGCTCCTTGTAGTCCCTGCGGAGTGGTCCTGTACAGTGTGGATGGGGCTCCTTGTAGTCCCCGCGGAGTGCTCCTGTACAGTGTGGATGGGGCTCCTTGTAGTCCCTGTGGAGTGCTCCTGTACAGTGTGGATGGGGCTCTTTGTAGTCCCTGCGGATTACTCCTGCACAGTGTGAATGGGGCTCCTTGTAGTCCCTGCGGGGTGCTCCTGTACAGTGTGGTTGGGGCTCCTTGTAATCCCTGCGGAGTGCTCCTGTACAGTATGGATGGGGCTCCTTGTAATGCCTGCGGAGTGCTCCTGTACAGTATGGATGGGGCTCCTTGTAGTCCCTGTGGAGTGCTCCTGTACAGTGTGGATGGGGCTCTTTGTAGTCCCTGCGGATTACTCCTGCACAGTGTGAATGGGGCTCCTTGTAGTCCCTGCGGGGTGCTCCTGTACAGTATGGATGGGGCTCCTTGTAGTCCCTGTGGAGTGCTCCTGCACAGTGTGGATGGGGCTCTTTGTAGTCCCTGCGGATTACTCCTGCACAGTGTGAATGGGGCTCCTTGTAGTCCCTGCGGGGTGCTCCTGTACAGTGTAGAGTAGAAGCCTCTTACATAGTTTAGTGACAGTACTTCCTGATGACGTGCTGAGACTAGGAATGGCTCTACACGGTTCCCTCATAGAAGGTGGAAGAACTAGTTTCATGGCCTTTACTGTCTTTTCTCCAGACAAAAGCAATGAGATGGGTTCCTGGACATTCAGGTCTGGGGAGGGGGGGTAAGGGCACTCTCCACGAAAACATCACTGTCACCATCACTATGTGACCCCCCACCCACAAACTACATCATAGAAATACTGCTGACTGTGCACCTTCACAGCCGACCCAGTCTACAATATCCATTTATCCACATTTATCTATCTATCTAAAAAAATCAAGCTCTCAGTCAGCTCCATAGACCAAAAATGTATTTTATTCTACAAATTTTGTAAAACGTAACAAAAATATCGAAATTTGGTATAATCGCAATAGTACTGACCCATAGAATAAAAATATCATGTGCTTAGAAAAAAAAGAGACACAAATCATTACAGAATTGATGTTTTTTCTACAACCTCCTCAAATAGCTAATACATTTTAGCAAAATAGTGAAAAATGATCTAATCCCACAAAAAGTAAGCCCTCACATGGCAACATCAACTGAAAAACAAAGATTTTGTAGCTCACAAAAGTGCGCCCATGAACCATCTAAAGACCCACAAAGTTCTATAGGATAAAAACTGGCAGCTGCAGGTCCCTCCTTCCCTCCTTCGCCTCGCTGTGCGCCCCTACAACAAGTAACGTCCATATATGGGGAGTCTTCGTTCTTGGAAGAAATTGCATAACAAATTTAAAGATGGGTTTTCTCTTTTTATCTTTGATGAATGTGTAAATTCTAGGGCTAAATGAACGTATTACCGACAAAATGGAACCTTTTCTAAATTTCAGCTTCAATTTGTCTTAATTACTAGGAAGATCTCAAAGGGTTAACAATCTTCCTAAAACTGTTTCTGATAGTTTGAGAGGTGCAGAATTGAAAATGGAATGCTATACAGGGGTCTCTAATATTACTTTTTAAATGTCATTAAAACTATAATGATATGGGTCGACACGGTGGCTCAGTGGTTGGCATAAACAGCCTTGCAGCGCTGGGCTCCTGGGTTCAAGTCCCAGGGTTAACATCTGCAAAGAGTTTGTATCTTCTCTCCGTGTTTGCGTGGCTCTCCTCTGGGTCCTCTGGTTTCCTTCCATATTAGATGATTAGATTGTGAGCCGCATTTGGAAAGGGATTGATTTGGCAAACTCTGTGCAGTGCTGCATAATCTGTGTGCGCTATATAAATAAAGAATTTTTATAATTATTATTATTATTATGATCTCCAAAATAGTTAAAGGAAATATACTCCCAGGATGAAGGATTAAAACCAAGCACCATGACAAACTGGTGTTCCCACCTCTGGCAGGATCTGCTCTTCTTTAAACTCCTTATGCCATTGTTTTAAGAATAAAATTATGCAAATGAGCCTAAGGAGCTCTAGGCTCTATTAAACCTATGAGCCTGGAGCCCCTGTGGCTCATTTGCAATATTTAAAAATAATTTTTGTTCAAAAACCAGGGATTAAGAAGCCAAAAGAAGAGTGGATCCTATCAGAAGGGGGCGCTTGGTTTACAACCCTTCATCCTTATGGTAGATGTCCTTTAATTCTGAAACGTCTTTGAAAATATAGAAAATGATGTCGATCTGTAAGTCTTGCGCCTTCAAAATAAATTATCCAGACTTTTAAAATGATGGAAACATAAAGCAACAGATGGGAAATGTTATTTAGTACCTAACTTGGGTGGTTAAGTATTTGTCTGAAAACAAGATAATTTAGAATTTTTGAAAATGGAGAATTTTTCAAAAATTCACATTTTTAAAATTTTTATGTTCTATGAAGTCTATAATCCTAAACTGATGGTAGAAGTCCTTTTAATCATTTCCAGGAAGCAATGTGCCGATTGTGGATTGTGGGGATTTTTAGTAATCTGGAAACTGGCTTAACAAGATGTGAAAATAATAACAGCGGGAACCAATAAAAGATCTTTGTGGTGCCGTGAGCTTTTCACCTGACTTGGTATTTTTGAGCTGCTGATTCTTGAGATACCTTCCATTTCTTCCAGCAGCTCATGAGTACCATGTTCTTTGGACTATGGCTCTTAAGTTTCTTATTGCCGATACGTTCAATCATCCGGTAGAGCACTCATCATAGAAAAAGGTTTCAGAGACCTGATGGGAAAACTATCTACACCACAAAAACATCAGACCGCGTAGTCTGAGCAGCGTATACTTCTCCAAGTGTAACTATCTCCAATACCAGATCCCCAAAGGTAGAAAATGAGTGTCATTGCCCGTATCAAGCTTATTATACAGGCTGCTTTATATACATTATATTTGTTTTCACTAGATTTCAGTGTGGAGGCTTGTTTTTTGGTGAGACAAGCTGTATTCTTTATTGCACCAATTTGGGTACAAATATTCTTTGATTGATTGATAACTTTGTTACTATATTCTTTGTATCTGCATCTTAAAGACATGGATGAAGGGGACATAGCAGCCCTCTGCAGACACTAAGGCACATTCATTCTGCAAACCTTAAACAAAACTATTTTTGAGGTAATGGCAGGGCTGCGTGGTGACTGGTGGAAGTAGAGGTGGAGGCACTGCTGTGATGACTTAGGACAGTGGAGGTGGAGGCACTGCTGTGATGACTTAGGACAGTGGAGGTGGAGGCACTGCTGTGATACTTGGGACAGTGGAGGTGGAGGCACTGCTGTGATGACATGGATGTTGGAGTGCTCCTGTACAGTGTGGATGGGGCTCTTTGTAGTCCCTGCGGATTACTCCTGCACAGTGTGAATGGGGTCCTTGTAGTCCTGGGGGTGTCCTGTACAGTGTGGTTGGGGCTCTTGTAATCCCTGCGGAGTGCTCCTGTACAGTATGGATGGGGCTCCTTGTAATGCCTGCGGAGTGCTCCTGTACAGTATGGATGGGGCTCCTTGTAGTCCCTGTGGAGTGCTCTGTACAGTGTGGATGGGCTCTTTGTAGTCCTGCGGATTACTCCTGCACAGTGTGAATGGGGTCCTTGTAGTCCCTGCGGGGTGCTCCTGTACAGTATGGATGGGGTCCTTGTAGTCCCTGGGGAGTGCTCTGCACAGTGTGGATGGGGCTCTTGTAGTCCCTGCGGATTACTCCTGCACAGTGTGAATGGGGCTCCTTGTAGTCCCTGCGGGGTGCTCCTGTACAGTGTAGAGTAGAAGCCTCTTACATAGTTTAGTGACAGTACTTCCTGATGACGTGCTGAGACTAGGAATGGCTCTACACGGTTCCTCATAGAAGGTGGAAGAAACTAGTTTCATGGCCTTTACTGTCTTTTCTCCAGACAAAAGCAATGAGATGGGTTCCTGGACATTCAGGTCTGGGGAGGGGGGGTAAGGGCATCTCCACGAAAACATCACTGTCACCATCACTATGTGACCCCCCCACCCAATAACTACATCATAGAAATACTGCTGAATGTGCACCTCACAGCCGAACCCAGTCTACAATATCCATTTATCCACATTTATCTATCTATCTAAAAAAATCAAGCTCTCAGTCAGCTCCATAGACCAAAATGTATTTTATTCTACAAATTTTGTAAAACGAAACAAAAATATCGAAATTTGGTATAATCGCAATAGTACTGACCCATAGAATAAAAATATCATGTGCTTAGAAAAAAAAGAGACACAAATCAATTACAGAATTGATGTTTTTTCTACAACTCCTCAATAGCTAATACATTTTAGCAAAATAGTGAAAAATGCATCTAATCCCACAAAAAGTAAGCCCCACATGGCAACATCAACTGAAAAAAAAAGATTTTGTAGCTCACAAAAGTGCGCCATGAACCATCAAGACCACAAAGTTCTATAGGATAAAAACTGGCAGCTGCAGGTCCCTCCTTCCCTCCTTCGCCTCGCTGTGCGCCCTACAACAAGTAACGTCCATATATGGGGAGTCTTCGTTCTTGGAAGAAATTGCATAACAAATTTAAAGATGGGTTTTCTTTTATCTTTGATGAATGTGTAAATTCTAGGGCTAAATGAACGTATACCGACAAAATGGAACCTTTTCTAAATTTCAGCTTCAATTTGTTCTAATTACTAGGAAGATCTCAAAGGGTTAACAATCTTCCTAAAGCTGTTTCTGATAGTTTGAGAGGTGCAGAATTGAAAATGGAAGCTATACAGGGGTCTCTAATATACTTATTTAAATGTCATTAAAAACTATAATGATATGGGTCGCACCGGTGGCTCAGTGGTTGGCATAACAGCCTTGCAGCGCTGGGCTCCTGGGTTCAAGTCCCAGGGTAACATCTGCAAAGAGTTTGTATCTTCTCTCCGTGTTTGCGTGGCTCTCCTCTGGGTCCTCTGGTTTCCTCCATATTAGATGATTAGATTGTGAGCCGCATTTGGGAAAGGGATTGATTTGGCAAACTCTGTGCAGTGCTGCATAATCTGTGTGCGCTATATAAATAAAGAATTTTTATAAGTATTATTATTATTATGATCTCCAAAATAGTTAAAGGAAAATATACTCCCGATGAAGGATTATAAACCAAGCACCATGACAAACTGGTGTTCGCCACCCTGGCAGGATCTGCTCTTCTTTAAACTCCTTATTCATTGTTTAAGATAAAATTAGTCAAATGAGCCTAGGAGCTCTAGGTCTTATAAACCTATGGAGCTGGAGCCCCTGTGGCTCATTTGCAATATTTAAAATAATTTTTTGTTCAAAAACCAGGGATTAAGAAGCCAAAAGAAGAGTGGATCCTATCAGAGGGGGCGCTTGGTTTACAACCCTTCATCCTTATGGTAGATGTCCTTTAATTCTGAAACGTCTTTGAAAATATAGAAAATGATGTCGATCTGTAAGTCTTGCGCCTTCAAAAAATTATCCAGACATTTTTAAAATGATGGAAAACATAAAGCCAGACTATGGGAAATGTATTAGTAACTAACTTGGGTGGTAAAGTATTTGTCTGAAAAAACAGATAAATTAGAATTTTTGAAAATGGAGAATTTTTCAAAAATTCACAATTTTTAAAAATTTTTATGTTTCTATGAAGTCTATAATCCATAATCTGATGGTAGAAGTCCTTTTAATCATTTCCAGGAAGCAATGTGCCGATTGTGGATTGTGGGGGATTTTTAGTAATCTGGAAAACGGCTTAACAAGATGTGAAAATAGATAACAGCGGGAACCAATAAAAGAATCTTTGTGGTGCCGTGAGCTTTTTCACCGACTTGGGTATTTTTGAGCTGCTGATTTTGAGATACCTTCCATTCTCTCCAGCAGCTCATGAGTACCATGTTCTTTGGACTATGGCTCTTAAGTTTCTTATTGCCGATACGTTCAATCATCCGGTAGAGCACTCATCATAGAAAAGAGGTTTCAGAAGACCTGATGGAAAACTAATCTACACCCACAAAAACATCAGACCGCCGTAGTTGAGCAGCGTTACTTCTCCAAGTGTACGTATCTCCAATACCCGATCCCCAAAAGTAGAAAATGAGTGTCATTGCCCGTATCAAGCTTATTATACAGGCTGCTTTATTACATTATATTGGTTTTCACTAGTTTCAGTGTGAGGCTTGTTTTTGGTGAGACAAGCTGATTATTAATTGCACCAATTTGGGTACAAATATTCTTTGATTGATTGATAACTTTGTTACTATATTCTTTGTATCGCATCTTAAAGACAGGATGAAGGGGACATAGCAGCCTCTGCAGAAACTAAGGCACATTCAATTCTGCAACCTAACAAAAAACTATTTTTGAGGTAATGGCAGGGCTGCGTGGTGACTGGTGGAAGTAGAGGTGGAGGCACTGCTGTGATGACTTAGGACAGTGGAGTGTGGAGGCACTGCTGTGATGACTTAGGACAGTGGAGGTGGAGGCACTGCTGTGAGACTTGGGACAGTGGAGGTGGAGGCACTGCTGTGATGACATAGGATAGTGGAGGTTGAGGCACTGCTGTGAGACTGGTGGACAGTGGAGGGAGGCACTACTGTGAGACTTAGGACAGTGGTGTGGAGGCACTGCTTGATGACTTGGACAGTGGAGTGGAGGAGGCATGCTGTGATGACATAGGACAGTGGAGGGTGAGGCACTGTGTGATGACTTGGACAGTGGAGGTGGAGGCACTCTGTGAGACGTGGACATGGATGTGGAGGCAATGTGTGATGACTTGGGACAGTGGAGGGTGGAGGCAACTGCTGTGCATGAATGGGACAGTGGAGGTGGAGGCATGCTGTGAGGACATAGGAAGTGGAGGTGGAGGCGCTGCTGTGATGAGCTTGGGACAGTGGAGGAGGAGGCACTACTTGTGATGAGCTGGGACAGTGGAGTGTGGAGGCACTGCTGTATGACTTGGGACAGTGGAGGTGGAGGCACTGCTTGTGAGACATAGACGGTGGAGGTGCAGGCGCTGCTTGATGACTTGGCGTGGAGGTAGAGCCCTGCTGTGATGATTGGGACAGGGGGTGTGGAGGCAGTGCTGTCATGACTTGGGGACAGTGAGGTGGAGGCACTGCTGTCATGAGTTAGGCAGTGGAGGTGGAGGCACTGCTTGTGATGTTGGGGCAGAGGATGTGTAGACACTAGACTGGGAAGTAACTTAGGGATTTGGAGGTGAAGTTGGAGGCAATGCGTGACTGGACTTAGGACATTGGAGGTGGAGGCCTCGTGATTTTAGGGCATTGGAGGTGGGTACTGTGTGGTGACTGGTGGAAGTAGAGGTGGAGGCACTGCTGTAATGACTTGGGACAGTGGAGGTGGAGGCACTGCTGTGATGACTTAGGGCATTGGAGGTGGAGGCACTGCTGTGATGACTTGGGGCAGTGGAGGTGGAGGCACTGCTGTGATGAGTTAGGACAGTGGAGGTGGAGGAACTGCTGTGATGACTTAGGACAGTGGAGGTGGAGGCACTGCTTTGAAGACTTAGAGCATTGGAGGTGGAGGCGCTGCTGTGATTACTTAGGACAGTGGAGGTGGAGGCACTGCTGTGATGACATAGGACAGTGGAGGTGGAGGCGCTGCTGTGATGACTTGGGACAGTGGAGGTGGAGGCACTGCGTGTGATGACTTGGACAGTGGATGTGGAGGCTGCTGTGATGACTTGGGACGCGTGGAGGTGGAGTGCACTGCTGGTCATGGAGTGGTGTGCAGTGGAGGGGGAGGCACTGCTGTGAGGACATAGGACAGTGGAGGTGGAGGCGTGCTGTGATGATTGGGACAGTGGAGGAGGAGGCACTACTGTGTAGACTTAGGACAATGGATGTGGAGGAACTGCTGTGATGACTTGGGACAGGGAGGTGGAGGCACTGCTGTGATGACATAGAAGTGGAGGTGCAGGCGCTGCTGTGATGACATTGGGACAGTGGAGGTGGAGGCCCTGCTGTGATGACTTGGAAAGTGGAGGTGGAGACTGCTGTCATGAATTGGGACAGTGGAGGTGGAGGCACTGTGTCATGAGTTAGGACAGTGGAGTGGTGGAGGCACTACTGTGATGATTGGGGCAGAGGAGGTGTGTAGACACTACTGAATAATTGGGATTTGGAGGTGAAGTTGGAAGGCAATGCTGTAATGACTTAGGACAGTGGAGGTGGAGGCATGCTGTGATGACTTAGGGCCTGGAGGTGGGAGGTACTGCTGTGGTGACTGGTGGAAGTAAGAGTGGAGGCACTGCTGTAATGACTTGGGACCGTGGAGTGGAGGCACTGCTGTGATAACTTGGCATTGAGAGTGAAGGCACTGCTGTGATGATTGGGGCAGTAGGTGGAGGCACGTGCTGTGATGAGTTAGGACAGTGGGGGTGGAGCACTGCTGTGATGGACTTAGGACAGTGAGAGGAGGAGGGCACTGCTTTGAAGCATTAGAGCATTGGAGGTGGAGGCGCTGCTGTGATACTTAGGACAGTGGAGGTGGACGGTGCTGCTGTGATGACTATAGGACAGATGGAGGTGGATGGCGCTGCTGTGATTACTTAGGACAGTGGAAGGTGGAGGTGCTGCTGTGATGACTTAGGACAGGGAGGTGGAGGCGCTGCTGTGATGATTGGGACACGTGGTGGGAGGGCACTGCTGTGATGAATTGGGGACAGTGGAGGTGGAGGCCACTGCTGTCATGACTTGGGGACAGTGGAGGTGGAGGCACTGCTGTGGGACATAGGACAGTGGGAGGTGGAGGCGCTGCTGGAGATGACATGGGACAGTGGAGGAGGAGGCACTACTGTGATGACTTAGAGACAGTGGATGTGGAGGCACTGCTGTGATGACTTGGGACAGTGGAGGGTGGGCACTGTGTGATGACATAGACCGGGAGGGAGGCGTGCGGTGATGCCTTGGGACAGTGGAGGTAGAGGCCTCGTGTGATGATTGGGACAGTGGAGGGGGAGGCACTGCTGTCATGACTTGGGACAGTGGAGGTGGAGGCACTGCTGTCATGAGTTTGGACAGTGGAGGTGGAGGCACTGCTGTGATGATTGGGGCAGAGGATGTGTAGACACTACTGGAATAACTTGGGGATTTGGAGGTGAAGTTGGAGGCACTGCTGTAATGACTTAGGACATTGGAGGTGGAGGCATGCTGTGATTACTTAGGGCATTGGAGGTGGAGGTACTGCTGTGGACTGGTGGAAGTAGAGGTGGAGGCACTGCTGTAATGACTTGGGACAGTGGAGGTGGAGGCACTGCTGTGATGACTTAGGGCATTGGAGGTGGAGGATATGCTGTGAGACTTGGGGCGGGAGGGTGGAGGTGGAGGCACTGCTGTGATGAGTTAGGACGTGAGGTGGAGGCACTGCTGTGATGACTCTGGACGTGGAGGGAGCACTGCTTTATGAAGACTTGGAGCATTGGAGGTGGGAGCGCTGCTGTGATTTACTGAGGACAGGTGGAGGTGGAGGCACTGCTGTGAGGACAAGGACCGGGGAGGTGGGGCGCGTGGTGATGACTTGGGACAGTGGAGGTGGAGGCACTGATGTGATGAATGGGACAGTGGATGTGGCGGCACTGCTGTTGACTTGGGACAGTGGAGGGTGGAGGCACTTGCTTCATGACTTGGGACAGTGAGGTGGAGGCATGCTGTGAGGACAAGGACAGTGGAGAGGTGGAGGCAATGCTGTGCTGACTTGGGACAGTGAGGAGGGGCACTACTGTGATGACTTAGGACAGTGATGTGGAGGCACTGCTGTGATGACTTGGGACAGTGGAGGTGGAGCACTGCTGTGATGACAGGGACAGTGGAGGTGGCAGGCGCTGCGTGATGACTTGGGACAGTGGAGGTGAGAGGACCTGTGTGATGACTTGGGAAGTGGAGGTGGAGGCACTGCTGTCATGACTTGGGACAGTGAGTGGAGGCACTGCTGTAATGACTTGGACATTGGAGGTGGAGGCACTGCTGTGATTACTAGGGGCTTGGAGGTGGAGGTACTGCTGTGGTGACTGGTGGAAGTAGAGGTGGAGGCACGCTGTAATGAATGGGACAGTGGAGGTGGAGGCACTGATTGAGATTAGGGCATTGGAGGTGGAGGCACTGCTGTGAGAACTGGGGCAGTGGCGGTGGAGGGCACTGCTGTGATGAGTGTAGGACGGGAGGTGGAGGGAGGCACTGCTGTGAGTGACGTGAGGACAAGTGGAGGTGGAGGCCAAACACTCCACCTGCTTTGAAGACTAGAGCATTGGAGGTGGAGGCGCTGCTGTGATTACTTAGGACAGTGGGGGGAGGCACTGCTGTGATGACATAGGACCGTGGAGGTGAGGAGTGCGTCGTGATGACTTGGGACAGTGGGGTGGAGGCACTGCTGTGATGACGTGGACAGTGGATGTGGAGGCATGCTGTGATGACTTGGACATGGCGGTGGAGGCAACTGCTGTCATGTCCTTGGGGACAGTGGGGTGGGGCCACTGATGTGAGGGACATAGGACAGGTGGAGGTGGAGGCACTGCTGTGATGACTTGGGGACAGTGGAGGACGGAGGCATACTGTGATGAGTTAGGACAAGTGGATGTGGAGTGCACTTGCTGTGAGTGAATCTCGGACAGTGGAGGTGGAGGCACTGCTGTGATGACATGGGGACAGTGGAGGGCAGGCGGCTGTGTGATGACTTGGGATGAGAGGGGAGGCCACTGCTGTGATGACTTGGACAGGGGAGGTGGAGGCACTGCTGTCATGACTTGGACAGTGGAGGGTGGAGGACTGCTGTCATGAGTTTAGGACAGGGGAAGGTGAGGCACTGCTGTGATGATTGGGGCAGGGATGTTAGACACACTGGAATAACTGGGGATTTGGAGGTGAGTTGGAGGCACTGCTGTAATGACTTAGGACAGTGGAGGTGGGAGGCATGCTGTGAGACTTAGGGCATTGGAGGTGAGAGGTACTGCTGTGGTGACTGGGGAAGTAGAGGTGGAGGCCCTGTAAGGACTTGGGACAGTGGAGGTGGAGGCACTGCTGTGATGACTAGGGCATTGGAGGGTGGAGGCACTTGTGATGACTGGGGCAGTGGACCGGTGGAGGCACTGCTGTTGTGATGATTAGGACAGTGGAGGGGCGGAGGAGGCATGCTGTGATGACTTAGGACAGTGGAGGTGGAGGCACTGCTTTGAAGGACTTAGAGCAGTGGAGGTGGGGCGTCCTGCTGTGATGATTACTTAGGGACTGAGGTGGAGGTGGAGGCGCTGCTGTGATTGACTTAGGAGTGGAGGTGGAGGCGTGCTGTGGATTACTAGGACAGTGGAGGTTGGAGGTGCTGCTGTGATGACTTAGGACATGGAGGTGGAGGGCTGCTGTGATGACTTAGGACAGTGAGAGTGGGAGGCTGCTGTGATTGACTTAGGACAGTGGAGTGGAGGCCTGCTGATGTGACTTAGGACAGTGGGAGGTGGAGGCGCTGCTGTGATGACTTAGGACAGTGGAGGTGGAGGCGGCTTGCTGTGATGATTAGGACAGTGGAGGTGGAAGCAACTGCTGTGATGAATTAGGACAAGTGGAGGTGGGAGGCGCTGCTTGTGATGATCTAGGACAGTTGGAGGTTGGGAGGCGCTGATGTTGGATGACTAGGACAGTGGGAGGTGGAGTGCCTGCGGTGATGGGACTTAGGACACGTGGGGAGGTTGGAGGATCGCTGGTGTTGATGACTTAGGACGTGGAAGGGAGCGCGCGTGATGCCTAGGCATGACTGGAGGCTGTGTGATTACTAGGACAGTAAAGGTGGAGCATGTATGTGATGGAACTAGGGACAGTGATGGGGACGGATGATGACTAGGACGGGAGTGGACACTGCTGTGATGACTTGGGACAAGGGATGGTGGAGGTTCATGACTGGCGAGGGGAGTAGGGTAGAGTTAGGGGACAGTGGGGTGGAGGCACTGCTGTGATGAGGGAGGGACGAGAAGTGTAGACACTACTGGGAATAACATCGGGGGATTGGAGGGTGAGTTGGAGGCACCTGCTGTATGACTGGGACAGTGGAGTGTGGTGGGTCTGGGTCAGCTCTCCATGACACAAAAAACTGACAGAGATTGCTGCTGGTGCTGGCTGAGCTACAGATATACGACTGGACCAAGCCCCCGTGACACATCATTAGCTCTGGGGCCGCACCTACAGCACTTCGTCCCGGAAGCTCTGTGTTTAGCACCTAAGGGAAAATACAGCAATGTTGTGAAGCAGAATCAGAAGAGGAGTGTTACCCAAGACAAGGCAGCAGTCCAATATTCAGTCCAGCAGATTAAAACCACAACACCCCTGACATAGTTATATAACAATAGGCACCACCAATTGTATAACAGGACGGTCAACACCATGCACTGCTCTTACCACAGATTCTTACCTAAAATATTGAAAAAAGTCTCCCGATGGTTGTTACAAGCGTTAAGACAAAGCAACGTGCTGGAAACAGATAATTGGAAGTTTCAAACCAGAGAAAACACAAAGAACCGAATTCTGATAACTAACATTCTGGGTAATGCTGGCAGGACAAGCACCCACGTTTGTAAAGGTTCAAATCTTCAATGTCCTGCATGTGGTAAGGATATATTGACATAGGGGAGTACTAAGATACTTACAAGCATTTAAGCTCTATGTCGATTTGGGAAACCAAGGAAGTGAATACTAGCTATATTACATCGGGTGCAAGTATGTATGGTAATGATCTAGTAACAATACGAAGACTGCAGGATTAGGTTTAGGTTATATGTCCTGTAAGAGATCAAAAGGGATATTTCGTACAAGTATCATCTTGTACTGGGCGAGTATTATGTAGTCGTTATCTATGTACATAGGGCGAGTAGTTATTATAGTAGTTATCTTCCTGTACAAGTGCTAGAGAGTATTATAGTAGTATATTCTTGTACATAGGGGGCAGAGATTATAGTAGTATATTATGGAGTATTGGAATTTGACATAGGGAGAGCAATTGTAGTTTACTTGAATAGGGTGTGGCAGTTTTTATGATCTTGTAATAGGGCACGTATTATAGTAGTTATATCTTGTTACATAGGGGGCAGTATTATGCGTGTTAAATTCTGTACATAGGAGCAGTATTATAGTAGTTGTATATAGTCAATATTGTACATAGGGGGCAGTATTATAGTAGTATATATCTGTACATAGGGGGCAGTATTTATCGTAGTTATATCTTGTACATAGGGGGCAGTATTATAGTAGTATATTCTTGTAACATAGGGGCGTATTATAGTAGTTAATCTTTGACATAAGGGGCAGTATATAGTGTATATCTGTACATAGGAGGCAGTATTATAGTAGTTAATTCTTGTACAATAGGGGCAGTATATAGTGTATATTCTTGTACATAGGGGGCAGTATTATAGTAGTTATATTCTTGTACATAGGGGGAAGTATTATAGTAGTTATATTCGTGTACTAGGAGCCAGTATTATTAGTAGTTATATCTTGTACATAGGGGGAGTAGTATAGTAGTTATAGTCGTGTACATAGGGGGCAGTATTATAGTTATAGTCGTGTACATAGGGGGCAGTAGTATAGTAGTTATATTCTTGTACATAGGAGGCAGTATTATAGTAGTTAATTCTTGTACTCTAGGGGCAGTATTATAGTAGTTATATTCTTGTACATAGGGGGCAGTTTATAGTAGTTATATTCTTGTACAATAGGGGGCAGTATTATGGTAGTTACTTTCTTGTAATAGGGGGCAGTATTAAACAAAATAGTCTATTCTTGTACATAGGGGGCAGTATTATAGTAGTTATATTCTTGTACATAGGGAGGCAGTATTATAGGTATTACATTCTACATAGGGAGGCAGTATTATAGTAGTTATATCTGTAATAGGGGCAGATTATGTAGTAATTTACATAGGGGGCAGTATTATAGTAGGTATATTCTTGGACAGTAGGGGGCAGTAGTATAGTAGTATATTCGTGTACAAGGGGGCAGAATATGATAGTAGTTATATTATTGTACATAGGGGGCAGTTTATAGTAGTATATTCTTGTACATAGGGGGCAGTATATGTAGTTATTTCTTGGACAAGGAGGCGTATTATAGTAGTTATAGTTGTGTCCTAGGGGGCAGGATTATAGTAGTTATATTCTGTACATAGGGGCAGTATATAGTAGTTATATTCTTGTACATAGGCGGGCAGTATATAGTAGTTATATTCTTGTACATAGGGGGCATATATAGTAGTTATATTTCTGATATCTTACATAGGGGGCATAGTATTATGCGTAGTATATTCCTTACATAGGGGGCAAGTTATTATAGAAGGTAAATTCTGTACATAGGGGCAGTATTATAGTAGTATATTCTGTACATAGGGAGGCACGTATTATAGAGTATATTCTTGTACATGGGGGGCAGTATATAGTAGTATATCCTGTACATAGGGGGCAGTTTATAGTAGTTATATTCCATGTAATAGGGAAGCCAGTGTTATGAAAGATGAAGATGAAGATTCTTTACATTGGTAAAAAAAGTGTTTGCTCACTCATGGTAATAGAATAAAGTGACAACTGTATAACCTTGGGGTCCCAGGCACCTCTTTGAGGATTTCAGCCAATTTCTGCCGTGGTAAGTAAATATCTAAATTCTGGGAATGTGATTCACAACCTCATAAGAAATTATTGGTGATCTAGATAAGGTCTCTTGAGATAGGACTTGCATTAGCAGGGGGGTGGATAGTCACCACGGTGTAGTCGGAAGGTAAGTACACACAAGTCAGTTTGCAGTCAGATGATTTGTATGAGTGTGTAACAATGCAGAGCTCCCACAGCTGAAGAGTTGTGGTCATGAACAAGTCTTCCCCCCTTGCCCGTTCTTTTCACGGAGACCTCACTGATTGCAGTAAAAAAAATACACCGCAAAAAACAGCAGAATGATTGTAAAATGTAAGGAGGGAAGCACTGAACTAAACCCCAAACCAGGAAATACATCAGATTTGGACCCCAAATTCATGTTGTCCATTTTGGCTGATACATTAAAATAAACTGCAATTTCATGTTCAATCACATGGGGGGCGAACTGCTGAGGATTATTTGTTTTTTTCTTTGATGGGAGAAAATACTTCCATACCGATTGACCCAAAATTTCTGAAATATGGCCGATAGGTTAATACACTATGCAGGAGACATTCCCCCCCTCCCGCTGTGTGCTGGGAGAGCAGAGAGAGGGGAGACAGTGTATCCGCATGTGAGGCTACAGCATAGAGGGGTCTGGTAACAACCCAGGAGCCCTCAGAGGAGTATGAGAGTGCCGGGCGATAAACATGAAGAGGAGTGCCGGCGTATACACAGGAGTGCCGGGCTTTATACAAATGAAGAGGCGTACCAGGCGTGTATAAACAGGAGGCCGGGCTTTATACACATGTAAGAGGAGGGCCGGGCCTGTATACACAGGAGTGCCAGGCTGTATACAATGTAAGAGGAGTGCCAGGCTGTTATCCAAATGTAAGGGAGTGCCAGGCTGTATACCAGGAGTGCCAGGCTCAGTGTGGATGGGGCTCCTTGTAGTCCCTGCGGAGTGCTCCTGCACACTGTGGATGGGGCTCCTGGTAGTCCTTGTGGAGTCCTCCCAGATAGCGGAGATGGGGCTCCTTGTAGTCCCTGCGGAGTGGTCCTGTACAGTGTGGATGGGGCTCCTTGTAGTCCCGTAGTTATATTCCTTTACATAGGGGGCAGTATTATAGTAATTATATTACTGTACATAGGGGGCAGTATTATAGTAGTTATATTCTTGTACATAGGGGGCAGTATTATAGTAGTTATATTCCTGTACATAGGGCAGTATATAGTAGTTATATTCCTGTACATGGGGGCAGTATTTAGTAGATATAATTGTGTTGTACACAGGGGGCAGTATTATATTAGTTATATTCTTAACATAGGGCAGTATTAATAGTATTTATTCCTTGTACATGGGGGCAGTATTTAGTAGTAGTTATACTTGTACATAGGGGGCAGTATTATAGTAGTTATATCTTGTACATAGGGGCGCGATATTATAGTAGTTATATTCCTGTAGATAGGGGGCAGTATTATAATAGTTCATTTTGTACATCGGGGCAGTTATAGTAGTTATTTCTTGTACATAGAGGGGCGGTATTATATTGTTATTATCTAGTACATAGGAGCTTATTATAAAAGTTACATTCTTGTCATATGGAGCAGTATTATAGTATTATATTCCTGTAAATAGGCGGCAGTATTATGTAGTTATATCTTGTACATAGGGAGCAGATATTATAGTAGTAGTTATTTCTTGTACATAGGGGGCAGTATTATAGTAGTTATATTCCTGTACATAGGGGGCAGTATTATATAGTTTATATTCTTGTACATAGGGGGCAGTAATTATAGTAGTTATATCCCTGTACATAGGGGAAGGCATTCTTATAGTAGTTAAATATTCCGTAACATAGGGGGCAGTATTTTTATAGTAGTTATATTCCTGTACATAGTGGGCATACTTATAGTAGTTATATTCCTGTACATAGGGGGCAGTATTATAGTAGTTATATCTATGTACATAGGGGCCGTATTATAGTAGTTTATGCTTGTACATAGGGGCAGTAATTATATAGTTATATTTCCTGTACATGGGGGGCAGTAGTATAGTAGTTATATTCCTTACATAGGGGGCAGTAGTATAGGTTTATATTCCTGTACATAGGAAAGTATTATAGTAGTATCTATTCTTGTTACATAGGGGGCTGATATTTAATAGAACCCTTAACACAGATACATACTTAAATCCTCTGAATTTGGCTTGTTCCATGGAGTCAAATAAAATCTCCATTTAGAATCTGTTATACTTACCAAGTAGGACATCAGGGATGACAGTCCCATGATTCCGTCTTCTCCTCATTGGCGCAATCCAACAAGCTAGCATCAAGAAGATAAATATCCACTGCAGACGCATCTTTCTCTGCGCTGTGAATCTGAAAACACAATAATCACTTTAATAACAGGATCTAGAATTATAGAATTTGCGTAAACTGAATTCACTGGAATTTGAGATGTGATATTGATGTCAACCTAGGATCTAATCAAGTCTGTAAGAACTACGGGACCAGCAATACACATGGGGACATTCTGAGGAACCACTTGATCATCCTTGCACTTTGAGTTTATGTAACCAATGCCCTTTGTTGACGTCAATTTCCCTGAATTCAACAGACTGTATTCCCAGCAAATGTGAATGTATTCAGGCAACAGGAGAATTATTCCAAACATCCAGCTGCCCCACAAATGACTGATCCCTCCTCAACCAGACTATTTAGTCTATTGAGATATACACGAGTAGATAGCATGATCTGAGCCTACAGCCACAGAGGTCTGAACTACTTCTCTAATATGTCTGACAACCTCCCTGCTAGATTCCTTCAAAAACTACAGAAGAACAAAATTAAAAATATTGGTGCAGTTTTGAAGTCAAAATATTGATCAGATTTTAGCATTATTGTACTTTTGGCATTTGTATACATGTATAATTGTATTTATTCGGTTAGTATTTTACATATAGATTTGTGTAAGTGTCTATATATTTTATGATATGATATGTGGTCCGCATTCCTATTTACATCTCTCCATGGAGACTCTAGTTAACCTCTCATAGTCAGCTGAGGCCTCCATCACTGATATCTAACACATCATTAGAAAATTCCAACACCTTGCATAGTAGATCTCACGCTATGATTTACCGCAAAGCGCTATACATGCAAACTCTAGGGTGATCGTCCATCTATGGTTGTAAGTCCGACAGTCCTACACAAAGGGCTCATTCACTAAGGTCTCCGCGGTCGTCACTTTCGTCGGTTTTTCCCGATTTTTCCGTTTTGCCGCCAAATTCCACCGGGATTTGGCGCACAGCGACGGATTTTGGGCGCAATCACGCCGGCTTTCACACGACAGAATGGGGGGTTGGCCTTCGGACAACCCGACGGATTCGGAAAAACTGCAGAATTTAAAAAAACTAAATGTGTCGCAATATCAAGCACTCACATGTACTGGAAGAAGTAGGTGAACTGAACTCCCGTGACTTCGCGAAGCAGCGACACTACTGGATATCGGGCGCATGACCTTAGGGAATCCCGGCAAACCCGAATCCACGTCAACACGCGCCGCGGGATCGCGACAGGACCGGGAAGTAAATGAGCCCCAAAGTCCTCAGCTTTCACTTAACATATCGGACCAGTAGATGGAAAAGTTCATGTTGAAAGTTAGATATTGCTGGGTATTCACTTTCCTCTTGAGCTGTGCCTTGATATATACTATCTGATACAAGCTCACTATGAATAGTATTAATTGGGTATCCCAACAGCATACTAACTAGGAACGCATAATATATCAGAATATGTGATGCGCTCTGGATTACAATAAAGAGGGTAACTTAAGTACAGTACAACAATCAGTGGACTTACAGTACAAGTGCTTTTATATATACACACGTTACATTTCCTGTCCTGTATTTTCTCGTGTTCCTTTTTACTGTTTGCTTAGTGTTACAGGAGTGCAGGAATATTGTGCAGAAGATGACCAAAAACGCTGGATAACTGATCGGTTTCTTCGTACAGCTGAAATGTAGGTAAATCTTTGTTTTATCTTAGAATTCCACATCGTAGCCCCAGGGTGATTTATGGGGAGAAGTAGAACGAATGAAACATTTCATATAGTTAGTATAGAACTTGTCTACATTTCATCTATCTATCTCTACAATCAAAGGTGATTATACCTAGAGGCAGACCCCCCCAGGAGATATGGGCCCTGGTACTGGTTGGTCCTTTCTCTGTCAAGTGACTAAATCTTTAAGGCCCCCCCCTTTCCCCCCGAAGAAACCACATTGTCAATGGCTCTTCTCTGGCTCATAGTAGAGATTTCCATTGTGGAAAGTCCCAGCGCTGACAACCTGACAACACATAAGCACAATAAACATGGATGCATGGATAAGTCTCTGTCTATAGATCTTGCAGTTGTTTAATGTGATCTGTAGCCATGGAACCCATTATGCGATGCAAGAGCTACATCACATTACAGTAAGCAGAGAGAGAATGATTGCTAAAGTCTCCATTCCTTTCCTTGCTATAAGTTCCTAGTCTATGCAGCTCATATAACAAAGGGTGAAATGCATTAAATAAACTGTGACAACTTTAGAGGTTTGGACAATGTGAGTGAGGGAGCGCGGCTATATGGTGTGTGCGTCACAGCTCGCATTCCCCAACCTGACCTCATCACTTCACAACATTCTACTGAACAATGACAAACCCCAATATTCACTCGTGGAAATCCATGTAGACTGTACGTGCGCGTGCTACTAATAGAGCGCTCTGCTCTAGATGGTGGAATTACTACACGGGAACATCTCTTTCATGTGCTGCTATTCCTCCGCACTTACACCTTACAAATCGGGTGGCCAAAGCTTGATAGTATCTATAGAATTTACAGAAGCAGCTTACTGTATAGATAGGGTACCCGAACCAATCGAACTGTATGAGATGGTAACAGAACAAGCCTACTGTATGGATAACGGTAACAGAACCACGCTTACTCTATAGATATGGTAACAAAACCAGTCTACTGTATGGATATGGTAACAGAACCAAGCTTACTATATAGAATGGTAACAAAACCAAGTCTACTGTTGGATATGGTAACAGACCAAGCTACTCTATAGAATTGGTAACAAAAACCAGTCTACTGTAATGATATGGTAACAGAACCAAGCTTACTATATAGATATGGTAACAGAACCAAGCTTACTATATAGATATGGTAACAGAACCAAGCTTACTGTATAGATATGGTAACAGAACCAAGCTTACTATATAGATATGTAACAGAACCAAGCTTCTGTATATATATGTGTAACAGAACCAAGCTATGTATAATATGGTAACAGAACCGGATTAGAGTAAAGAGATATGGTAACAGAACCAAGCTTACTGGTACGATATGGTAAAAGAATCAAGCTTACTGTATAGATATGGTAACAGAACCAAGATTATAGTAAAGAAATGGTAACAACCAAGCTTACTGTATAGAAATGGTAACCAGACCAAGCTTACTATATAGATATGGTACAGACACCAGCTTACTGTATATATTGGTACCAGAACCAAGCTTACTGTATAGATATGGTAACAGAACCGAGATTAGAGTAAAGAAATGGTAACAGAACCAAGCTTACTGTACATATTGGTAAAATATCAAGCTTCCTGTATCATATGGTAACAGAACCAAGCTTACTGTGTAGATATGGTAACCGAACCAAGATTAGAGTAAAGAATATGGTAAGAAGAGCTCGGTTACTGTTTAGATACAATTTCAGGACCAATTTTTAAAATTCTTCCAAAATAATAATAGTAATAATTCCTTTATATAGCGCACACAGATATATGCAGTGCTGCAAAACTTACTGTATAGATATGGTAAAAAACCAATCTGTCTTTAAAGTTATGGTAACAGAACAGCTTACTATAAGATATGCTAACAGAACCAAACTTACTGTAATAGATAGACATTACAGAAAGAGTAGCCGAAAAGCAGAATATTGTGGAGTCCGCCATCATCTTCATTGCTATAAGTCACGCAGTTTAGATACAAAGGGTGAAAAACACTAAATAACTGTGCCAACTTTAAAGGTTTGGACAATAGAGTGAGGGAGCGTGGCTTCATGGTGTTGTATAGGTACTGTTGGTAAAAGAAACTAATTTTACTGTATAGAGTAAGTTATTGAACCAAGCTGAACGTTATTGAACAATACCACCACAATCCATGTAAGGAGTGCGCTGTTTTTTTGAAGAACAGCAGCCATGTTTCTCAATCTCTGATAAATCTGGTCGCTTCATATTGATACAGAAGTTGCCATGAGAAAACACTGAAACCTAGACAAGGGCAGATCTTTGAGGAGGTGGAGTGTGAATGGATTCCAACACCCGGATTTCAAAGGCATTGTCTGTGTGTATTGTCCTACATTACACAAAACTGAAAACGCATAAAACGATAACACACAGAAAACAAGCAAAAGAGTGTCAGGAAATACCCGAGCCGGGGGCGGCGGGACTGGCCCTGAGTCATGGCTGTAATAGAGCTGAGGTGTCATCCCTGACTGAATCCTCCATTCTTTTATTCTTCCCATTTAATAGATAGTAACAATAATAGTTATAAATAATACGACCATACCGCGCACACATGGACAGGAGTCTGAAACCTTCTAATACACAACATGTATTCAGCTCCGTTATACTTGCAAATGCTTTGCTTTCTGTCAGTGAATAAGAACGTCTTGTTCCCATTCAAGAGATTGAGGCAAGCTCCCTCCTTGTGCCCTCTCAGCGATGGCCATTGAAATCTATCAGGGCGGATGCAGCATTACTGCATCCTCCTGGCTCTGCTGAGCGGCACTCTCGCGATCCGCTTCTGCATAAACAGCCTGGCACTATCATGTATAAGGAAAAGCACAATTGTGTCACATTATATTATTTTTATCGTTTTATTTGAGCACAGTATAGCGGTATGATGTGACACTGTCATGGATGTATTATTTAGGAAGCATTTGGGGTGTAACGTGAACACTGATGTTGGTTGTATTTACCCTGCATTGAAGAGAAATGCTAATCACTATCTGCTGGTTTATCTGCTTGCTCTATGGGTAGTATATGCTTGACGTTATAGAACCGTAGTGGTAGTATTTCAAGTACTTTATGGTGGTATTATTCTGTTTATATCAGACCAAATATTTATTGTAGTTATTTAACTATTGTATGGGGGAATTATCCTCACTGTATTTTAGTATTATTTACCCACTGTATAGTGGTATTATTTAAACTACTCCCCTAGTAGTAATTTTTATTTACAGTCTAGTTGTGTTAATTGTATCAATATTTATAGTAATATCTGACTACTGTATAGTATAAGTTGATATTTTTTTTTTTATAGGATTATTTTACACTGTAGAGTTGCATTATTTGAGTACTGGATTAGGTGTTACACAACCACTGTATTGGGCATTGTGGTCTGAAATTTTTGGATACACTAGAGATGAGCGAGTATACGTCGTCCAGCTTGATGCTCGTTCGAATATTAGCATACTCGAAACGGCTCGTTGCTCGGACGTAGTATTTCCCTGCTCGAGATCGAGCATTTACTTAAGAAAAACAGTGAAGAACGTGAAGAACACGTGAAAACAGTGAACAAGTGAAACTCAGATCATTTAATGATATAAACAGTGAAGAACACATTGCAGGTGTTCCGTACATCTGCTAACATTATCCGAAACACGCATGCAGAACGGTGTTTCTTCACAATACTATGTGACAGAACAGTATGGTTAAGAATCAATGCAGATGTATGGAAAACACTCCATGTGTTTTCACTGTGTTCTTTCAATGTGTTCTTCCCGGAACATCTGCAAACCTTGTAATGTGTTCTTCACTGTTTTCTTTCAGTGAAAATGCGTTCGAGTCTCCCATTGCTTCATGAGCTCGTTATTCGAGACACACTCGAGCATCGGAAAATTTGTCTCAAATAACGAGTACCCGATGCATTTTAGTGCTCAGCTCATCTTTATACTACATCGTTTTTGGTAGTTTTTGGACCACTGTTATCTTAGCACTGACTACAAGCAACAAGTAGTTATTTAAGATTTATAGGTGGTAATTATTTTAAAGAACTGAATAGTGGTATATTATGCAGTTCTCTATGGCAGGATTTAGCCATTGTTTGTACTGCTTTGGACAAGGTAACACATTAGTTTTAATACACTGATCGTCCAACCTATGCCAGTTCCTTTTTTCACCGATACTTATAGCTGTTATAAATGTATCATAAAAGCAAAAATAAAACACAATCTAATCTGGGATATACAAGGAAAGGTGTTTAGCTGTGCCCCTCTTTTCTACAACTCCCTGTAGAGCTGTATTTCTGTCAATCATGGGTTGATTCATGACACCCAGGGTTTGTTTGTTGTCCGTAACCATGGAGACACATAGATGTCATCTAGGAAGGCATTAGAACAATATTATGTATATAATTGAGCTAGTCTTTTAGTAGTGATAGCCCTGATGTAACCACCTGGGCCCCATGTGGCACTAAGAATAAGTTTTGCAATCTACGTTAAACATGGTAATACGTCCTTATTTTGTTATCTGAGTCTTATAGAGTAATGTCAGGGTCAATGAGTTCAACACAATCATTTCTTTCTTTAAACCTGTGGAATGGGAATGCAAGATACTGAGGCAAACAGTGGATTACGAACAATCCTGCCCTAATGAGTGCATGGCTAGGCAATGTTTCACTGTCCTGTGTCCAAACATGAAAGGGACCTGAACAAAGTAATGAACAGAAAATGTTGATTCCTCTGTAGGAGAACACTGACCCATATTACATCACTATGACATAGATGATGTCACAGCTTATCTCTCCCCCTCCCTGTACACTGATGTTTGCTTGTGCTTTGTTTCTCGCGGATAGGTTGTGAGTTGCCTGGTGTGTGCGTTGAACACTGGGGAGACCCATCAGGACTCACTACGACAGTGTGTCGGGCGTTTTCGTTAGGGAGATGGTGTTTTGTAGTTCATTATCAAAAAAAACTTTCTCCCTTTCGCTCCTCCAGGTCTTAGTTCTCTTGGATCCTCTCTTCCGGCCCTGCCCCCCTGAGTGAAACACAATCACCCCTCGGTCAGACTTACCCGGGGGGGAAAAAGCTAACTTACATAAGCAAACCGGCGGTTGAGCCTGTTCTTCTCACCGCCTGTATATCCACAAGGGGCGTCCCTAGTCGGCAATGCCACTTGCATGAACGGGCCCGAAAAATAGTAAGAAACTTGCCGAAAATCTCTCTGGCTTGTAGAGCAAAAGTGGAACACCAGGACTGCACGCGGGGGTAGTACGGAAAGGAAAAACCCGTCGAGCACCTGATACTAAAGGGACCATTCCGATACGTAAGGGCGGATAAGACTCTGTGACAAAGGATCGGCAGACAGGCAACAAGCGTAGCTCTCGAATACTTGAATACACGACGGAGATTTGTGGTCACAGCTTACCATGGAAAAACGACCCCCATACACGAAATAAAGGATTCAAGAACCACCGCAATGGACAGTTCCAAGAAAGAAGTCAAGAAACAGAATGGGTAGAAGTCACGGCTTGCTCTCACGAAGATAAAATATGCGCCCCGTATAGATACAGCAATCTTCACAGCTATACAGAAACCGAAAACGAAGATGCAAGCGCAACGAGATGACACCTTATCCCCCCCACATGAAAGGGCGCAAGACACGTACGAGGAATAGGCCAACAGAAAAACAAACCGAAGACAGAACACTAAGCTGGCACAGAAAAAACTCTAGCCTGGTCGCAGCAGAAAGTAGAAGGGAACAAGATGAAGTCTGTAACTAACAAACACGGACCGCCAGGGTGACAAAAGACACTACGGAGCAGTGGAGGAAAAAAGATCGTAAAACAGCTGATTACGCCGACGTCCACGCACCTTTCACACAGTTTTGGGCGACAAACGAGTGAAGAGATACCACGGCCGCAGCATGACAATCGACACTGACACGCTGAGTTGGGGGCACCAACGTCAAAAAGACTCACGCACCACCGGGCCGACTGGAGAAACAGAGAGCCGCGCTATAGAGGAAATACAAGGTCGGAGGACACCATGCAAAGAGAAGTCAGTGACCAGATCCGCGTAGCGGACCCAACATTGTGATGAGTCACAGGAGTAACTTATACTCCACCAGCACACCACTCAACAGACCGAGCATGCGACCGCGAGAGAAGAACTTAAACAGCAGACATCACTACGCAGGAGGAGGATCAAAGCTGAGCGCCCCCCGCCTGACATACCCGGATAGAAGAACATAACCAGCATTACATACAGCACGACTGACAGGACGATCCCCCGGATCGCCGCCCCCTCGGCAGGGCTGTACACAGGACCGCTATAAGATAACAGGACCCCCAGCATACATCATTACGGACATAAGAGCACTCGTATCGCCTCCCCCCTCCTACAATGACCGCGATATAGATAGCACGGAGTACATCATTACAGCACTACTGACACGTAGATAGGATGTCACAGCTATCGCCCCCCCCTGTACAAGACCGATATAGATACACTGACCTATCCGTACAAACAAATCACTACTGACAATAAAGTGAGGTCAAACAAGCTTATACGCCGCCCCTCCGGTCCCATGAACTCATAATAAATAAGACACATACAACACTAACCCATAACACGAACACACTACTGATACAAGAATGAATGGCAAACTGATCTTCTTCTCCCCTCCTCCCTGTACAATGACCTCTATAGTGAATAACAGGCGGGACACCAGGGAGCATTTTAGCCTCGGGCAGACTGACAATAATGATTCACAGCTTAGCTCCTCCCCCTCCTGTACCATGACCTCTAATAATAAACACGCCCTCATTACATCATTACTGACAATAGAATGATGCACAGCTTATCTCCTCCCCCTCCTGTACAAGACCTGCTACACAAAGATAACACTGACCCATCATCTACCTCTACTGAACACTAGATGATTCCACAGATTCATCTCCTCCTTCTCCCTCTCCCCGTACAATGACACTCTATAATAGATAACACTGACCCATCATTACATCACTACTGACAATGAGAGATTCACGTTATCCCCTCTATGCTCCCTCCTGTACAATGACCTCTAGAATAAGCACGACTGACCCATTATTAAATCACTACTGACAACTAGATGATGTCACAGATTATCTCCTCCTCCTCACCCGTAGCACGGACCTCTATATACGATACACTGCCCCATCATGACACCTCGCTACTGCCAAGAGATATGTCACAGAGCTTATCTCCTCCCCTCCCACTCCACTATATGACACCTCTATATAGAAGCACTGACCCTCATTACATCACTTTACTGAAATAATGATTGTCACAGCTTATCTCCTCCCCCCTGTACATTCGACCTGCTATATAGATAACACTGACCTATCATTACACATCATCAGTAACATGGAGAACGAGATGATTCACGCTTATCTCCTCCTCATGCCCGTACAATGACCTCTATATAATAACACCTGACCCAGCATACACTCCCTCTGACAATATATGATGTCACAGCTTATCGCCTCCTCCTATCCCTGTATACACTGACCACTATATAGATATCTCAACTGACACCATTCACTTACATCCCTACTGAACAATATATGATGTCACAGCTTATCTCCGCCTCCTCCCTGTACAATGACCACTATATAGATAACACTGACCCTCATTACAATCACTACTGACAATAATGATTCACAGCTTATCTCGGCCTCCCCCTCCCTGTCAAAGACCTCTATATAATGACGACGGTGACCATCATTACATCACGACTGACAATAGATATGTCACAGCGTATCTCCTCCCCCTCCTATAGCAATTACCTCTGATATAGAGAACCCTGACACCCATCATTACATCACTACTGACAATAGATATGTCACATCTTATTTCCTCCCTCTCCCTTACATGAACCTCTATATAGATAAACACTGACCCCTCATTACATCACTACTGCACTAGAGATGTCACAGCTTATCTCCTCCCCTCTCCTGTCAGACCTCTATATAGATAACGACTAGGGCCTATCATTCAATCAATACTAGAATCGATGATGTACACAGCTTAATCTCCTCCCGCAGCCCCCTCCTGTCAATGACCGTCTATATAGATTGACGCACTCTGACTCATCATTACAACAAAGAACTCCTATCTGACAATAGATGATGTCACAGTCTTATCTCCTCCTCCTCACTTATACCATGACCTCTATATAGATATCATCTCGACCCTTCATTAGCACTACTAGACAATAGATGAGTCACGCTTAGCTCCTCCCCTCCCTGTACACATTACGCTATAGATATAACCTGACCCATCATTACATCACTACTGACAAAGATAATGTCACACAGCTATCTCCTCTCCTCCCTGTACAATGACCTTTATTTAGTAATACTGATCCACTAGCATTACATCACTACTTACATAGATGATGTCACAACACAGACAGCTTTCTGCTCCCCCCCAGGCAGATATTATGACAACAAACTCCCCATAATCATAGATGGCAGCTCACATCATCAGTGGCCGAAAATGCTACAGTGGGAAATCAGGAAAAGAGATTAGATACTAACTTCCTGGGTTGGAGATTGAGAGGGCAAATGCGTAAAGAGACAGATCATGTTGTTAGAGGTAGAATCTTGTGACGCAACAGAAAAGGTGCTGATACTCCAGAATAACTCAACCTGAGGGTTTGTGATGTTCGTCGACTGCAAATTTGCGTAGAAAGAGAGTGTGTAAAGTCTGTAGTTGCATTAAACCCGGTGGTTTTAACTCTCCCAGAACTGATAGGGGTACCAAGTGACAAAGCCCGGGACAGAAGACGTGCAAACTGCAAGGCTTTAACCAAAGATCTATTCTGTGACATTATAGTGTAAGGTCATAAAAAACAATGTAAATAAAATCATAAAAATCAAACAATAAATAGAACTTGAAATAGAGATAACAAATACAAATAGAAATTGAACGCGTGGGAGGGGGGGGGGATGTGACACTAATCCTCATGGGCCCACATGTGGGGCCTGATTGCTCTACTAGACCTAAGGGTGTTGGATGGTGGCCCCCCAGGACACTAATAATTCCTCTATTCTATATAGCAGCACACACAGATTACACAGCCACATGTGCACTCGAACTGCAAAAATCATTTCCCCCACGGTCCCCATGGGCTCATAATCTAATCAACTACCAGTATGTTTTGGAGATGTGGGGAGGAAAACGGAGGACATGATGTTTACCTTGGACCTTGTTGACAACCCATTGGCCCGGCCACGCTTCAAGGCTGTATGCTAACCACTAAGCCATCGTGCTACCCTACACCTTTACCCTGATGCTTCAGAGCTGCAGTTGTGGGCTGTCGAGTGTTTCAGCAGGGAATAGAGCACTGGAGAAATTATGGTGGAAGTAAACAGGACTGAATACATAGCTAAAGCTATGGCAAGGCATGCTGGTCGTGATGAAACCATACTGAGCTATTACAACAATCTCAGATTGTCCCTAGAGGAGAGTATATGCTTTATAGTTCCATTGACAATTATCTATCAAGCTAGTCAACACGTTCATGGCCATTACCATTGTGTACAAGCGATTTCCTCAAGCAGCATTTCAGCAGCTGGATCCTTGGCGCAGCTTATGGGTCAAAGCTCAATCACACATATTGCAGATCAGGGGAGGTATGGGCGTCATTCGCAAACCTGTTTTATAGACATAGGTTGCCGGCTCTCGGGCCAGATGCTGGTTCTTTGTTAGATTGATATAAGATGTATGACCCCCGACCCGGTGACTTGTGTGCTAATAACTATACCACGCATAACGAAGCCATGCAAGTTCCATTCAGTAGCGCCTGTCATTAAGGAGTTCCTGATTTACCATTAAGTCTCTTTCCGGGCCACAGCCCCCCCTCCCCAGCACCAAGCTTAACCGGTGTCTGACTTACACAGGACACTTGAGGAAGGATCTGAGAAACTTGGGAAGATGCCGCTTAAAATGGAGTATAGAATGCACTTGATGGGATCTACAATAATCCACAAGTTGTACAATGTTATAGCCTTCTTGTTTCTGTAACCGAAGCAAGCCTCTTACTCATGTAGTATATTTAACAGCACAGATAAGTACTCAGAACCCTGTTCTCCACGAAAATGATTAGGTGCAATGTTTCTCGGCACCATGTCTCTCTCAGTATAAATTGAGTAGAAAAGGGGGGGGGGCAACAGCTCTTTACCTTGTCTCGTTGCTTATACATATGATGAAATAGACACCATATTACGTTAACATTATCTCTCCACGACTTGTGGTTCAGTAGTTAACAGTTACCGCCTCTCTCTGGTAACCTGATAGACATACAACATAGTATGGTCCACACTGTCTCTCTTAATATTTGATAATGTACGATGTTACTGTCAACCGGTCCCGCTCTTAATATAATGAATCAAATATGATAAAGGTACGATGTCGGCGGGTGGTGCAACCTTCTCGTCTTTATGGATGGTAAAGGTCATAGATTAGTACTGTCAACCTGTCTCTCTTATCTAAATAATAAAGGTAGAAATATATTGTTAGTCTAGATATCGATAAATGTTCATTCAGCATACCTTATTTCTTTCTCTCTATATGATTAAGGGTCAGATAGTAACTCGTGGCGTCTGGCGGCGGGGGGGGCGTTTTCTCTATGTATATAACTGAGGAGTTGGGGCAGATTCATACTGTCACGCGGGGCTGTTCTCTTTGTATATGAAAAGAGACAATGAATCAGTCATGGTCAACCACGGGTTACATCTTTGTATATGATGAAAGGTACGAAGTAGTAAGAGACTGTCACCCTGTTCAGGGTGGGGCTCTTGGTATAATCACACCGGGTCACAAACTAAAGTACTTGTCACCGGGGAGGCTTTTTTCTTGCGGGTTTGTGGATGAGGATAAAGTAGGCAGGTCTCGGTATTGCAAACCTGTTTCTTCTCTGTTTGATAGTCCGTAAAGGTACGGATAGTACTGTCACCCGCATGTGGTCTCTTTGTATATGATAAAGGTACAGATCAGTCCTGTCCCCGGGGGGGGGGGGCCCTGTTTATTCGTGGATATAATCCAAAAAAGGTACAGAAGTAGTGTCACCCAAAAACTGTATTCTCTCTTGGTATACTAACAGGATCACAGAATCTAAACATAAAAAAAAGTCACCACAAATAAAAAACCAAAAACTGTTATCCAAAATATTTGTATAAAAACAAAAACAAACAAAAATCATAAAGCACCGATAGACGTCAACCGACGCGGAGCTGTTTTCTCTTTGTATATATAAGATACAGCTTTACGGTCAGCCCTGTGGGTGGTCGGTGTTGTATCTCATAAAGCAACAGATATTCCTGGTCCACACTACCGCTCTGCTTGTTTTCCCGTAACTTATAATAAAATAGCTAAAAAACTCTCCTTTTCTCTTTATTACGGCATACAATGTAATTTAGGATAGTAACTTCCCTCCCCATTCATGTAGTACGGAAAAAAAAAAAAAGCTTCCTAACTCTCCACGATAAACTTACATGGATCTTGTCTGTGAAGTTCTGTGGCGCAGAAAGAAGCTTCCTCCTGTTTCCCTCTATAGAATCCTTCCTTGCCTCTTTTCTTCTTGTCAAAGATATAAAGCACAGATAGTTTCTGCCTTCCCTGTCATTCACATTATGGTATACACCGTTGGGCAATATTACTCTATTAATAAGCTGAATTGTCCGCTGCGCCAAATTCCCCTCACGCCCTGCAGACCAAACAAAAAGAGTGGATCCAGTGAACGCCGATTTGCAATTTATTAACTACAGAATCGCCTGGCGCTTACAGGTGAAGTTCCAAATTCCATTTTGGACAAAGGTGAGGAACAACCTTCCCCGGGGAAAATTCTTTAGCTGTGCACCGTCACTGAGTTGATCATTACGGGGGCTGCTTCGCTACGCCCCTCTCCTGCTTCATGTATAGTCAACTCTATGCAACGAAGTCGACATCTACATCTAAGCAGAAGTATAGCGAGGCGACCGTGTTTTATGTGCCGGGGAAGGGGCCGCACCCATAAAATCAAATTATCAATGCTATTATTTTACTCATCACTACAATAAGGCATACTGCTAAAAAACTGCATAACCAATCAGCACGGCTACACTCTACATGAGAATAGCAAGCTACCGTGTAATCTGGCGCAGCAACACCATGAAATCACATTTCTATTGTAATATTTAGCTCTCACTACAGTATCGTAATAACTGTCTCAGAGCGTCATAACAAATCCAGCCTGCTACATCTACAGGATATAGTAAAGCTGATGCGTTATCTGACACTACCCATTATAAGAGCATCTGTGATCATTCTATGCATTCGATAAATGGACTTGTTTGGATTTTACAATAGCTGCAGGTATCAGTCAACTTACCACAAAGCACAAAGATGTACCTACGCTCTCCCAGCAGAGTGTTGCCATAGTGTGTACTTACCTGTTCAGGTTCTAATGTAGGTACCAGCTGGTCCGTGCAGCAGTTCCTCTGGAAAGGGAGGAACATGTTTTTTAAGTGTGGCGGGGCACCTATAGTCCCTGCAGAGTCCTCAGTACAAGTGGATGGGGCTTCTAGTAGTCCCTGGGTAGAGTCCTCCGTTACAAGAGTGGATGGGACTCCTTGTAGTCCTCCTTCGGGTTCTCCTGCACAATGTGGAAAGGGCTCCCCTAAAAAAGTAGATTTTCTTGCAGAGTGCTCCTGAACAGTATAAATGGGGCTCCTTGTAGACCCTGTGAAGTGCTCCCCCACAATGGTGGTGGGGCTCCTTGTGACCTTGTGAAGTGCTCCCACACCAATTTGGATGGGGCTCCTTTAGCCCCTGCGGATTGCACCTGTACATGTGGATGGGCTCCTTGTAGTCCCTGCGAGTGCACCTTTACAGTGTGGATGGGGGCTCCTTGTAGTCGCCTTCGGAGTCTCCTGCACACTGTGGATTGGCTCAGGGTATTCCTTGTGGAGTCCTCCCAATAGCGGAGATGTGGCCTTCCTTGTAGTCCCTGCGGAGTGGTCCTGTACAGTGTGGATTGGGGCTGCTTGTAGTCCCCCCGCGAGTGCTCCTTTCCAGTGTGGATGGGGCTCCTTCGTATTCCGTGGAGTGCTTCCTTTACAGTGGTGATGGGGTTCTTTGTAGTCCCTGCGAGTACTCCTGCACAGTGGTGAATGGGGCTCCTTGTAGTCCCCTGCGGGGTGCTCCTGACATGTGGTTTTGGGCTCCTTGTAATCCCTGCGGAGTGCTCCGTTCATTATGGATGGGGCTCCATTGTAATGCACTTCGGAGTGTCTGTACAGATAATCGGATGGGGCTCCTTGTAGTCCCTGTGGAGTGCTCTGTAGTGTGGATGGGCTCTTTGTAGTCCCTGCGGATTAACTCCTGCCATGTGATGGGGCTCCTTGTAGTCCCTGCGGGGATGCTCCTGACAGTTGGATGGGGCTTCCCTGTATCCTGTGGAGTTGCTCCTGCCACATGTGGATGTGGCTCTTTGTATCCCTGCGGATACTCCTGCACAGTGTGAATGGGGGCCCTTGTAGTCCCTGCGGTGCTCCGGGTACATTGGTAGAGTAGAAGCCCTTACCTAGTTTAGTGACAGTACTTCCGAGGACGTGCGAGACCTAGGAATGGCTCTACAACGGTTCCCTCATAGAAGGGTGGGAAGAACTAGTTTCATGGCTTTACTGTCTTTTTCCTCAGACAAAAGCAATGAATGGGTTCCTCGTACATTCAGTCTGGGGAGGGGGGGTATGGCAACTCTCCACGAAACATCACTGGTCACCATCACTATGTGACCCCCCCACCCACCATAACTACATCATAAAGAATACTGCTGCTGTGCACCTTCACAGCGAACCCAGTCTACAATATCCATTTATCCACATAATCTATCTAATCTAAAAAAATCAAGCTCTCTCAGCTGCCATAGACCAAAAATTATTTTATTCTACAAATTTTGTAAACGTAAACAAAAATATCGAAATTTGGTATAATCGCAATAGTATGACCCTAGAATAAAAATATCATGTGGCTTAAAAAAAAAGAGACACAAATCAATTACCGATTGTGTTTTTTCTACACCTCCTCAAATAGCATACTACATTTTTAAGCAAAATAGGAAAATGCATCTATCCCACAAAAATAGTAAGCCCTCACATGGCACATCAACTGAAAAACAGATTTTTGGAGCTTCACAAAAGTGCGCCCATGAACCATCTTAAAGACCCAAGTTCTCTAGGATAAAACTGCAGCTGCGGTCCCTCCTTCCCTCCTTCGCCCTCGCTGTGCGCCCCTACCACAAGTAACTTCCATATATGGGGACTGTAGTCTCGTTCTTGGAAGAAATTGCATAACAAATAAAGATTGGTTTTTCCTCTTTTATAAATAACACTTTGATGATGTGTAAATTCTTGCTAAATGAAACGGATTACCCGACAATGGAACCTTTCTAAATTTCAGCTTCAATTTGTCCTTAATTACTAGGAGATCTCAAGGGTTAACAATCTTTCTAAAAGCTGTTTCTGTAGTTTGAGAGGTTCAGAATTGAAATGAATGCATACAGGGGTCTCTAATTTATACTTTATTTAAAATGTCATTAAAAACTCACTGATCTGGGTCGACACGGGGGGGTTGGCTCAGTGGTTGGCATAACAGCCTTGCAAGCGCTGGCTCCTGGGTTCCAATCCCATGGGGTTAACATCTGCAGAGTTTTTTCTTCTCATCTTCCGTGTTTGCGTGGCTCTCCCTCTGGGTCCTCTGGTTTTCCTTCCATATTAGAATGATTAGATTGTGATCCGCCTTTGGGAAGGGATTTATTTGGCACAACTCTGTTGCAGTGCTGCATATCTGTGTGCGCTATATAAATAAAGAATTTTGTATAAGTATTATTATTATTATGATCTCCAAATAGTTAAAGGAAATAACTCCCAGGATGAGGATTATAAACCAGCACCATGACAAACTGGTGTTCGCACTCTGGCAGATCTGCTCTTCTTAAAACCCTTATGCATTGTTTTTTAAGAATAAAATATGCAAATGAGCCTAAGGGAGCTCTAGGTCTCTATTAAACCTATGGAGCCTGGAGCCTGTGGCTTCATTTTGCAATCTTTAAAAATATTTTTGTTCCAACACCAGGGATTCTAAGAACAAAAAGAAGGAGTGGATCCTATCAGAGGGGCGCTTGGTTTACCCCTTCATCTATGGTAATGTCCTATTATTCTGAACGCTTTGAAAATATGAAAACTATGTTCGATCTGTAGTCTTGCGCCTTCAAAATAAATTATCATACATTTTTAAAATGGATGGCAAACATAAAGCAGACAATGGGAAAGGTTTTTTAGTACCTAACTTGGGTGTTAAAGTATTGGTCTGAACAGATAATTTATAATTTTGAATGGAGAATTTTTCAAAAAATTCACAATTTTTTAAAAATGTTTTATGTTTCTAATCTATGAAGTCCTATAATCCATAAATCTGATGGTAGAAGTCCTTTTAATCATTTCCAGAAGCAAGTGGCCGATTGTGGATTGTGGGGGATTTTTAGTATCGAAACTGGCTTAACAAGATGTGAAATATATAACAGCGGAACCAATACAAGAATCTTTGGTGGTGCCGTGAGCCTTTTTCACCTGACGTTGGGTATTTTTGAGCTTCCTGATTCTTGAGATACCTTCCATTTCTCATCCAGCAGCTCATGAGTCCATGTTTCTTGGTGACTATGCTCTTAATTTTCTTATTGCGATACTGTTCATCATCCGGTAGAAATCACCTCATCATAGAAAAGAGGTTTCAGAGACCTGATTGGGAAAACTAATCTCCACCCAAAAAACATCAGACCCGCCGTAGTCTGAGCAGGTATACGTCTTTCTCCAAGTGGACGTATCTCCAATACCAATCCCAAAAGTAAAAATGAGTGTCATTGTCCCTTATCACGGCTTATTATACCGCTAGCTTTATTACATTTATAATTTGTTTTCACTAGATTTCAGTGTGGATGATTGTTTTGGTGAGACAAGCTGTATTCTTAATTGCAACCAATTTGGGTACAAATAATTCTTTGATTGATTGATAACTTTGTTACTATAGTCTTTGTCTCTGCATCTAAGACATGGATGAAGGGGATAGCAGCCGCTCTGCCGAACTAAGCACATTCAATTCTGCAACCCTTAACAAAACATTTTTGAGGTAAGGGCAGGCTGCGTTGTGACTGTGTAAGTAAGGTGGGAGGCATGCTTGTGATGACTTAGGACAGTGGTAGGTGGAGGCACTGCTGTGATTGACTTAGGCCAGTGGAAGGTGGAGGCACTGCTGGTGAACTTGTACAGTGGGAGGTGGGAGGCACTGATGTGATGACATAGGAAGGATAGTGGAGTTGCGGCACTGCTGTGATGACCTTGGGACGTGGAGGTTGAGCACTAACTGTGAGATGACTTAGGACAGTGGATTTGGAGGGCACTGCTGTGATGACTGGGACAGTAGTTGATGCACTGCTGTGATTACATAGGACAGTGGAGTTAGGCCCGCTGTGATGACTTGGGACATTGTGAGGTGGAGTCACTGCTGTGATGACTGGGACAGTGGATGTGCAGGACTGCTGTGATGACTTGGGACAGTGGAGGTGGAGGCACTGCTGTCATGACTTGGACAGTGGAGGTGGAGCACGCTGTTAGGACATAGACAAGGGAGGTGCGGCGCTGCTGTGATGACTTGGGACAGTGGAGTGAGGAGGCACTACTGTTATTACTTAGGACAGTGATGTGGAGCAACTGCCTGTGATTACTTGGACCGTGGAGTGTAGGCTGCTGTGATGACATGGACAGTGGAGGTGCAGGCCGCTTGCTGTTATGACTTGGACAGTGGAGTGAGGCCCCTGTGTGATGACTTGGACGTGGAGGTGGACGGCACTGCTTTCATGACTTGGGACAGTGGAGGTGGGAGGCACTGCTTCCATGAGTTAGGACAGTGGAGGTGGAGGGCACTGCTGTGATGATTGGGGGCATAGGATGTGTATGACACTACTACTTTAATAACTTGGGGATTTGGAGGGTGAAGTTGGAGCACTGCTGAATGACTTAGGAACATTTGAAGGTGAGGCACTTGCTGTGATTACTTGGTCATTGGAGGTGGAGGTCGGCTGTGGTGACTGGTGAATCGAGGTTGGAAGGCCCCCTGCTGTAATGACTTGGGACAGTGGAGGTGGAGGCACTGCTCGTGCTGACTTAGGTCATTGGAGGTTGATGCACTGCCTGTGATGATTGGGGCAGTGGAGATGGGGGCCGCTTTGATAGTTAGGACATGCGGTTGGGGCACTGCTGTGATGAACTAGGACATGGAGGGCGGCACTGCTTTGAAGCCTTAGACATTGGATGTTGAGGCGCTGCCTGTGATTACTTAGGACAGTTGGATTGAGGCACGGCTGTGATGAATAGGACAGTGTAGGTGGAGCTCTGCTGTGATACTTGGGACGTGGAGGTGTAGGCACTGCTGTGATGACCGGGTTGGGACAGTGGATGTGGAGGCACTTCTGTTATGACTTGGACAAGTGAGTGGAGGCACTGCTTCATGACTTGGGGCAGTGGAGGGTGGAGGCCTGCTGTGAGGACATAGGACAGTGGAGTGGAGGCGCTGTGTGATGACTTGGGGACAGTGGAGGAGTGAGGCACTACTGTGATTACTTAGGACAATGGTGTGGGGCACTGCTGTGATACTTGGGACCGGAGGTGAGGCAACTGCTGTGATGAATAGGACAGTGGAGGTGCAGGCGCTGCGTATGACTTGGGTACAGTGGAGGTGAGCCCTGCTGTGATGACTTGGGACAGTGAGGTGGAGGCACTGCGTCATGAACTTGGGACAGTGGGAGTGGAGGCACTGCTTTCATGAGTTAGGACAGTGGAGTGAGGCACTGCGGTGATGATTGGGGCAAGGATTTAGACACTACTGGAATAACTTGGGATTTGGAGGTGAAGTTGGAGGCACTGCTGTAATGGACTTAGGAAACAGTGGATGTGGAGGCACTGCGGTGACTGACTTAGGGCATTGGAAGGTGGAGGTACTTCTGTGTGACTGGTGGAAGTGAGGTGGAGCAACTGCTGTAATGACTTGGGACAGTGGAGGTGAGGCACTGCTGTGGATACTTAGGGCATTGCGGTGAAGTGCACTGCTTGATGACTTGGGGCAGTGGAGTGAGCACTGCTGTGTGAATTAGGCCAGTGGAGGTGGAGGCCACTGCTGTGATGACTTAGGACAGTGGAGGTGGAGGCACTGGCTTTGAAACTTAGAGCTTGGAGGTTTGGGGCGCTGCTGTGATACTTCGGACAGTGGAGGTGGAGGTTCTGCTGTGATGACTTAGGAAACCCCAGTGGAGGTGGAGCGCTGCCTGTATTTACTTAGGACAGTGGAGGTGGAGGTGCTGCTGTGATGACTTAGGACATGGAGGTGGAGTCGCTGCTGTGATGACTTGGGACGTGGATGTGGAGGCACTGCTGTGATGACTTGGGACACAGTGGATGTGGAGCACTGCTGTCTAACTTGGGACAGTGGAGGTGAGGGCACTGCTGTGAGGACATAGGACAGTGGAGGTGGAGGCGCTGCCTGTTGATGACTTGGGACGTGAGGAAGGAGGCACTACTGTGATTGACTTAGGACAGTGGATGTGAAGGCAACTGCTCGTGTGGATACTTGACAGTGGATGTGAGGCAATGCTGTATGACATAGGAAGTGAGGTGGCAGGCGCTGCTGTGATTGACTTGGACATGGAGGTAAGAGGCCCTGCTTGGATGACATTGGTCAGTGTAGTGAGGCACTGCTGTCATGACTTTGGGACAGTGGAGGTGGAGGCACTGCTGTCATGAGTTTTGGACATTGGATGTGGATGCACTGCCGGTGATGATTGGGGCAGAGGATGTGTAGACACTACTGGAATAACTTTGGGGATTATGAGCGTGAAGTTGGAGCACATCTGCGTATGACTTAGGACATTGGAGTGGAGGACTGCTGGATTACTTAGGGCATTGATGTGGAGGTACTGCTGTGGTATGTGGAAGTAGAGGTGGAGGCACCTGCTGTACATTATTGGACGTGGAGTTGGAGGCACTGCTGTGATGACTTAGGCATTGGAGGTGGGGCACTGCTGTGATGACTTGGTCAGTGGAGGTGAGGCCTGCTGTGATGAGTTAGACAGTGGAGGTGGAAGGCACGGCTGTGATGACTTAGGACAGTGGAGGTGGAGGCACTGCTTTGAAGACTTAGAGCATTGGACGGTGGAGGCGCTGCTGTGATTACTTATGACAGTGTAGGTGAGGCAACTGCTGTGATGACTATTACAGTGGAGGTGGAAGGCGCTTCTGTGATACTTGGGACAGTGGAGGTGGAGGCCACTGCTGTGATGCTGGGACAGTGGATGTGGAGGCCTGCTGTGATGACTTGGCCGTGGTGTGGAGGCACCTGCTGTCATTACTTGGGACAGTGGAGGTGAGGCACTGCCTGTGAAGGACCAAGGAAGTGGGAGGTGAGGCACTGCGGTGGATGACTTGGGACCTAGTGGAGTAGGAGGCCTACTGTATGAATTAGGACAGTGTATTTGGAGAGCACTGCGTGATGACTGGGACCGTGGGTTGGAGCAACTGCTGTGATGACATGGGACAGTGAGGTGCGGCGCTCTGTGATGACTTGGGCCAGTGGAGGTGAGGCCCTGCTGTGATGACTTGGGACAGTGGAGGTGGAGGCACTGCTGTCATGACTTTGTGGGACAGTGGAGGTGGAGGCACTTCTGTACTGACTAGGACTTGAGGTGGAGGCACTGCTGTTATTACTTAGGGCATGGAGGTGGAGGTTAACTGCCTGTGGTGACTGGTGGGAATTAAGGTGGAGGCACTGCTGTAATTACTTGGGAAGTGGAGTGAGGCACTGCTGTGATGACTAGGGCATTGGAGGTGGAGTCACTGTGTCTGACTTGGGGCAGTGTGAAGGTTGAGCACTGCGTGATGGAGTTAGTACATTGGATGTGGAGGCACTGCCTGTGATGACTGTAGGACTGAAGGTGGAGGCACTGCTTTGAAGACTGAGAGCATGGCGGTGGAGGCGCTGCTGTGATTACTTAGGACAGTGGAGCGTTAGGCTCGCTGTGAGACATAGGACAGTGAGTGGAGGCGCTGCTGTTAATGACTTGGGACAGTGGAGGTGGAGGCACTGCCTGTGATGACTTGGGACAAATGGATGTGAGGCCTGCTTGTATGACTTGGGACAGTGGAGGGGGAGCACTGCTGTCATGACTTTGGGACGGGGATGTGGAGGCACTGCTGTGAGGACATAGGACAGTGGAGGTGGAGGCCACTGCTGTGATGACTTGGGAACTGGTGGAGGAGGAGCACTACTGTGATGACTTAGGACATGGATGTGGAGGCACTGCTGGGTAAATGACTGGACAGTGGGAGTGGAGGCACTGCGTGATGACATGGGACAGTGGGTGCAGGCCGCTGCCTGTGATGACTTGGGACAGTGGAGGTTGGCAGGCCCTGCTTGGATGACTTGGGACAGTGAGGTGGAGCACTGCTGTCTGACTTGGGACAGTGAGGTGGAGGCACTGCTGTCATGAGTTAGGACAGTGGAAGTGGGCACTGCTGTGAATGATTGGGCAGAGGAGTTTAGACACGACTGAATAACTGGGATTTGGAGGTGAAGGTGGAGGCACTGCGTTAATGACTTAGGACAGTGGAGTGGATGCCTGCTTGTGATGACTAGGCATTGGCCGTGGAGGTACTGACTGTGGTGACTGGTGAGTAGAGGTGGGGGCACTGCTGTAATACTTGGTAACAGTGGAGGTGGAGGCACTGCTGTGATGATCTTAGGTGCATTGGAGGTGGGGCAACTGCTGTGATGACTTGGGCAGTGAGGGAGGCACTGCCTGTTGATGGTTAGGACAGTGGAGCGGCGCAACTGCTTGTGATGACTTAAGGACAGTGAGTGAGGCCTGCTTGAAGACTAGAGCATTGGAGGTTGAGGCGCTGCTGTGGATTACTTGGACAGTGGAGTGGAGGTGCTGCTGTTATGACTTAGTACAGTGGGGGTGGAGGCGCTGTGCTGTGATTACTTAGGAACAGTTGAGGGGAGGTGCTGCTGTGATGATTAGAGACAGTGTAGGTGGAGGCGCTGCTGTTAATGACTAGGAACAGTGGAGGTGGAGGCGCTGCTGTGTGACTTAGGACATTGGAGTTGAGGCACTGCTTGGATGACTTAGGAAGGACATGGAGGTGGATGCGCTGCTGTGATGACTTAGGACAGTGGAGGTGGAGGCGCTTGCTGTGATTACTGACGTGGAGGTGAGGCACTGCTGTGATGACTAGGACAGTGGAGTGGAGGCGCTGCTGTGAATGAGCTTTCGGACGTGGAGTGAGGGCGCTGCTGTTATGACTTAGACCAAGTGAGGTGTATGCGCTTGCTGTGAGACTTAGGACAGTGGAGGTGGAGGTGCTGCTCTGTGATGACTTAGGACAGTGGAGGTGGAGGCGCTGCTGTGATTACTTAAGGACGTTTACTGTAGGCCTGCTGTGATTACTTAGGACAGGTAAAGGTGGAGGCCTGCTGTGATGACTAGGTACAGTGGAGGTGGATGCACTGCTGGGATGACTAGGGACAGTGAGGTTTTGGGGGGAAAGGGGCCACTGCTGCATGACTTGGGACAGTGGAGGTGGAGGTCTTCTGCATGATTTAGGACAGTGAGGTGGAGGCCGCTGTGTATATTGGGGCAGAGATGGTGTGACACTACTGGGAATAACTCGGGATTGGAGGGTGAATTGGAGCACTGCTGTAATGACTTGGGACAGTGAGGTGGTGGGTCTGGTCAGCTCTCCCATGACACCATAAAACTGACAGAGCTTGCTGTGTGCTTCTGATGCACAGATACTACATACTGGACCAAGCCACGTGACACATCTTAGCTCTGGGCCGCCCCTACAGCCACTCCGTTCCCTGTAAGCTCTGTGTTAGCACCTAAGGAAAAAATACAGCACTGTTGTTGGCACTGCAAGACTCAAAGAGGAAGGTTAACCACAGACAAGGCAGCAGCCGATATTCATCCACAGAATAAACACCCAAACACCCTGACATAGTTTATACCAATAGTCACCACCATGTATCACAGTGACTGGTCACACCCTTCCGGCTTTCTTCCACAATTCTTTACCTAATATCTGAAAAAGTCTCCCTAGTTTTTGGTTACAAAGACGTTAAGAGACACAAGCTTCCTGACTCTTCTGTTCTGGGAACTAGAACTTATTCTGGAAGTTATCAATCCCAGGATATGAAAACCACAAAGGAACCGGAATAACTAGAATACGACAAATATGTCTGGTACGACACATTATAACAAAGTGACTGAAGCTTGCACCTGATCCATGTGTTTGTGTAGAGTTCAAAATGTTCCTTACAATGTTCCCTGTCCATATTCTCGGTATTATAGTATTTTATTCTTGTACATAGGGGGCAGTATTCAGTAGTTTAATTCCTGTACATAGGGGCAGTATTATAGTAGTCATATTTTTGTACATAGGGGGGGAAGTATTAGAGGTAGTTATATTCCGTACATCAGGGGGCAGTATTATAGTAGTTATATTCTTGTACATAGGGATCAGTATTAGTGGTAGTTATTTCCTGTACATAGGGGCAGTCATTTAGTAAGTATATTCTTGTACTAAGGGGGCAGTTTATAGTAGTTATATTCTTGTCATAGGGGGACGTATTTGAAGTATTTATTTCTTGTACTATAGGGGCAGTATTATAGTAGTTATATCTTGTACATAGGGGCAGTATTATTCAGTTATATTCCTGTCATAGGCGCAGTATTATAGAGTTATATTCCTTGTACATAGGGGGCATATTATAGCTATATATATCTTGTACATAGGGGGGCAGTTTATAGTATTTATATTCTTGACATGTGAGGACAGTATAAGATAGTTATATATTCTTTGTACATAGGGGCAGTATGTACTTGTATACTGTACACGGAGTTTATAGATACTCTGTACATAGGGGGCATATTATATCAGTGTTATATTCTGTACTGGGCAGTATTCTATAGGTAAGTTATATTCCTTTACATTAGGGGGTCAGTATGTATAGTAGTTACATCTACTGTACATAGGGGCAAGTATTAGTAGTTATATTCTTGTTACATAGTGGGCAGATTATAGTATTATTATATTCCTTGTACATAGGGACAGTATTATAGTATGTTAATTCTTGATACATAGGGGGTCAGTATATAGGTAATAATATTTTGTACATAGTGGGAAGTATTTATAGTAGTTATATTCCGCCACCTAGTACTAGGAGCAGTATTATAGTATGATATATTCTTGTACATAGGGGGCAGTAAATATATAGTAGTTATAGTTCTATTACATACTGGGCAGTATTATAGTTAGTTATAGTCTCTTGTACATAGGGGAGGGCAGTATTAGTAATTTATTCCTTGTAGCTATATCCGTATAGTGGGCAGTATTATAATAGTTACAGTCCAAAGGTTCTTGTACAGAGAATGGGCAAAAGGCTATTATAGTAGTTTAGTTTCTTGTACATTAGGGCGCTATACTAGTTTTATTATCGTACATAGACATATAAAATTCACTTCTTGTACATAGGGCAGAGCAGTTATTAAGAAAAGTTATCCACGTTCCTGTACATAGGCGGCAGTATTAATAAGTAGTTATATTTCCATGTGAACATTAGGGAGCATGAAGAATTATAGTAGTTTAATTGTCTGTACATAGGGGGCAGTATTAATAGTAGTACTCTACGGAGCAGTATTAATAGTAACGATAAGGGGCAAGTATTATAGTAGATTTATATTTCTTGTACATAGGGTGCGATGATCTATATAGTTATATTCTTGTACATAGGGTGCAGTATTATAGTAGTTATATTCTGTACCATGGGCAGTATTATAGTAGTTATATTCTTGTACATAGGGGGGCAGTAATTATAGTAGTTTATAATCTTGTACACAAGGGGGCATAGTAAGTAGTTAATATTCTTGTACATAGGAGGCAGTATTATGTATTATATTCTTGTACATAGGGGGCAGTTTATACGTAGTTATATCCTGTACAAGGGGCAGTCTTATAGTAGTTAATATCTTTACATAGCGGCAGTATTTAGTATTTATATTCTTGTACATAGGTGGCGTATTTAGTAGTTATATTCTTGTACATAGGTGCAGTAATTATAGTAGTTATATTCCGTTACAATGGGGGCAGTATTATAGAAGTTTATATTCTGGTCCTAGGGGGGCATATTATCGTAGTTATATTCCTGTACATAGGGGGGCAGTATTATAGAAGTTATATTCTTGTACACTAGGGGTCAGTATTATAGTAGTTATATTCCTGTACATAGGGGGCAGTATTATAGTAGTATATATTCTGTAACCTAGGGAAGCCAGTGTTATGACAGATGAAATGCGATCTTTACATTGGTAAAAATTTGCTCAACTCATGGTAATAGCATAAATGCAACTGTATAACCCTGTGTCCCAGGCACCTCTTACTGTACATAGGGGGCAGTATTATAGTAGTTATATTCTTGTACATAGGGGGCAGTATTATAGTAGTTATATTCCTGTACATAGGGGGCAGTATTATAGTAGTTATATTCTTGTAGATAGGGAAAAGATTCAACGCTGAGGGTGCAAACAGGAGATATGAAGAGAGTTGAATATACAAGTTTATTGGTTCCTAGCCCCCTAGTCATATATAGTTTAAAAAAAAGAAAAAAAAATTCTTTCCGGAAACAACTCATGTAGGCCACTTACGACGCGGTGATGTAGCTGAGGTCACAAGTCGGCGGCTGCAGGATGCTTGGAGAGGGCTCAAGGGCTGCGCCCTCTCAAAGTCAGGTAAGCTGTTTTCGCAACGCTATCCCTGCAGCAAACATTACTTGGTAACACCGTAACTATCACTGTTAACAACTGGTCTTTTGATGTACAGAAGAGTACCAGTAAAGAGGACGCGGTTTTGCATCGGGCTTCCCATCTGGCTAATCGAATGGATCCATCGGGCAGCCAGCCATTACTATGGCAAAGCCTAAGCGTCACACACAAGAACCAAGGGGATCCTCTTTTTTCCAATGATCCAATTTGCCCCCCCCCCCATCAGTGTAATTACATGATGTGTCAAGGGGAAGGGAAGCGGAGGGGAAGCAAACTACACCTTGGGCAGCAGGAGGGGAAGCAACTTATACATGGGAGCAGGGCGGGACGTACGCACACAAACTGGGACGTCAGGAGGGGATCAGCAATACAACTGGTGGCAGGCGGGGAAGCGGACGCACTACAACTGGGGGACAGGAGGGGGCAAAACTGGAGTGCAGGCAGGGGGCAGGCTCAAAATAGTGGGGGCAGTGGGGGCCCCCCCGGTGACCCATGATTGACGTAGCGCAGGGCCCCCCCCGGGCCACGAACAGAGGGGGCAGGGGGGGGGGACCAGAACGGCACGGACGCTAGAGTAGGGGGGGACCAGAACTGGCCTCCGGAAGATCCCTTTCCGCGAGGTGTTTATGATAAACAGGGGAAGGACGGGGGGAACAGAACTGGGAGCCAGCCAGGGAGGGGGTTCGCTAACCTAGAACTGGTGGCATCGAGGGGACTAGAATGGGGGTAGAAGGGGTGAAGGCTAGAAAAATTGGGGTTTGAGGCAGGGGAGGGTGAACTAGAACTAGGGAGCAGGATGTTTATGGCAGTTATATTCTGGTACATAGGGGGCAGTATTATAGAGTTATATCTGCTGATACATAGGTGGCGAGAGGCTGTTCCTTTCCCTCCCATCCCTCTCTTCTTTCTCTACCTGCCCCTTACCTTTCCCCAGTCTCCTCTTCCCCCCTCTTTCCCTCTCCCCCCTATAGTGTGAGCCTTACCCTCTAACGAAATTGATGGTATTATATAGTTAGTATTCCTGTACATAGGGTGCAGTCAGTATTATAGGTAGTTATAATTTATAAATGCAAGGATGAGTCTCTAGCTTATACTCGTATAGTTAAAAATCCATTCTTCTTTATTTCATTAAATTAAAAGTCCAAAGCAGATTGGTTCTATTGCCGGCGGGACTAGGCACTCTTGCATCCAAGAAGGAGTGGAGACTGGATACGACCACATGTCCAGGTGAGTTGTGAGCACTATACTGTTTTCCCTTTCAGGTATTAGTAGTTAATTTCTTTGACATTGGGGGCAGTAATTATAGAGTATACTTGTAATAGGGGGGCGTATTATATAGTGTATATGTAACTGGACATAAGGGCAGTTGTTATAAGTAGTATATTCTGTACATAGGGGCAGTATATATAGTAGTTATATTCTTGTACATAGGGGCAGTATTATAGTATTTATCTTCTTGTACATGGGGGCAGTATTATAAGAGTATATTTCTTGTACATATGGGCAGT